>BTHU01000009.1:68492441-69092441 GCA_036184795.1 Tokudaia tokunoshimensis
TCTGGCTATTATAAATAAGGCTGCTATGAACACAGTGAAGCATGTGTCCTAATTGCATGCAGGTAAAGCCTCTGGATATATGCCAAGGAGTGGTATAATAGGATCCTCCGGGAGTGTCATGCCCAGTTTTCTGAGGAACCGCCAGACTGCTTTCCAGAGTGGTTGTACCACCTTGCAATTCCACCAGCAGTGGAGGAGTGTTCCTCTTTCTCCACCTCCTCGCCAACAACTGCTGTCTCCTGTGTTTTTGATCTTAGTCATTCTGACTGGTGTGAGATGGAATCTCAGGGTTGTTTTGATTTGCATTTCCCTAATGACTAAGGATGATGAACATCTCTTTAGGAACTTCTCAGCCATTAGATATTCTTCAGGTGAGAACTCTTTGTTTAGCTCTGTACCCCATTTTTAATAGGGTTACTTGCCTCTCTGGAGTTTAACTTCCTGAGTTCTTTGTATATATTGGATATTAGCCCTCTGTTGGATGTAGGGTTGATAAAGATCATTTCCCAGTTAGTTGGTTGCTGCTTTGTCTTTTTGACAGTGTCTTTTGCCTTGCAAAAACTTTGTAATTTAATGAGGTCCCATTTGTCAATTCTTGATCTTAGAGCATAAGCTATTGGAGTTCTATTCAGGAAATTCTCCCCTGTGCCCATATGTTCAAGGTTCTTCCCTAGTTTCCTTTCTATTAGTTTCAGTGTGTCTGGTTTTATGTGGAGGTCCTTGACCCACTTGGAATTGAGCTTAGTGCAAGGAGATAAGAATGGGTCAATTTGCATTCTTCTGCATGTTGACCTCCTGTTGAGCCATCACCATTTGTTGAAAAGGCTATCTTTTTTCCACTGGAAGGTATTACCTCCTTTGTCAAAGATCAAGTGACCATAGGAGTGTGGATTCATTTCTGGGTCTTCAATTCTGTTCCATTGAGCTACATGCCTATCACTGTACCAATACCATGAGGTTTTTAACACTATTGCTCTGTAGTACAGCTTGAGGTCTGGGATACTGATTCCCCCAGAGGTTCTTTTACTCTTGAGAATAGTTTTTAGCTATTCTGGGTTTTCTTTTATTCCAGATGAATTTTTGAATTGCTCTTTCTAATTCTATGAAGAATTGAGTGGGGATTTTGATGGGGATTGCATTGAATCTGTATATTGCTTTTGAAAAGATGGTCATTTTTACTATATTAATCCTGCCAATCCATGAGCATGGCAGATTTTTCCATCTTCTGAGGTCTTCTTCAATTTCTTTCTTCAGAGACTTGAAGTTCTTGTCATACAGATCTTTCACTTGTTTGGTTAGAGTCACACCAAGATACTTTATATGGTTTGTGGCTATCGTGAAGGGTATCATTTCTCTTACTTCTTTCTCAGCCTTCTTATCCTTTGAGTATAGGAAGGCTACTGACTTGCCTGAGTTGATTTTATATCAGGCCACTTTGCTGAAGGTGTTTATCAGCTGGAGGAGTTCTCTGGTGGAGTTCTTTGGATTGCTTAAGTATACTATCATATTGTCTGCAAATAGTGATAGTTTGAATTCTTCCTTTCAAATTTGTCTCCATTTGACTTTCTTTTGTTGTCTAATTGCTCTAGCTAGAACTTCAAGTACTATATTGAAAAGATATGGAGAGAGAGGGCAGCCTTGTCTAGTCCCTGATTTTAGTGGGATTGCTTCAAGTTTCTCTCCATTTAGATTGATGCTGGCTACCGGTTTGCTGTAAATTGCTTTTACTATGTTTAGATATGGGCCTCGAATTCCTGATCTTTCCAAGACCTTTAGCATGAAAGGATGCTGAATTTTGTCAAATGCTTTCTCAGCATCTAATGAGATGACCATGTGGTTTTTTTCTTTGAGATTGTTTATATAGTGGATTACATTGATGGATTTTCTTATATTGAACCATCCCTGCATCCCTGGGATGAAGCCTACTTGATCGTAGTGAATGATCATTTTGATGTGTTCTTGGATTCGGTTGGCAAGAATTTTATTGAGTATTTTTGAATCGATATTCATAAGAGAAATTGGCTTGAGATTCTCCTTCTTTGTCGAATCTTTGTGTGCTTTTGGTATTAGCGTAATTGTGGCTTCATAGAACTAGTTGGGTAGTGTTTCTTCTGTTTCTATTTTGTGGAACAGTTTGAAGAGTATTGGTGTTAGGTCTTCTTTGAAGGTCTGATAGAATTCTGCACTAAAACCATCTGGACCTGTGCTTTTGTTGGTTGGAAGACTTCCAATGACAACTTCTATCTCTTCAGGGATTATAGGACGGTTTAGATGGTCTATTTGATCCTGATTTGATTTTGGTATTTGGTATCTGTCAAGGAAATTGTCCATTTCCTCAAGATTTTCTAGTTGTGTTGAATACAGGCTTTTGTAGTAGGATCTGATGATTTTTTGAATTTCCTCAGTTTCTGTTGTTATCTCTCCCTTTTCGTTTCTGATTTTATTAATTTGGATACTGTCTCTGTGCCCTCTGGTTAGTCTGGCTAAGGGCTTATCTATCTTGTTGATTTTCTCAAAGAACCAACTCCTCGTTTTGTTGATTCTTCGTATGGTTTTATTTGTTTCTACTTGATTGATTTCAGCCCTGAGTTTGATGATTTCCTGCCTTCTACTCCTCTTTGGTGTATTTGCTTCTTTTTGTTCCAGGGCTTTCAGGTGTGCCATTAAGCTGTTAGTGTATGCTGTCTCCCGTTTCTTTTTGGCGGCACTCAGGGCTATGAATTTTCCTCTTAGCACCGCTTTCATTGTGTCCCATAAATTATGGTATGTTGTGCCTTCATTTTCATTAAATTTCAAGAAGTCTTTGATTTCTTTCTTTATTTCCACCTTGACCAAGTTATCATTGAGTAGAGCATTGTTCAGCCTCCATGTGCATGTGGGTTTTCTGTTGTTTTTGTTGCCATTGAAGACCACCCTTATTCCATAGTGATCTGATAAAAGGCATGTGATTAGTTCTATCTTCGTATATCTGTTGAGGTCTGATTTGTGACCAATTATATGGTCGATTTTGGAAAAGGTACCATGAGGTGCAGAGAAGAAGGTGTATTCTTAAGCTCTAGGATGAAATGTTCTATATATATATATATATATATATATATGTATCTGTTAGTTCCATTTGGTCCAAGGCTTCAATTAGATTCACTGTGTCTCTGTTTAGTTTCTGCTTTCCTGAACGATCCATTTCAGAGAGTGGGGTGTTGAAGTCACCCACTATTATTGTGTGAGGTGCGATGTGTGATTTGAGCTTTAGTAAAGTTTTTTTTTTTTTTATGAATGAGGGTGCCCTTGCATTTGGAGCATAGATATTCAGAATTGAGAGTTCTTGTTGGTGGATTTTTCCTTTGATCAGTATGTAGTGTCCTTCTGTGTCTTTTTTTATGACTTTGGGTTTGAAGTCAATTTTATCTGATATTAGGATGGCTACTCCGGCTCGTTTCTTGGGACCATGTGCTTGTAAAATTGTTGTCCAGCCTTTTACTCTGAGGTAGTGTTTGTCTTTGACACTGAGGTGTGTTTCCTGCATGCAGACGTATCCAGTCTGTTAGTCTATGTCTTTTTATTGGGGAATTGAGACCATTGATATTTAGAGAGATTAAGGAATAGTGATTATGGCCACCTGCCATTCTTGACGCTGTCTTTATGTTTGAGTGGTTATCTACTTTCGGGTTTGATGCAAGAAGGTTACTATCTCATTTTTTCCAGAGTGTTGTTTCTCTCCTTGTATTGGCAGTTTCCACCTATTATCCTTTGCAGTGCTGGGTTTGTGGAAAGATATTGTGAAAATTTGGTTTTATCATGGAATATCTTGGTTTCTCCATCTATGGTGATTGAGAGTTTTGCTGGGTAGAGTAGTCTAGACTGGCATTTGTGTTCTCTTAGTGCCTGCATGAGATCTGCCCAGGATCTTCTGGCTTTCATAGTCTCTGGAGAGAAGTCTGATGTGATTCGGATAGGTCTTCCTTTGTATGTTACTTGGCCCTTTTCTCTTACTGCTTTTAACATTCTTTCTTTGTTTAATACATTTGATGTTTTGATTATTATGTGACAGGAGGTATTTCTGTTCTGGTCCAGTCTGTTTGGAGTTCTGTAGGCTTCTTGTACGTTCATCGGCATCTCTCTCTTTAGGTTAGGGAAGTTTTCCTTCATAATTTTGTTGAAGATGTTTACTGGCCCTTTAAGTTGCAAATCTTCACTCTCATCTATACCTATAATCCTTAGGTTTGGTCTTCTCATTGTGTCCTGGATTTCCTGGATGTTTTGGGTTACACATTTTTGCATTTTGCATTTTATTTGACTGTTGAGTCGATGCTTTCTATGGTATCTTCAGCACCTGAGATTCTTTCTTCCATCTCTTGTATTCTATTGTTGATGTTTGCATCTATGACTCCTGATTTCTTCCCAAGGTTTTCTATCTTCAAAGTTGTCTCCCTTTGTGATTTCTTAGTTGTTTCTACTTCCTTTTTTAGATCCTGGATGGATTTGCTGAGATCCTTCGCTTGTTTGTTTGTATTTTCCTGTATTTCTTTAAGGTATTTTTGCATTTCCTCTTTCAGGATTTCTGCCTGTTGACCCAAGTTCTCCTGTATTTCTCTAAGCGATTTTTGTGTTTCCTCCTCATGGACTTCCATCTGTTGATCCATCGCTTCCTGCATTTCTTTAAGCAGTTCTCCTGTTTCCTTTGTAAGGGCATCTATCCGTTGATTCATTTCTTTAAGAAATTTTTGTGTTGCCTCCCTATGCGCATCCATCTGCTGCCCCATATTCTTCTGTATTTCTTTATGTAATTTTTGTGAGTCCTTTGAAAGTCCATCTACCCATTGATTCACTTCTTTAAGCGATTTTTGTGTTGTCTCCTTGTGGGCCTCCATCTGTTGATCCTTGTTCTCCTGCATTTCTCTAAGCGATTTTTGTGATTCCTTTGTAAGGGCTTCTAACCCTTGATTCATGCTCTCCTGTAATTCTTTTTTTTTTGGGGGGGGGAAAAGATCCTTTTTTTTATTTTATTTTTTAATTTACATTCCAAATCACTTCCCCTTTCCTGTTTCCTCCCTCCCCGAAAGTCCCATAAGCCCCCTTCCCTCCCTCTTTTCTCCATTCAACCCCCTCTCGTTACTCTGTCCTGGTGTTCCCCTACTTCCAGTCTTTCCAGGACCAGGGGTCTCTCCTACCATCTTTTTAGAAATCTATTGATATGCAGATTGTGTCTAGGGTATTCCGAGATTCTGGGTCAATATCCCCTTATCAGTGACTGCATACCATGTGTGTTCTTTTGTGATTGGGTTACCTCACTAAGGATGATATTTTCAAGTTCTGACCATTTGCCTAGGAATTTCGTGAATTCATTGTTTTTAATTGCAGAGTAGTATTCCATTGTGTAAATATACCACATCTTCTGAATCCATTCCTCCGTTGAGGGACATCTGGGTTCTTTCCGGCTTCTGGCTATTATAAATAAGGCTGCTATGAACATAGTGGAGCATGTGTCCTTATTGCATGCAGGTAAAGTCTCTGGGTATATGCCCAGGAGTGGTATAGCCGGATCCTCCGGGAGTGTCATGCCCAGTTTTCTGAGGAACCGCCAGACTGCTTTCCAGAGTGGTTGTACCAGCTTGCAATTCCACCAGCAGTGGAGGAGTGTTCCTCTTTCTCCACATCCTCGCCAACAACTGCTGTCTCCTGTGTTTTTGATCTTAGCCATCCTGACTGGTGTGAGATGGAATCTCAGGGTTGTTTTGATTTGCATTTCTCTAATGACTAAGGATGATGAACATCTCTTTAGGTGCTTCTCAGCCATTAGATATTCTTCAGGTGAGAACTCTTTGTGTAGCTCTGTACCCCATTTTTTAATAGGGTTACTTGCCTCTCTGGAGTTTAACTTCTTGTGTTCTTTGTATATCTTGGATATTAGCCCTCTGTCGGATGTAAGGTTGGTAAAGATCATTTCCCAGTTAGTTGGTTGCCGCTTTGTCTTTTTGACAGTGTCTTTTGCCTTGCAAAAACTTTGTAATTTAATGAGGTCCCATTTGTCTATTCTTGATCTTAGAGCATAAGCTATTGGAGTTCTGTTCAGGAAATTCTCCCCTGTGCCCATATGTTCAAGGTTCTTCCCTAGTTTCCCTTCTATTAGTTTCAGTGTGTCTGGTTTTATGTGGAGATCTTTGATCCACTTAGAATTGAGCTTAGTGCAAGGAGATAAGGATGGGTCAATTTGCATTCTTCTGCATGTTGACCTCCAGCTGAGCCAGCACCATTTATTGAAAAGGCTATCTTTTTTCCACTGGATGGTTTTAGCTCCTTTGTCAAAGATCAAGTGACCATAGGAGTGTGGATTCATTTCTGGGTCTTCAATTGAAGAAACCTCAGAAGATGGAAAAATCTGCCATGCTCATGGATTGGCAGGATTAATATAGTAAAAATGAGCATCTTACCAAAAGTAATACACAGATTCAATGCAATCCCCATCAAAATCCCTACTCAATTCTTCATAGAGTTAGAAAGAGCAATTCAAAAATTCATCTGGAATAACAGAAAACCCAGAATAGCTAAAACTATTCTCAAGAGTAAAAGAACCTCTGGGGGAATCAATATCCCGGACCTCAAGCTGTACTACAGAGCAATAGTGTTAAAAACTGCATGGTATTGGTACAGTAACAGACATGTAGATCAATGGAACAGAATTGAAGACTCTCCTGTAATTCTTTATTAGATTTATTTGTGTCCTTCTTGCGATCCTCTAATAGCATCATGAGAAGTGATTTTAAATCTAGATCTTGTCTTTCGGGTGTGGTGGGGTATCCAGGACTTGCTGCTGTTGGAGAGTTGGGTTCAGATGGTGCCATATTACTTTGATTTCTGTTAATAACGTTCCTACGTTTGCCTTTTGCCATCTGGTTACCTCTGGTGTTAGTTGGTCCTGCTGTCACTGGCTGTTGGTTGGACCTCCTGTGAGTCTGCAAAGCTATTTCTGCCCCCCCCCCCCCGGATTACCAGGATTCCCCTGGAACTGATTTCTGGGGCCTGCCCTGCTCCTGAGTGACTTTGGAGCCCTGATGTGCCTTGCCCCAAGTGATGTTATATTGGGGAGTCCCTGCACATCCAAAGGCTCAGCGTAATGGATTCCAGGAGCAGATGTCGCCAAAGGGAGGCTGGTAGGCTCCTGCCCTGTACAGGGGTGTGTGATCTCTCCCAGAGTGTGGGGGAGGGGCGTCCCTCTGCAAGGCAGAAGTCCCACAGCAGAGCTGGTGCTCTGGTTACTGCAGATCTGCCCATCTCTTGGGAGCAGCATACACACAAGCCGCCTGAGACCCCAGCGATATTATGCCTGTCTCTCTCCGAGCTTGGTGGTCCCAACTACCTGGACACTGGAGCAAAGATGGCGGAGTGCACTCTGCACTCTCTTGGGGGCCCAGGTCACCCTGCAGGGGGAATGGCCCACAGCAGAGCTGGCGCCCAGATGACCACAGCCCTGTTCAGTTCTTGGGAGCAAATGGAAACCCCAACAGGCTGTCTCCAAAGCGATGTTATATTGGGGAGAACCTGGGTACCTGTCTCCTCAGTGCGGTAGATCCCGGAACAGAGGTCGCCAAAGGGAAGCTGGTAGGCTCCTGCCCAGTGTGGGGGTTCCCTTTGCAAGGCAGAAGTCCCACAGCAGTGCTGGCGCGCTGGTTACTGCAGATCTGCTCAGCTCTTGGAGCAGGTTACACACAAGCTGCCTGAGACCCAAGCGATATTATGCCTGTCTGTCTCTGAGCCTGGCTGTCCCAACTACCTGGACACTGGAGCCATAAAATTGCTCCTTTACCGTTTGCTCCAAAACATGTTTTCAGTCAAGAGATTTTTTTTTATAAATTTTAGTTGATAGTTACAGTAGTATATTTTGATTTATAATAATTTATATTTGAAAAACTGGCCAGTAAACTCCCATCAGATCTCTGTATAAGAAAAAAAAAATTCTGATTCATCTTACTTCTATTGTAAGGAAATTGTGAGTTTTACACTACTTTACCTTCATATAACTTACTAGAAAGTATGCTAAATGACTTACGATTAACTAATGCCTAGTGGTATAGTATTTATTATAACTGTACTGCTTGTTTTATCTAATTTTTCTGTGTCCTATGTTATTCATGTTAGAATAGTATCCATTTATATCATATGATATAGTACAGGAAATTGATTTTATCATTTGAGTGCCACTATGCATTTAGAGGTTAAAGACACACTGATTAGATTAATATTTTTCAAAATTGTGCTTGAATTCTTAGATTTCTTTGTATATAATTTGTAATTTCTTTGCATTTAGACTTTGGGTTATTTAATATCTTTTCTTCTAGTAGGGTTGAACACATTCTTTCTATTATCATTGAACTTAAGTAAGATATTAGAGCTCAACTAAAAGTAGATCATGAAGGAAGGAATATGAGAAGATACATAAAACACCAAAGGCTTTGTGAAAAGGCTACTAAAGAAACTGGTTATAAATAATTTCCTAAAATACATGCCTATGTATAAATATTATAAATAGAGTCATCATATCAGTGGGAGACACTGCCTCAACTAGACATCATATGTAAACTCCCCAGTGCCAGGGATGACTTATATGTCTTTAAGTTTCATGGAAACTCCCATAGGCAAATATTACAGGCTACGGACAGGGCTATTTGATACTCTTCATAAACTTATACTGAGGCCTTACTGATGAACGTAGTACTTGCATTATCAAACATGGAGAAATCAAGCTGGTGCCCTTTGGGAACTTCACCGCTACAGCTAAGGTTCACAGTGCTGGAGAAGGAAAACAATTCCTACTATCACCCAACTACAAATCTCACAACATACAACAGCTGAACTGTTCAATAGTGGCACAAATATTATAGGAGGAAGCAGATGTTTTATGTTGTATTTCAGGTCAGCTCCATGAGGTGGAACCCATGCCTAACACTGCTAAAAATGACAAGAAGATTCAAAAGCACACACTATTACCATTTCATCAGTTATGAACCTGAGCTGAGTTCAGTTTGAACTACAAGTGACAAAAGGTGCTGGCATGAATTCTTCCTTGAGTATTAGTAACTATCTGAAGAACTCAGATGCAATGAATTCCATATGCTTTATTACATGAAAGGGTTAAATTTCCTTCTGTCCTTTCAATTTTCTTTAATGGGCTGATTTTGAACCTTTTCATAGTCTGGTTTTAATCTATTGCACTAAGAAGTTTCTGTATTTCACTTCTGTTTCTGGAAAGAAACAGCAACCTCCTAACCTTCATCATTGTGACTCTTAGGTAAATCCTTCTGTGGGACAGGAGATGGTTGAATGTCTAAGGACACTTACTTCTCTTCTAGAAGACTGGGGTTCAGTTCCAAAGCCTGCATGGAAGTTTATGATTCTTTGTAACCCTAGTTCCAGAGGATACAAAACCTGTTCTTACTTCTGTGGGCACCAGGCAGATTTGACACTAAACTGATATACTTAATATAAGAATAAGTCTTCAAAAGGAAGTAAATGGAATCACCACACATTGAATGATGTCTGTAGCATGTGGCTACAGGGAGTACCACAGGATATACTTATACTTGATGCAGATTACAATAAGTTGCCTTTCTGCCAATACCATTCTGTTATAAAAATATAGCTACTGATTCCAAATGTTCAGATAGAATTCAAGAAAAGGGGGTCTACTAAAAATTTGGGCTTACTTGAATGGTAGGCTATGTTATAAGTGCATCTTAGAAAGTATTAAATTTTACCAAATACTACAGAATTATCTGAAATAAGTTTTCTGCATGAAATGGGAAGGGAGCAGTATTCAAGAAATGGTCAATTTATTCGTTCCTTGCCTTTGAAAGATATTAAATCTTTTATAGTTAGTAAAGAAGAAAGAAATCTGAAAAATTTTAGCTTTTTTCATTTGACCCACATTAATTTATATATAGAAGCTACCCTTTAAATAAACCCCTGCTAGTTATTTAGAACTCATAGCTGTGATTCTCAATATGCTTACTTAAAAGTCAAGATCCTGTTATATATAGACATAAAATAAAAAACGTTAGAACTTCTTGCAGAGCACAGTTCTTTTTCTCTCAAAGCAGCCCACCCACAGTAGCTCTGACCTTTCTCCAAGTATTCATATCAAAGCTCAGTCAAACAGACAAATATGCAATAGAAGTGTGTTTGCACTGGTTTATATTACATCTCATGTCCAATCGTGAGCTTTATGAGGAAAGACATCTGTACTTCTCCCATGAGTGTCTCAGTATTTGGCACATAAAGTGTACTCAGTAGAGGTTTAAAAGTAATTGTGTTTTTAATCTTTATTTATTCTTCTTTCCTATTATAGATCAAGACCATGGCTTCCCTTCCCTCCACTACTCCCAAGCCTTCCTCTCCTCTACCCCAGATTAACTCTCCTGTCCAGCCCCACTCCCAAAAAAAGAGTAGTCCTCTCAGGGACATCAGCCAAACATAGCACAACAAGATACAGTAAGGCCAGTCACAAGCCCTCAAGCCAAGGCTGGATGAGCCAACCAGCAGGTGAAAAAGGGTTCTTTTTATTTTTCACTTTTTTATTTTATGTATTTTTTATTTACATTCCCAATGATTTCACCTTTCCCAGTTCCCCCCTCCCAGAAAGTCCCGTAAGCCCTCTTCCCTCCCCTGTTCACCATTCAACCCCCTTCCACTTCTCTGTCCTGGTATTCCCCTACATTCAGTCTTTCCAGGACGAGGAGTCTCTCTTTCCTTTTTCTTGGAAATCAATTAATATGTGAATTGGGTCTTGGGTATTCGGAGCTTTAGGGTTAATATCCCCTTATCAGTGACTGCATACATGTGTGTTCTTTTGTGATTGGGTTACCTCCCTAAGGATGATATTTTCAAGTTCTGACCATTTGCCTAGGAATTTTATGAATTTATTGGTTTTTTTCTTAATTATTTTCTGTTTTTTTAATTTACATTCCAAATGATTTCCCCTTTCCTGTTTCCTTCCTCCCCGAAAGTCCCATAAGCCCCTTCCCTCTCTCTGTTCCCCATTCAACCCCCTCTCACTTCTCTGTCCTAGTATTCCCCTACATCCAGTCTTTCCAGGACCAGGGGTCTCTCCTTCCATCTTCTTGGAAATCTATTGATATGCGAATTGTGTCTTTGGTATTCCGAGAGATTCTGGGTTAATATCCCCTTATCAGTGACTGCATACCATGTGTGATCTTTTGTGATTGGGTTACCTCACTAAGGATGATATTTTCCAGCTCTGACCATTTGCCTAGGAATTTCGTGAATTCATTGTTTTTAATTGCAGAGTAGTATTCCATTGTGTAAATATACCACATCTTCTGAATCCATTCCTCCGTTGATGGACATCTGGGTTCTTTCCAGTTTCTGGCTATTATAAATAAGGCTGCTATGAACATAGTGGAGCATGTGTCCTTATTGCATGCTGGGGAAGCCTCTGGGTATATGCCCAGGAGTGGTATAGCCGGATCCTCCAGGAGTGTCATGCCAAGTTTTCTGAGGAACCGCCAGACTGCTTTCCAGAGTGGTTGTACCAGCTTGCAATCCCACCAGCAGTGGAGGAGTGTTCCTCTTCCTCCATATCCTCGCCAACAACTGCTGTCTCCTGTGTTTTTGATCTTAGCCATTCTGACTGACATGAGGTGGAATCTCAGGTTTGTTTTGATTTGCACTTCCCTAATGACTAAGGATTTATGAATATCGAGGCAAAAATACTCTATAAAATTCTTGCCAACCGAATCCAAGAACACCTCAAAATGATCATTTACCACGATCAAGTAGGCTTTAACCTACTTGATGTAGGGATGCTTCAATATAAGGAAGTCCATCAATGTAATCCACTACATAAACAATCTCAAAGAAAAAAACCATATGGTCATTTCATTAGATGCTGAAAAAGCATTTGACAAAATTCTGCATCCTTTCATGCTAAAAGTCTTGGAAAGATCAGGAATTCAAGGCCCATATCTAAACATAGTAAAAGCAATTTACAGAAAACCGGTAGCCAACATCAAACTAAATGTAGAGAAACTTGAAACAATCCCACTAAAATCAGGGACTAGACAAGGTTGCCCTCTCTCTCCTTATCTTTTCAATATGGTGCTGGAAGTTCTAGCTAGAGCAATTAGACAACAAAAGGAGGTCAAAGGGATACAAATTGGAAAGGAAGAAGTCAAAGTATCACTATTTGCAGATGATGTGATAGTATATTTAAGTGACCCAAAGAACTCCACCAGAAAGCTGCTAGAGCTGATAAACAACTTCAGCAAAGTGGCCGGATATAAAATCAACTCAAGCAAATCAGTAGCCTTCCTATATTCAAAGGATAAGCAGGCTGAGAAAGAAATAAGGGATATGATATCCTCACGATAGCCACAAACCATATAAAGTATCTTGGTGTGACTCTTCCAAACAAGTGAAAGATCTGTACGACAAGAACTTCAAGTCTCTGAAGAAAGAAATTGAAGAAGACCTCAGAAGATGGAAAAATCTTTCATGCTCGTAGATTGGCAGGATTAATATAGTAAAATTGACCATCTTGCCAAAAGCAATATACAGATCCAATGCAATCCCCATCAAAATCCCAACGCAATTCTTCATAGAGTTAGAAAGAGCAATTCAAAAATTCATCTGGAATAACAGAAAACCCAGGATAGCTAAAACTATTCTCAACAGAAAAGAACTTCTAGGGGAATAAATATCCCGGACTTCAAGCTGTACTACAAAGCAATAGTGTTAAAATCTGCATGGTATTGGTACATTGGCAGGTATGTAGATCAATGGAATAGAATTGAAGTCTCAGAAATGAATCCATACTCCTACGGTCACTTGATCTTTGACAAAGGAGTTAAAACCATTCAGTGGAAAAAAAAAGATAGCCTTTTCAACAAATGGTGATGGTTCAACTGGAGGTCAGCATGCAGAAGAATGCATATTGATTCATTTTTATCCCCTTATACTAAGCTCAATTCCAAGTGGATCAAGGACCTCCACATAAAACCAGACACACTGAAGCTAATAGAAAGGAAACTAGGTAAGAGCCTTGAAAACATGAGCAAATGGGAAAATTTCCTGAACAGAACACCAATAGCTTCTGCTCTAAGATCAAGAATTGACAAATGAGACCTCATAAAATTGCAAAGTTTCTGTAAGGCAAAGGATACTGTCAAAAGGCCAAAGCTGCAGCCCAAAACCTGGGAAAAGATCTTTGCCAACCCTACTTCTGACAGAGGGCTAATATCCAGTATAAACAAAGAACTCCAGAATTTAGACTCCAGAGAGCCAAATATCCCTATTAAAAAATGGGGTACGGAGCTAATCAAAGAAATTTCACCTGAAGAATATCGAGTGGCTGAGAAGCACCTCAATCAAAAGGGTTCTAAAAGAGTCAAAGTCACCCCAACTCTCACTGTTAGTAGTCCTCCAAAAACATCAAGCCAACAATAACATATCCAGAGGAACTTGCACAGACTCGTGAAGGCTCTTCAATTGCCACTTCAGTCTTTTTGAATTTCCCATGGTCCTGCTTAGTTGATTCTCTGGTCCATGTTCTCCTGGTGTCCTGACTCCTTTGGCTCCCACAATTAATCCTTTTATTCCTTGAGTTTTCCAAGAATCTTAGGCAAGGGACCCAGTGGTAGACTTTTTACCTGAACTTGCTTGTTTCCTGTCTAATGTTTGGCTGTGGGTCTCTGTATCCATTCTCAACCACAGATGAAGGAATCCTCTCTGATGAGAGCCAATAATCTGTAACTATAGCAGAACATTATTATGGAGCACTTTATATTTTTCCTTCGTTTTGTTTTGTGCAGGTGTGTTTTGTTCTACCCTAGGTCTCTGGGCCATCCTGACCCTGTTTCCTGGTTATCCAGGCAGTGTTGGCCATGTGTCTGCTCTCAAGGCACTGGTCTTAAAGTTGGTCAATCACTAGCTAGCCACTCAAACAAGTCATGTACCACAGTTATCCTAGCATATCTTGCAGTTAAGATAGATTGTAGGTCTAAGCTTTTGTGACTAGATCGCTGTCTCAATTCCACCACTGAAGCCTTGTCTGCTTATAGAAGATGAATGGTTCAGGCTCCATATATCCTTTACAAGAAGTCCTCACTAGGTTGACCTCCTAGATTCCAGAGAGTTTTTCCTACACTACTTTTCCACACCCCCTCAAATGCCATTCAATATCTGTCATCTCTCTCTGTACTCTCTTCATCCCTCTACACACCCCCAATCTCTTCTATTCCAAAGCCCATCTGTCAAAAATCTTGATTAATTTATATTATTTGAACAACAAATATATGAAAACTGACCTTCTACCTATGGTCACTTATAGTGTATGCTCTTAGTTTTATCTATTTTTATATGTTGTATGGTAGCTTAATGTGTTGTTGTTGTTGTGGTGGTGGTGGTGGTGGTGGCGGCAGTGGTGGCGTTTGGTTTGTAGTCTTAAAAATGTCAAATGTCATGGTCCTTATATGCATCAAAACATCAGCGTCTCTGGAAGAAAATTACAACCTCTAAATGAGTACTCACAGATATCTGTTCAGGAGACAACATAGCACATTCAGTGTGTAGTGCCTTCATGTTGGAAATGACAATCTTAGACTGTGCCAGACGTTTTTGCAATGATTTTCAGCTATTGGCATAATTTCTGCTCTAAACTTTCAAGGGTGAAACAAAAGACTATAAACTAAAATAAAAAGGCTTGGAAATGGTCAACCCAAATGCTGCAGGTAGGAATCACATGTCAGCAGCCTCAAGAGTGGCTGAATATATAATTCTACATATAGAATTATATGGAGTGTCTCAGAAATTTCCAACAACATCCTCAGGTAATGACAGGCAAGAGCCGTTACAGATGGAAGAAAGCTTGAGAACCAGAAGAAGCAGGTGTTCTAGATGGCTCTCTGTGCAAAGCCAGAACCATGAGAAAAAGCTATTTCTAGCATGGAATATGAAGGAGCTTTGATTAATATATCATAAATATAAACCTTAGGTTACTTTTTGTTGTTTTTACTTTATTGATTTCAGCCTGGAGTTTCCTTATTTCTTTGTGTCTACTCTTTTTTGAATTTTTTGATGTTTCTGGAGCTTTCAGACGTGGCTTTAAGTTACTTTAACTAAAGGATATCTCTGCTTAATTTTGTCCAGATGACCTGATGATTGCCAAAAATGTGGCAATTATAAAGCTCACTATCACTGTCTTAGGGTCATTATATAATTTAAGTTTTAGCAGTGTTTCTTTTATGAAATGGGTGGTCATTACATTTCATTAATACATGTTTAGAATTATAATATTTTCTTGGTGGATTTTTTTCTTGTAATGAATAGATAGTGTCCTCTATCTCTTGTGAATAATTTATTTATTATTAATATAGCAATATCCACTACCTTCTTGTTTCCATTTGTTTGAAATATACTTCTCCATTCTTTTACTCTAATGTGATGCCAAACTTATGCTGGTTACTTTTCTTTTATTCACCCTCCTAAGAAATTATTTTTGCTCGGCCAGAAATAAATTGCAAAAGTAAATACTCATAACCAAGTATTCATAAAATTACTTGTGTATTTTGAAATTATGAAGTTGAAATTTTAAATGTGTTAGTAAAACTGCATTTGAAGGCCATTTTATGGAAAATGTATAATAATTTAAAAATACTCCACTTCTTCATGCTTATGATTTGCTGGAAAATGTCCCACATTGGTGAAGCATCCTATGCAATTTATATGAGGAGGTTATAAAAATACATATGGTTTCTAAACGCCCATTCATTTTCCTTAGAATATGTTTTGGTATGACCCCTATCCAAGACATTTCCCTTTCCATAGGATAATTCATGAGATCAGATTTTGCTCACCACAAAATGTATCAAGACATATTTTAACCTTCTACAGACCACATTTGTAAATGTTATTTTTGCTTTTGTATTTAAATTAGACATGTAACTTTGTTATTTATCTCAATTGTTTATTTTTAATAGACAATTAATACAAATAAAGGTTAATATATAAAAATTAATCCACAAAAAACTGTTTTAAAAAATTAATGTCCCACACTACCTATTGCTTAGTAAAAAAGCAGTTTAACTCAAGGCTGGCTGTCACTCCACTGCTGGCCTTTGTACTAATAGCCCAAAGTGAGAAATTGGGGTTGATTCTTTACTGGTCCCTGTCATATTGTCCCTGACACAGACAATAAGTACTGTGATTTTGGTCAGGTTCCTTCTTTCAGCAGGGTGAAAAGACTGTTATTTAAAATAGTTCCTGGCCACTAACCTGTTAGATCCATCCAGCAGGGTGAGACTTGGATCTTCAATATCTGTAACGCACATGGTACTTTCAGTTTTCTGCCTCAAAGCTCATAAGATTCTCCCTTTGTCCTTGGCATTGTATGACTAAAATAGGATTCAACTGGATCTGTCCTTTCTTAACAAGCCATCTGGAACTCTGTGAGCTCTTTCAATGTAGGGATTCATACTTAAACCAGGAGAGTTCTCTAGTATCATGTGTGTCTTTTCCTTTTTACCTTCAATATCCCAATATTATTATAACTTTATGAATTTATTTTGCATTGTAGTAGTAGATAAGGTATTAAAAGGATACCCAAGCTTGATTTAAACTTACTATGTAGCCCAGAATTGCTTGAAACTCATGCTAGCACTCTTATATCAGTCACCCAGAGTACTGGAACACCATGTTGGACTGTAATATATGGCTTATTTTGGAGGGTTTTGTTAATCAAAGAAAGTTTTGCTGAATCTGAGTATCCCTGTGGGGACTGTGAACTCTGTGACAGTCTCAGTGGGACTGTGTTAAATGTGACTCTCTGAAATCTTATCTTTACATTTGATTTCTTTTTTTTTTTTTAAGATTTATTTATTTTATGTAAGGACACTGTAGCTGTCTTCAGACACATCAGAAGAGGGCGTCAGATCACTTTACAGATGGTTGTGAGCCACCATGTGGTTGCTGGGATTTGAACTCGGGACCTTTGGAAGAGCAGTCAGGTGCTCTTACCCACTGAGCCATCTCTCCAGCCCTACATTTGATTTCTTAATCTGTTTAACTATTCTTGGATTGTCACATATATCACATAAACTTGATAGCCCAGATCAGGAATATATGTCTTAACCTTGTTGATCATTTGTTCCTATACCTTTATCACAGTATTAAACATCATTTTTTATTAATTACACAAAACATCTGTGTACTAAAATGGTTTCTCATGACATTCTTATTTTTGGTTTCTTTGTGTATTGACCTTGACAACTTTCATTCAATGACAAATCTGTAGTCCTTTACTTTATCTCTGTATTTTTTCTCCATTATGGATGCAAAGTATATTTTTAAATGTGTTTATTGGCTCCAAGTGTTTATTGGAGTTTATATTCAGTTGCTAGTGTATCTTAAATAGCCATAACTTTGTAAGCAATTATCTGCGTCATTGTCCTGTCCCTATGGGCATTCTAAACACCAACTTGAAAATCTCTTTGCATTTCCTTTGTCTCCCAGGTATAGAAATCAATTCAGTTTTTCTGACTTGCCTATGACTTCATGGAGATCAGCTAGCTCCTGATGCATCCTATCATCTTTTGATATTTATGTGCACTATTGACTGTGTGTGTGCATCTATATGCATGGCACACCCTGCCAATCTGTGCGTTCCAATCTTCTCATCACTTTGAGGAAAACAAGGATGGCTGAACATGGAACATATAACTGCACAGTTGATACAGAGAGCTTGTGCTCAGAGCTTAGGGACCAGGACTCCTCCACACTGGGAACCTGAGGCTGCAGGAGTGAGCTTTGCCTTTTTATTTGGCATCTTTCTGCTAAGTTTATCGTGCTGTGTTTCTTTTCTTTATGCATTTCTATGTTTTATTTCCGGTTATGCCTGTTGAAACGTTCATAATTAGATTATTAGAACTAACTCAATGGCTGTACTGTTTAGAAAATGTTTTGAGCACTTAGAGGATTGTCTTGCTAAATTATTATGAAAACAGAATAAAATTCGTAGTCTCAAAGGCGGTCTCTTAGCATGATACCACATCCTCAAGCTAGCCTAAACACAGGTCTTACATTCTCTCCTAATGTGGCTAAAACTTCACATCTTCAAATAGAAATAACAATAATTTCTTAATAGAATCTCGAAAAAGGTGGCATGAATAAAACTTTTTGATGAAAAAGTTTATAACTTATATTTCTGTATTTCCTGTTAATATAAACAGTTTATACCCAAAATGCACATACATATGAATTTTATTTTAAAAATGAATATTTCTAGTTAAAAGTAAACCCTTTGCTGTGTTATGTAATGTCTTCAGTGATTTATTTATTATTTACTTAGGTTTATACAAATGTATGTTTTTATTTGTCAATTTTTTCAGAGAAAGAGAAATACAGAAAGACAGATGATATACTGAGGAACAAAGAGATCAAGAAAATCATCATATTTTAATGTTATTGGTAGTAAAAAACTGAAGTAGAGATAATTGGAATAATTGTCATGACATTAATCAATAAATGTAAGGAATCCTACCACTAAGAACCAACCTGTGAGTATCTGACACAGAGAATGGCATAAGTCATGTTAGCTATCCTTGTTGAATACAAAATATCACTGTGTAAATTCCAACAGAAACAGAATTTTCTTTAAAACTATTAATAAACCACTGGTCTAAGGTCCTCCTATGTAAAAGTTAGGACAAGAATTGAAGGAGCTAAAGGGGCTGGTAACCCCACAGGAAGAACAAAAGTATCTAATAACCTGGACCACTCAGAGCTCCCAGAGACTAAGCCACCAACCAAAGAGTATATATGGCCTGGTCTGCAGCTCCTGGCACATATGTAACAGAGAAACTGCCTTGTCTGGCCTCAGTGGGAGATGGTGTGCATAATCTTGAAGAAGCTTGATGCTCCAGCAAAGAGGAATGTTTGCAGGAAAAGTGGGAGTGGGTGGATAGGGAGAGCACCCTCTCAGAATCAAAGGGGAGGGGAGATGGGTAAAGAATTGGAGGAGGAAAGAATGGGTCAATTTGCATTCTTCTGCATGTTGACCTCCAGCTGAGACAGCACCATTTGTTGAAAAGGGTATCTTTTTTCCACTGGATGGTTTTAGCTCCTTTGTCAAAGATCAAGTGACCATAGGAGTGTGGATTCATTTCTGGGTCTTCAATTCTGTTCCATTGAGCTACATGCCTATCACTGTACCAATACCATGCAGTTTTTAATACTTATTGCTCTGTAGTACAGCTTGAGGTCAGGGATACTGATTCCCCCAGAGGTTCTTTTACTCTTGAGAATAGTTTCAGCTATCCTGGGTTTTCTGTTATTCCAGATGAATTTTTGAATTGCTCTTTCTAACTCTATGAAGAATTGAGTTGGGATTTTGATGGGGATTGCATTGAATCTGTATATTGCTTTTGGCAAGATGGTCATTTTTACTATATTAATCCTGCCAATCCATGAGCATGGCAGATTTTTCCGTCTGAGGTCTTCTTCAATTTCTTTCTTCAGAGACTTGAAGTTCTTGTCATACAGATCTTTCACTTGTTTGGTTAGAGTCATGCAAAGATACTTTATATGGTTCGTGGCTATCGTGAAGGGTATCATTTCTCTTACTTCTTTCTCATCCTGCTTATCCTTTGAGTATAGGAAGGCTACTGACTTGCTTGAGTTGATTTTATATCTGGCCACTTTGCTGAAGGTGTTTATCAGCTGTAGGAGTTCTCTGGTGGAGTTCTTTGGGTTGCTTAAGTATACTATCATATTGTCTGCAAATAGTGATAATTTGACTTCTGCCTTTCCAATTTGTATCGCTTTGACCTCTTTTTGTTGTCTAATTGCTCTAGCTAGAACTTCAAGTACTATATTGAAAAGATATGGAGAGAGAGGGCAGCCTTGTCTAGTCCGTGATTTCAGTGGGTTTGCTGCAAGATTCTCTCCATTTAGATTGATGCTGGCTACCGGTTTGCTGTAAATTGCTTTTACTATGTTTAGATATTGGCCTCGAATTCCTGATCTTTCCAAAACCTTTAGCATGAAAGGATGCTGAACTTTGTCAAATGCTTTCTCAGCATCTAATGAGATGACCATGTGGTTTTTTTTTTAAGATTGTTTATATAGTGGATTACATTGATGGATTTTCTTATATTGAACCATCCCTGCATCCCTGGGATGAAGCCTACTTGATCGTAGTGAATGATCATTTTGATGTGTTCTTGGATTCAGTTAGCAAGAATTTTATTCAGTATTTTTGAATCGATATTCATAAGAGAGATTGGCCTGAGATCCTTGCACTAAGCTCAATTCCAAGTGGATCAAGGACCTCCACATAAAACCAGACACACTGAAACTAATAGAAAGGAAACTAGGGAAGAACCTTGAACATATGGGCACAGGGGAGAATTTCCTGAACAGAACTCCAATAGCTAATGCTCTAAGATCAAGAATTGACAAATGGGACCTCATTAAATTACAAAGTTTTTGCAAGGCAAAAGACACCGTCAAAAAGACAAAGCGGCAACCAACTAACTGGGAAATGATCTTTACCAACCCTACATCCGACAGAGGGCTAATATCCAATATATACAAAGAACTCAAGAAGTTAAACTCCGGAGAGGCAAGTAACCCTATTAAAAATGGGGTAGAGAGCTAAACAAAGAGTTCTCACCTGAAGAATATCTAATGGCTGAGAAGCAACTAAAGAGATGTTCATCATCCTTAGTCATTAGGGAAATGCAAGTCAAAACAACCCTGAGATTCCTTCTCACACCAGTCAGAATGGCTAAGATCAAAAACACAGGAGACAGCAGTTGTTGGCGAGGATGTGGAGAAAGAGGAACACTCCTCCACTGCTGGTGGGATTGCAAGCTGGTACAACCACTCTGGAAAGCAGTCTGGCGGTTCCTCAGAAAACTGGGCATGACACTCCCAGAGGATCCGGCTATACCACTCCTGGGCATATACCCAGAGGCTTTACCTGCATGCAATAAGGACACATGCTCCACTATGTTCATAGCAGCCTTATTTATAATAGCCAGAAGCTGGAAAGAACCCAGATGTCCATCAACAGGGGAATGGATTTAGAAGATGTGGTATATTTGCACAATGGAATACTACTCTGCAATTAAAAACAATGAATTCACGAAATTCCTAGGTAAATGGTCAGAACTTGAAAATATCATCCTTAGTGCGGTAACGCAGTCACAAAAGAACACACATGGTATGCAGTCACTGATAAGGGGATATTAACCCAGAATCTCGGAATACCAAAGACACAATTCGCATATCAATAGATTTCTAAGAAGATGGAAGGAGAGACCCCTGGTCCTGGAAAGACTGGATGTAGGGGAATGCCAGGACAGAGAAGCAAGAGGGGGTTGAATGGGGAAAAGAGGGAAGGAATGGGGCTTATGGGACTTTTTTGGGAGGGAGGAAACGGGAAAGAGGAAATGATTTTGAATGTAAATAAAAAAAAACTTAGAAAATAAAATTTAAAAAAAAAGAATTGGAGGAGGGAGGATCAGGAAGGGGGCAGCATTTGGAATATAAATAAATAAAATAAGTTCTGACCATTTGCCTAGGAATTTCGTGAATTCATTGTTTTTAATTGCAGAGTAGTATTCCATTGTGTAAATATACCACATCTTCTGAATCCATTCCTCCGTTGAGGGACATCTGGGTTCTTTCCAGCATCTGGCTATTATAAATAAGGCTGCTATGAACATAGTGGAGCATGTGTCCTTATTGCATGCAGGTAAAGTCTCTGGGTATATGCCCAGGAGTGGTATAGCCGGATCCTCCGGAAGTGTCATGCCCAGTTTTCTGAGGAACCGCCAGACTGCTTTCCAGAGTGGTTGTACCAGCCTGCAATTCCACCAGCAGTGGAGGAGTGTTCCTCTTTCTCCACATCCTCGCCAACAACTGCTGTCTCCTGTGTTTTTGATCTTAGCCATCCTGACTGGTGTGAGATGGAATCTCAGGGTTGTTTTGATTTGCATTTCCCTAAGGACTAAGGATGATGAACATCTCTTTAGGTGCTTCTCAGCCATTAGATATTCTTCAGGTGAGAACTCTTTGTGGAGCTCTGTACCCCATTTTTTAATAGGGTTACTTGCCTCTCTGGAGTTTAACTTCTTGAGTTCTTTGTATATCTTGGATATTAGCCCTCTGTCGGATGTAAGGTTGGTAAAGATCATTTCCCAGTTAGTTGGTTGCCGCTTTGTCTTTTTGACGGTGTCTTTTGCCTTGCAAAAACTTTGTAATTTAATGAGGTCCCATTTGTCTATTCTTGATCTTAGAGCATAAGCTATTGGAGTTCTGTTCAGGAAATTCTCCCCTGTGCCCATATGTTCAATGTTCTTCCCTAGTTTCCCTTCTATTAGTTTCAGTGTGTCTGGTTTTATGTGGAGATCTTTGATCCACTTAGAATTGAGCTTAGTGCAAGGAGATAAGGATGGGTCAATTTGCATTCTTCTGCATGTTGACCTCCAGCTGCGCCAGCACCATTTGTTGAAAAGGCTATCTTTTTTCCACTGGATGGTTTTAGCTCCTTTGTCAAAGATCAAGTGACCATAGGAGTGTGGATTCATTTCTGGGTCTTCAATTCTGTTCCATTGATCTACATGTCTGTTACTGTACCAATACCATGCAGTTTTTAACACTATTGCTCTGTAGTACAGCTTGAGGTCCGGGATACTGATTCCCCCAGAGGTTCTTTTACACTTGAGAATAGTTTTAGCTATTCTGGGTTTTCTGTTATTCCAGATGAATTTTTGAATTGCTCTTTCTAACTCTATGAAGAATTGAGTTGGGATTTTGATGGGGATTGCATTGAATCTGTGTATTACTTTTGGTAAGATGCTCATTTTTACTATATTAATCCTGCCAATCCATGAGCATGGCAGATTTTTCCATCTTCTGAGGTCTTCTTCAATTTCTTTCTTCAGAGACTTGAAGTTCTTGTCATACAGATCTTTCACTTGTTTGGTTAGCGTCACGCCAAGATACTTAATATGGTTTGTGGCTATCGTAAAGGGTATTATTTCTCTTACTTCTTTCTCAGCCTGCTTATCCTTTGAGTATAGGAAGGCTTCTGACTTGCTTGAGTTGATTTTATATCCGGCCACTTTGCTGAAGTCGTTTATCAGCTGTAGGAGTTCTCTGGTGGAGTTCTTTGGGTCGCTTATGTATACTATCATATCGTCTGCAAATAGTGATAGTTTGACTTCTTCCTTTCCAATTTGTATCCCTTTGACCTCTTTTTGTTGTCTAATTGCTCTAGCTAGAACTTCAAGTACTATATTGAAAAGATATGGAGAGAGAGGGCAGCCTTGTCTAGTCCCTGATTTTAGTGGGATTGCTTCAAGTTTCTCTCCGTTTAGATTGATGCTGGCTACTGGTTTGCTGTAGATTGCTTTTACTATGTTTAGATATGGGCCTTGAATTCCTGATCTTTCCAAGACCTTTAGCATGAAAGGATGCTGAATTTTGTCAAATGCTTTCTCAGCATCTAATGAGATGACCATGTGGTTTTTTTCTTTGAGATTGTTTATGTAGTGGATTACATTGATGGATTTCCTTATATTGAACCATCCCTGCATCCCTGGGATGAAGCCTACTTGATCGTGGTGAATGATCATTTTGATGTGTTCTTGGATTCGGTTGGCAAGAATTTTATTGAGTATTTTTGCATCGATATTCATAAGAGAGATTGGCCTGAGATTCTCTTTCTTTGTCGGATCTTTGTGTGCTTTTGGTATTAGTGTAATTGTGGCTTCATAGAACGAGTTGGGTAGTGTTCCTTCTGTTTCTATTTTGTGGAACAGTTTGAAGAGTATTGGTGTTAGGTCTTCTTTGAAGGTCTGATAGAATTCTGCACTAAAACCATCTGGACCTGTGCATCCTTAGTGAGGTAACCCAATCACAAAAGATCACACATGGTATGCAGTCACTGATAAGGGGATATTGACCCAGAATCTCAGAATACCCTAGACACAATCAGCATATCAATAGATTTCTAAAAAGATGGAAGGAGAGACCCCTGGTCCTGGAAAGACTGGATGTAGGGGAATGCTAGGACAGAGTAATGAGAGGGGGTTGAACGGAGAAAAGAGGGAGGGAAGGGGGCTTATGGGACTTTCGGGGAGGGAGGAAACGGGAAAGGGGAAGTGATTTGGAATGTAAATTGAAAAAATAAAATAAAATAATAAAAAAAATAAATAAATAAAATAATTTAATAAAAAGTATTAATAGCTTTTCAAAGGTTTTAATATCTATAATTTTTCTGGAGCACTGTCTATTTCCAGAAGAAATTGCATTTATACATTAAGGAAAACTATACAGCACCTAGTCACAGGTTCTCAAACTATGGTTCATGACCCCATCAAAGACAAATGATCTGTTCACAAGTGTCCCATATCAGATATCTTGCATGTCAGACATTGACGTTACAATTTATAACTATAGCAAAATTACAGTTGTAAAGTAGCAAAGAAATGATTTTATGGTTAAGGGTTAACCACTGTAACTAGGAAGATTGAGAACTGTTCCCTAATACCAAAGTAGAAGTATTCAAATGCTTTGCCTTTCAAAACTGTAATAATTTCTTGAGACACGAGCCACATGGGTTTTAAGACAGAAGTGATGGGAATCTCTGGAGGGAAAGCATTCTATTCATCATTGTTTTGTATTAGAGTTTTGTCATAGCCTCCTGGAAGAAGTGGAAGCCAGACTCGCTGAGGGGGATAGGATTAAACCAACTAAGTTACTAAGAACTTTGTGCTATGCATTGTGCTCCAGGTTCCCAATTTTTGTGATCTGTCACCTATGCTCTGTCAGGGTTTAGAGATGCAGCTGTCTGAGTCACCTCTGCTCCTGGAAGTAGTCACTAACCTATATTTCTGCAAGTAACCCCAATAAAACTCATTGGTTCATAAAGTTAGACATTGGGGATATCTGTACTTTCATCTGTCATTTGTTTCCTATTTGGACCATATAGACGTGTATGTATTATACGCCCAGGTAAAGTTTTTTCACAAAACAAATGCTTAATTGAAATGTTCTTTTCGTATCTGTTCTTCATCATAACTTCTATAGGCATGTACTACCTTGTATGAAACATATTTGGTTACTGAATGCAGTTTAGAACTTTTCATTAATAAAATGGTACAGACATTACAGCTCTAATGTTTCCCTGCATTCAAAACTGTGCGTGTAATTTAAAAATGTGTGGGCATTTTTTTTCACTCAGCATATGTTTAATTGAGAATATTTGTCCATGGAAGGAAATGCTTCTTCTTAGATAGATGTTCTGATGAGATAAAAGTTACAGATTATATTTGCAAAAACCCCAGAGCATTTTTTGACCACGTACCATTGTACTGTCTGGTTTTGTGTGTCAACTTGAAACAGGCTGGAGTTATCACAGTTGGGGAAGTGCCTCCATGAGATCCAGCTATGGGTTGGCTTCCATTTTTCTGAGAAAGGGAACAAAATACTCACAGGAGCAATTATGGAGACAAAGTGTGGGGCAGAGACTGTACTACCTGGGGATTCATTCTATAAACAGTCACCAAACCCTGACACTATTATGGATGACAAGAAGTGCTTGCCAATTATGGCTGTTTCCTTAGGGGCCCTGCCAGAGTCTTAAAGATGCTAGCAGCCAACCATTAGAATGAGCGCTGGGTCCCCAATGGAGGAGTTGGAGGGAGGACTGGAGGACCTGAAGGGGTTTGCAGCCCCATGGGAAGAACGACATGATGATGTTGGTCAATCAAAATCCCAGGACTCCAGGGACTAAGTCATCAACCAAGGGGTACACATGGTTCCAGCCACAATTGTGGTGGAGGAATGCCTTGTCGGGCATCGGTGGGAGAAGAGGTCCATGGACCTATGAAGGCTCAATAAATGCCCCAGTGTGGGGAAATGGAGCAGGGGGTGGGGGTAGATGGGAGTGGGTTGGGCGGAGGGGCATCTTCTTGGAGGCAGGGAATGGGAGGATCGGTTGGGGATTTTCTGGGAGGGGAGGAAACCGGGAAATGGTATAACATTTGAAATGTAAATGAAAAATATATTCAATAAAAAAAAAGAGATCCAGCTGTGGGGCATTTTCTCAGGTACTGATCAAGGGGGAGGGCCCATTGTGAGTGGTGCTATCTCTGGACTGGTAGTCTTGGGTTCTATAAGAGAACAAGCTGAGTAAACCAGTAAAAACATCCCTCCATAGCCTCTACATCAACTCCTGCTTCCTGACCTGCTTGAGTTCCTGTCCTGACTTCCTTTAGATATGAACAGCAATGTGAAAATGTAAACTGAATAAACACTTTCCTCCCCAACTTTCTTCTTGGTCATGATGTTTATGCAAGAATAGAAACCCTGATTAAGACAACCATATACATTAGTCTAAATGTGACATTTACATATAACTTTCATTTATTAATGTAACTGCTAAGTAATAATACTCAAACTATCAACAAAAGTTCTACAAAATGAAATTCAGGTTAAAAATAGAATCAATCTCAAGCACAAACTAAATTTATTTTGTGTCCATATATTCTGACTAAAGGAACATAAACGTAAAATAAATTAAGCTTTTGGGAATTATGAAATCACATGATATTTCATAACCAAAATATAAATAAAGCAAAATGGCCTATGCTTAAGTTAATCAGAAAAGTTATTAGAGACGCGTAAGTTTAAACAATAACCTTTTGTATACAATGTAAGTCTTTTTATTATAGCTTTTCAGGCTCACAATTACAAACCTACCTAAACTAATGATGGTTCCCTTGAACTACACTTTGCATATTAGAGGGAGTAGTGTCATTTTTTGTCATTATTAGACGGGACGCAATATTATTCTCATAGCAACTTCAGTTCTCTCTACTTCATATCTCTCCTTTCCTCTCCTGCTTTCTGATGCTAGACCATGATTGCTACAGACCATTTCTCTGAATGAATAGCAGTTGGCTTATAGTTAGGCTTTTCGAGTAGTAATTTCTTCTTGGATGTGTGCTTGGGGCTCCTGCCAAACTCCCCTTCCACTGACATGTCACCAAAATAGCACTCTAAACAACAAACCTTCTTTTGCACTGAAAAGTCAAATGCTTAGCACTTTCCCCTAAAACACCTTAATCCACACACCATGGAAAACAGTTCTGCTTCTAGATTGACTTAATACCAAAATCTCCTCTGATTTGAAAGCCTAGAGATGGAGTATTAATCTGTATTTGCTATTCTTTTTATGCCATACAACACATTGAATTCAGTGTGTAGCCAAGAATGACCTTGAATTTATGATCTCCCTGCATCTACTTCCCGAATACTAGAAACAGAAGCATGCACCACCTTGCAAAATTTGTGTGTTGTCCTGGGAATCAAGCCCTTGGCTTCCTACATCTTAGTCAAGGGCTGTGCCAAATGGACTGCATTTCTGTAGTTATGATTCCTGGGTTACTTTAATGTTCACCAGGTGTTCCCCATCCTTTGTAAACATGCTATGAAAAAAATCCCTGAATTGTTATATTAATTCATCCTGATAAATAGGAAGCTGAAATGGAAAATATACCATTGGCACAAGCATGAACAATTAGATGTGGCCAAGAGCACAATGCTTAATGATAAAATGTAACTGAGTGATAGGGCTAAGAATATGAAAAGAGGGGCTGGAGAAATGACTAAGGTGGTTAAGGGAACTGCCTAATCTTCCAGTGGACCTGGGTTTGATTTTTAGCACCTTCAGATGGCTCAAAAATGTAACTTCAGTTCCCAGGGGTTCAACACCCTTTTTTGGATTCTATCAACAATAGGCAAGCAGGTAGTAAGTACAGAGATATACAAGCAGACAAGCAACCTATTCACCTAAAATAAAAACTTTTACCTATATGAATATGCAGACAATGGAAATAGCTCAGTCTAAAAATGCTTGAAGTGCAACAACCTCCTGATACTGACTGCACAATAGACTGCATAGCACTGAATGCAAACAGTAAAATAGCTAGAGATTTGGACAGTGACACATCAGTAGACCGCATCTTTGGAATGACACCAGAGATTCCCCTCTGTCAAAAACACACGCAGAGACATGTTTGCATACATGCACACACATTTAGATGGAAATGTGTGTACGTGTATCCAAATATGTCTATCTGCACATATGAGTACATATACACACCTGCTATACCCTTATTGAGAATGACTATACTTGTTTGACTAGAGTCACACCAAGATACTTTATATTGTTTGGGGATATTGTGAAGGGTGCCATTTCCTTAATTTCTTTCTCAGCCTGCTTATCCTTTGAGTATAGGAAGGCTACTGACTTGCTTGATATGATTTTATATCCAGCCACTTTGCTGAAGTTGGTTATCAGCTGTAGGAGTTCTCTGGTGGAGTTATTTGGGTCACTTAAGTATACTATCATATCATCTGCAAATAGTGATAATTTGACTTCTTCCTTTCCAATTTGTATCCCTTTGACCTCCTTACGTTTTCTAATCGCTCTAGCTAGAACATCAAGCACTATAGTGAAAAGATATGGAGAGAGAGGGCAGCCTTGTCTAGTCCCTGATTTTAGTGGGATTGTTTCAAGTTTCTCTCCATTTAGTTTGAAGTTGCCTACCAGTTTGCTGTAAATTGCTCTTACTATGTTTAGATATGGGCGATGAATTCCTGATCTTTTCAAGATTTTTAGCATGAAAGGATGCTGAATTTTGTCAAATGCTTTTTCAGCATCTAATGAAATGACCATGTGTTTTCTTTTCTTTGAGATTGTTTATGTAGTGGATTACATTGATGGATTTCTGTCTATTGAACCATCGCTGTATCCCTGGGATGAAGGCTACTTGATCGTGGTGAATGATCGTTTTCTTGGATTCAGTTGACAAGAATTTAACTGAGTTTTTTTGCATCGATATTCATAAGGTAAATTGGTTTGAAATATTCTTTGTTGGATCTTTGTGTGGTTTTGTTATCAGTGTAATTGTGGCTTCATACAATGAGTTGGGTAGACCTCAGAAGATGGAAAAATTTTCCATGCTCATGGATTGGCAGGATTAATAAAGGAAAAATGGTCATCTTGCCAAAAGCAATATACAGATTCAATGCAATCCCCATCAAAATCCCAACTCAATTCTTCATAGAGTTAGAAAGAGCAATTCAAAAATTCATCTGGAATAACAGAAAAACCAGGATAGCTAAAACTATTCTCAAGAGTAAAAGAACTTCTGAGGGAATCAGTATCCCGGACATCATGCTGTACTACAGAGCAATAATGTTAAAAACTGCATGGTATTGGTATAGTGACAGGCATGTAGATCAATGGAACAGAATTGAAGACCCAGAAATGAATCCACACTCCTATGGTCACTTGATCTTTGACAAAGGAGCTAAAACCATCCAGTGGAAAAAAGACAGCCTTTTCAACAAATGGTGCTGGTTCAACTGGAGGTCAACCTGCAGAAGAATGCAAATTGATCCATTCTTATCTCCTTGCACTAAGCTCAATTCCAAGTGAATCAAGGACCTACACATAAAACCAGACACACTGAAACTAATAGAAAGGAAACTAGGGAAGAGCCTTGAACATATGGGCACAGGGGAAAGTTTCCTGAACAGAACACCAATAGCTTATGCTCTAAGAACAAGGATTGACAAATGGGACCTCATCAAATTACAAAGTTTCTGTAAGGCAAAGGATACTGTCAAAAGGACAAAGTGGCAACCAACAAACTGGGAAATGATCTTTACCAACCCTACATCCAACAAAGGGCTAATATCCAATATATACAAAGAACTCAAGAAGTTAACTCCAGAGAGCCAAATAACCCTATTAAAAATGGGGTAGAGAGCTAAACAAAGAGTTCTCACCTGAAAAATATCTAATGGCTGAGAAGCACCTAAAGAGATGTTCATCATCCTTAGTCATTAGGGAAATGCAAATCAAACAACCCTGAGATTCCACCTCACACCAGTCAGAATGGCTAAGATCAAAAACACAGGAGACAGCAGTTGTTGGCGAGGATGTGGAGAAAGAGGAACACTCCTCCACTGCTGGTGGGATTGCAGGCTTAAATTTCTTTAATTTATTTAACAGATTAGAAATTATTAATTGTTATAATAAGCATGGCTCACAGAAATAAATTAATAAATGAAAAATTAGAAATGAAGTCTGTATATTTGCATTATAGAGTAGACATTCTGTTATAAGCACAATATACTCATTTTTTGTCTAGTTTCAAATGGAAATACTTGTAGAAGAACTGTTAAAATTGTTGACCACTGAAGCCATATATCTCAACACTGCAGCTTTCTCATATGCAAGAGATCTCTTTGTTCATATACAGAACTTCCTCTATGGTAGCACAAACAAAACTACTGAGTCTAGGATATAAGGGGCCATCCATATTGCTTCATTTTCATATATATCTGGGAAATTGTTGAGCTAAGTTCTCTCTCTCTCTCTCTCTCTCTCTCTCTCTCCCTCTCCCCCTGTCTTTCTCTCTCTCCTCTTGTGTTTTAATACTGCTCTTCTCTGTAGGATTGCTATAGAGACATTGAAATAACTGCAATTGATATTATTCCTCACCTTAGAGTTGACTTCAAGAAACAATAAGTAGAGATATTAAACTACAGAGATATTATAGACATTAGGTCATAAGATGCAGGTAGAAAGTAGCTGAGCTGATCTCCTAGGACCTAAATGGTAGAAAACTAGCCCTCATGTTGTAGGGTACCTATTCAAACTTTTCTGATACTAAGTCCACGAAGAAAACTGGGGGAAAGTACCTGATGCATGGGACAGTTTGGAAGATTAAGGATTCGAAGGAAAATCCTAATTATAGAGACTCAAGATTCAAATGCCACCGCCTGGAGCTGTGAAGGCATTTAAGGACACCGTGAAATTCTTGATATTAATCAAGCTTTAAAAGCCATGTCTGAAAGCCTGAGGGATTCAGTGACACATTATAAAGGAACTCTCACGCTGTGTTAATACAGAGACAAAAAAGTAAGTAACACCCTTAAGATAGACTTAACGGAGTTGAGAAGATGGATAATTCATCAGAGTAAGGCCAAGTGTGACCTTGTTAAGTTCATAATGCCAAGTATAACTAAGAGACTTGAGGTAGTGACAACAACTTGCATGCTTCAAATTGGGGAACATTCAGATTTCAAATATTGAGTGTGTTTACAAATGTGGACTTTTATTTATCTACAAGTACAGGGCCATTTGCGTGCTTCGAGGAAACGTAAGAAATCACTACATTGAAGACTATGTGTCCATTCTCTCTCATATCTCATCTCTCCCGCTAGTCTTCAAGTAACTCATTGCTAGCAGGGAACTTATTCCACACCAGTACTATTAAAACGTTTTGTCAGTGGAGTAAATTCACCATGCAACAAATTCATTTCAGGACTTGCTTAAGAGTAACAGGATAAGAATGTAAACCTAATCTCAGGTGACCAGTAAAAATAAAAAATGTAAAATACAACAGTAAATGAAGGAAAATTTCATTTGGACGTCTCAAATCCAAGGGTTGAAAACGTAACTTCAATGTGATTTTACTTGGAGCTGAGGCTTTTTAGAAATAGAAAAGTTATGACTGGCCCATTCATAAATATATTGGTTACACTAAAAATACTCCACAGAACCAGTGGGCTCTGTCTCAACTATGTAAAAATGCAATTAGAAGCAGACAGTAAAGACATGATTTCTGTTCCCTTCAGTGGGTCACCATGTGTGGCCTCAATGGGAGCGGATGCTCCTAGTACTGTAGTGTCTTGACGTTTCCAACATGGTTGATACCCCATTGGGAGCCTCCCCTTTCACAAATGAAAAGGGGAAGGAGGAATCGGGGAAGGGGCTGTTGTGTGAGGGAGAGACCTGGAGGAGAGATGCAGCTGTGATCCTGATGTAAAGTGTTACATAAAGTAATTAATGAAAACAATAACAACAACCACAACACAAACCTTCTAGAGGACTATTTCTAGGTTCAGGCTCCAAAAACCCAGCCTCTAGGACCTTAAGGAATCAAATTATGTAATGTATCAATCTCTATGTCCATTTTGATTTATTAATGAAGTTAATACAGAAAATTTAACATTGTAAAGGAGCTCTTGTATTACAAAGAAATGAACATGATCATAAAACTTCAGGAGTCCGACTGAGTATGCTGCTGCATAGCATTTGGAATCTTAATAAAAAGATGACCCATATTGTAGTGGAAACCTGTCAGAACCACCATGGAGAGAACAGAGAAAGCTACCAAAGCGTTCAGAAAATTGGAGTGATGCATAATTCCTGGGTCATTTGCGGCTTCCATTCCTGTGATAAAATTCCATGTGCAAAAACACTGTGGGGAGAAAAGGGATTATTTCATATCATGCCTGTATTCCACCATCCAGGGAAATCAGAGCACAAACTCAAGGTGGGAACCTAGAGACCAAAACTGATGCAGAAGCCATAGAGATACATTGTTTACTGGCCTACCTTCTAGGATTTATTTAACCTGTTTTCTTTTATACCCAAGAAACAATTGCTCAAGAGTGGCACTAGCCATAATAGGATTGATTATGAGCTTAACAGGTCTTTGGTACTACATAAATACCATATCCCTGGTATTCTCAGAATGAGCATTTATTATGGTTTGCTTCTTTGTTTGTTTGTTGACTTATAAAGAAGGGCTCTAATTCTTGGCCTTCAGTTTAAATTTATGAACCCTTATAGACTACTTCCCAAAAGGTAATCAAGAACAATATCATATCCTAAAGTGGCTCTTCTTATCTTTAACTTAAAGAAAATACATGTTATTTAGTAAGTATCTGTCTCATTATATTTTCACTGAACTAATTCTTCTTACATCTGGAAGTTAGACAGTGAACCTAGGAGATAGCAAAATATGCTACAAGAATAAGAAATTTGAAATGCAAATGGATTCTATTCTGCTGTTAGCATGTCTTGCAGTATGCATTATGTTCCACTATCTTTCCCTTGAGTGTGAGAGAGTAAAACCAGGAATAGTTCAACATCATGGTAAAACCTAGTCTGTGTTTATACCAATGAAATAGAGAAAAATATGTACTTTCTCAAATTCTGCATTATAAAAGGTCAATATATTCTGGACTTTCTTTTCAGTTTAGGAAATAGAACCATAATTCACCACATAAGCAAATTCAATTATACTGTGTTTTTTTCAGTTGATAAATAAGTCAGGATAAGATATGAGTGCTAAAAGAATTAGGAGATTTAATAAAATACATTTTGTATTAGGCTTTCAATCATTATGAAGATCCTGGGAAACACCCTCCAAAAAAGCAAATCAAAACAAAAACAAACAAGAAAGACAAATGACTGTGCCTCAAACATCCTTCCACTGAAAAAAGGAAGAATATTAATTTAGGTTCCTCTGTGTTTAGGCCATATTTCATCATATGCTTGAGGCAAGAGGATCCTAACCTTATAGAACTAATAATGAACTCAGAGTTAGGCTGTACCCTATAACAATTCAAGAGACTGGGAGGAGGAAGGAAGAGAAGACAGGAGAGAGGAGGGAGAACATTCTACTGTTGTGATAAGATACTTTCACAAAATCAATTTAAAAAAAATATTTATTATAACTCATGATTTAGAAGTATAAATTCCATCATAAATGGGTAAGGCATGGCAATAGTCAGGGAAAGTATGGCAGGCATATCAGAAAACTTGTTGATCACATTTTAATTCAAATACAGGAAGGAGAAAAAGAGAGAAGAAAGTGGGGCGGGAGAAAATCTTCCAAATCCAGTAGAGTAATGTACTTTCCATAGCTAGGTTCTACTTCCTCAAGGCTGTGAAATCCTCCCTAACAACCCAACAACCGAAAGCCAAATGTTCCAATACATGAGCCCGTGGAACACATTACTTACTAAGGACACCATAGTGTTTATACTGGCTTTAGTTACAATTACTAAACATTGGCAATTACCAAATTCCCAAAAGTTATCTTTCAGTAATAAAATAATGATCTTCCAATAATAAAATTAAATGAGACTTACCAACAAAATCTACATGGTGTTCATGATTGATTTTCAGGATAGATATGTTGAGTGACAGAAACTAGACCCTCAAAAGAATCTACCTGGTGACTTCAGTTACAGAAAATTCTAAAAACTGAAACCAAAGTATGTCTACACAGAGTAGATCTAAGGCTGCTTAGACATGAGTAAGATGGAGAGATATGGAACAAAGATATCAGAAAATGATATAGTATGAAATTTTTAGAATGTTCTTCCTTTATATTTTAATTATTTTTCCTATAAAAACTCCATATAAACTTTATACACTTCACTTGACCGAAGTGAGTACCACTAGAAACCTAGCTTTCTTGGTGACCACTTTAATTGCCAGAATACTAATTTATTTTTAATGTTCATAAGACATAAACTTTAGTGAAAAAGACACTTGATATTTCTGAAGCATTTTATCATAATTGCAGGTGAAAGTGATATTGTCTTTTAGACAAAAGTCTTTATTCAAAGTCTTTTATAAAGCTTTAACCCAGACAGCAGATTTGTCAAAATTTTATCACCATGCCTGCCTGAGAAGTTCTTGTACCTCTATCACTAAAACATTGGTTTTAGAATATGGGGTATAATGTCTAATGTTGAAAACCCTGTATAATCTCCTTTGAAATTCATAGAATAACAAACTAAGTAAATTTAGCATGGTGTGTGAATGCTTGATATCCTACAGAAAAGCAGGGAGTTTGAGTAAAACTTCCTCCATTTTCTAAGACCCTTCTCTTGATGATTAATAACTTAATGGCTTTTTATCCTTCCTATTATACCTTGGGCAATTATCAAAATCTCTTTTTATTCACAGTGACCTCACTGAATGGTTCACAGTTACACTTAATGAGCACACAGTGTCTTACCTTAACCTACATTGAATCCATTCTTTTTCCCCCAAAGAAAAATTATTAGTCTCAAAGAATAATTTGCATAGAGAATGAGCCACCTGCTTTGTGTTTTTTCATCTTATCTCAGCCACACACAGAACTTTAACGCTGCATTATGCTAATACTGTACAAGTGCCAGGTGACTCCACTTCAAAATTTATCCAACAGACAAAATTGTTGCTCTCTGCCACCCTTAATGGTGATGTCTCTTCAGTAGCATCAGGAAACTGAAAAAAAAATTACAAGATTCCAAATGAAATATTGCAATTCCATGGATTCTTATTGAATCAATTTTCAGTCAGTCATGTTCCTGCTTATTACTATTCAAATTCTGATTAAAAACAACAGCTCTTGAGACATATACATGACATACATACCTTACGGTTTTCAAAAAAATAGTTTATCATCTGTCACAAATGATAAAATTTATTTGATGATATCTGATTTAATTATGTAAGGTCTCTTTCGTGAGAGAAGGTAGAGTATATGTGTGCATATGTGCACATGGAGAAACATGCATATATGTGCATATGGAAATGAAGACTTGTTGACATATTTGCCTCAACTTTTACACATCATATTATATATATTCCAAATGCATTTGCAGATTGCTCTTTCTAGCTCTATGAAGAATTGAGTTCGAATTTTGATGGGGATTGCATTGAATCTGTATATTGCTTTTGGCAAGATGGACATTTTTACTATATTAATCCTTCCAATCCATGAGCATGGGAGATCCTTCCATCTTCTGAGATCTACAATTTCTTTCCTCAGAGGCTTGAAGTTCTTCTCATACAAATCTTTCACTTGCTTGGTTAGAGTCATACCAAGGAATGTAATATTAATAGTGATTATTGTGAAAGATGTCATTTCCCTAATTTCTTTCTCATCCTGTTTATCATTTGAGTACATCTGATAGAGGACTAAAATTCAATGTATACAAAGAACACAAGAAGTTAGAATCCATAGTGTCAAATAACCCTATTAAAAAATGGGGTACAGAGCTAAACAGGGGATTTTCAACTGAGGAAACTCGAATGGCTCTGAAGCACCTAAAGAAATGTTCAATATCTTTAGTTATCAGGGAAATATAAATCAAAACAACTCTGAGATTCCACCTCATACCAGTCAGAATGGCTAAGATGAAAAACTCAGGAGATAGCAGATGCTGGAGAGGATCTGGAGAAAGAGGAACACTTCTCCATTGCTGGTGGGATGGCAAGCTGGTAAAACCACTCTGGAAATCAGTTTGGCAGTTCCTCAGAAAATTGGATACAGTACTACCTGAGGACCCAGCTATACTACTCCTGGGCATATACTCAGAAGATGCTCCAATATGCAATAAGGACACATGCCCCACTATATCCATAGCAACCTTATTTATAATAGCCAGAAGCTGGAATGAAACCAGATGTCCTTCAACAGAGGAATGGATACAGAAATTTTGGTATATATTCGCAATGGAGTACTATTCAGCTATCACAAACAATGAATTCATGAAATCTTAGGTGAGTGGATGGAACTAGAAAGTGTCATCCTGAGTAAGGTAACCCAATCACAAAAGAACACACACGGTATGCACTCACTGATAAGTAGGTATTGGCCCAAAAGCTCAAAATAAACATGTTACAATTCACAGACCACAGGAAGCTCAAGAAGAAGAAAGACCAAAGTTGGGGTGCTTTGGTTCCTCTGAGAAAGGGAACAAAATATTCACGGGAACAACTATGGAGACAAAGTGTGGAGCAGAGAATGAAGGAAAGGCCACCCAGGGACTGTCCTACCTGGGGATTCATCCTATAAACAGTCACCACACCCAAAACTACTATGGATGAAAAGAAGTGCGTACCAAAAAACCTGTTATGGTTGTCTTTTGCAGGGGTCCTGACAGAGTCTTACAGAGCCTTATACAGAGGCGAATACTAGCAGCCAACCATTGGACAAAGCACAGGGTTCCCAATGGAGGAGTTGGAGGGCAGACTGAAGGAGCAGGGGGGTGGGGGGTGTTGTAGTCCCATAGGAAGAATGACAATGTAGGCCAACCAGATGCCCCAGGGCTCCCAGGGACTAAGCCATCAACCAAGGGGTACACATGGTTCCAGCCAAAAGAGTGGCAGAGGAATGCCTTGTTGGGCATCAGTGGGAGGAGCGATCCTTGGTCCTGTGAAGGTTTAATAGAGGCCCCAGTGTGGGGAAATCGAGTGGGGATCATGGGAATGGGTTGGGTGGAGGAGCATATTCTTGGAGGCAGGGTGTGGGAGGATGGGTTGGGGGGTTTTGGGGAGGGGGTAAACTGGGAAGTGGTATAACCTTTGAAATGTAAATGAAGAATATATTCAATAAAAAAAAGAAGAAAAAAAGAAAAAAAAAGGTTTCAGAGTAAACACAAGGGAACACTGGAAAACAGGCATACATGTTTGGGTGACAGTAGAGGTTACCCACTGGTATCTGTACAATGCTGAGAATAGAAAGTCTTTCTTCAGCTCCACAAGCAATCTCCTTTCTCATGGTTGGAGTAAAAAATGGAAGCTATGAATCTCAAGATACACTGCTAGAAACATTCAAAATCTGTAAAGAAAAGTAGATTTTCCATGCAAAAGAAAGGTTAGCAAAATAAAAGTACTTAAAGAAACCTATTACTATAAGATATATTTGCAAACTATGACATTAATTGTGAAATAATGAGGAAAAAGATAAAGAAATGCAGCCCACCAACCCACAAAATTTTCAACCCCAAATGTTTCCTGTCTATAGGTAATGTAGGCATGGGAGAGGGAGCAGAAACTGAGGGAATAACCAACCAATAATCGGCCCAACTTGAGACCCATCCCATGAGCAAGCACCAATCCCTATCACCACTGTTAATGATAGTGATAATGTTATGCTTGCAGACTGGAGCATGTTGTCCTCTGAGAGGACCCACCCAGAAGCTGACTGAGACAAATGCAGACACCCACAACCAAACAGTGGATGGAGCTTGGGGACTCTTATGGAAGAAAAGGAGGAAGGATTGCAGGCCACTAAGAGCATAGGAGTGCCATAGGAAGACCAAAAGAATCAACTTACTTGGAACCTTGGGGCTCTCAGAGACTGAACCATCAACCAAAGAACATACACAGGCTGGATCTATGCCTCGTCACTTATATGTAGCAGATGTGCAGCTCTATCTTCATGTGCATACTAAACAACTGAAGCAGGGGGTTATCCCAAAAGCTTTTGTTGGTCTGTGGGATTTGGTCTTCTAGTTGGGCTGCCATCTCTGTCTTCAGTGAGAGAGGAAGTGCCTAGCCTCACAGACACTTGAAATGCCAGGGTGAGGGAGATACACAGGAGGACCCCCACATACTCAGAGAAGAAGAGGAGGGAGAAAGAGGGAAGAATTGTGTGAAGGGGTGACTGGGAGGGGTCAGTGAGCAGGATGTGAAATGAATGGATAAATAAATAAATAAATAAATAAATAAATATTTTAAAAAGAAAATAGATTTCTTATATATTTTGATTATGTTTTTTCTTCCCTTGATTTTTCTCAGACATTCCCCATCTGCCCTCACACACAATTCCATAATAAACACTTTGAAAATTAAAGGAAGAATACAGACAACCCAGGACTACAAGATCTTAGTCATGCTGGTGATTCATGCATATAATCTTTATATAGGGATGGTTGGATCAGGAGAATTACTAGTTTGAGAGAATCTTGGACTACATAGTGATGTCAAGACCAGAATGGGTTTCATAGTGAGGCTACCATGTGTCTATATCTATTTTGTTTGTATCACACACACACACTCACACACACAAATACAAAATGTGTTAGAGACAAAAAAAATATATGCAACATATTGCATAGTTGTACTTGTGCAAGTTTATATTATATATAAGTGTTTATATGTGACATATTTGTTTTTATTTTTATCTTTAACTTTTTAGCAATGAAATAAAAGTATAAATGGAATATTATGAATAGCTAAGGACAAATAATATGAGCCATATGCACCACCACAACAGAAGACAACAATAATCCAACTAGCATTTGAAATATTAAATAATACATGATGTAGACAATGAAAATGAATGAGAGATGATTCACTAATCAATGTACTTGCTACAAAAACATGCAGACACGGGGACTACTCTTAGCAGTCACATGAAAGCATGGCTAGTTGGTAATTCCTGCCATTCTAGTGCTAGGGTGGCAGAGACAAGCTGGTCCTCAGAGCATTCCATCCAGTCATGCAGGGAGACTTCATGAGCTCCTTGTTCAACGAGTCCCTGCCTCAAAAAACAAAATGATGGAAAGTGTGTGAAAAAGATGTCCGGTATGATCTATGAACTCCAGACACCCATGTAAGTCCCCAAATATGCACACAGCCATATGCACATGCAGACTCGAAAAAGATATGCCAAAAGAAAATGAAGAAGTAAACAACAGAAGGAAAAAAGAGACAAATACAAGTATCCGGGGAACAGTGACCTATGGCAATTTTAGAACTAATAAAAGAGTCAATGCTCAGGTTTAGAGAACTGGAAGAGTACCCCACAGATATGTAGAAAAACACAAGCCTATACTTCAAAAGGATACTTCAAATCTAAACTCTAAATATACCCAAAACAGATAAACATACCCAAAACAGATCACACTCAAAATAGTGGGAGCTGTCACGGACATCAAACATGTCAGGGAAACCTTTGAAGATGACAGATGTCAAACTGCTTGTGTCATTCGTTAAACAGGAGAAGTCAAATCAATATCTCCCCACCAATAAAAGAAGGTAATTTTGAATGTAGATTTTAATACACTGAATTATTTAAATGTAAAAAATTAAAGGAAGCTTTGGGGAGGGAGGAACCGGGAAAGGAGAAATCATTCAGAATGTAAATAAAAAAAATATAGAAAAAGCTCACCAACTGCTGAAAAAAAAAATTAAAGGTATTACTACTAAGTATATAAGTAAGGCAGACAAGCAGTAATTATATATATATATATATATATATATATATATATATATATATATATATATGTAAAATATATAATTTCACTTATATAAAATATGTGGAATAACCCAGTTCATAGAAAGTAGATTAGAGGTTAGGAGAGCCTGAAGAAAGGGACTGAATGGGAAATTGCTGTTTAAACTGGAACCCGTTATTTTGTTTGGGATGGTAGAATTGCTTTAGAAATATATAATGTTGATAACTGTAAAAATGTAAGTGCACTGAGTTACACACTTCATTCACATGGTAAAAGTAGCAAAGTTTATGTTACATAAAGTTTACTATCATTTGGGAAAAATATCGCGGATTGCTGTTTGTATTTTCTGCTCCCTTAAGAGGGGTGCCTGACTCTGTGAGGTCAGGTGAAATTTTAATTGGTCAGATAAGGCTAGAGCTTGTGATTGGGCAGTGAAAGGAAAAGGTCGAGCTCAGGACAGAGAAGCGAGAGGGGGTTGAATGGGTAAAAGAGGGAGGGAGGGGGGCTTATGGGACTTTCGGGGAGGGAGGAAATGGGAAAGGGGAAATCATTTGGAATGTAAATAAAAAAACTTAAAAAATAAAAAATAAAAGAAAAAGAAAGAGGAAAGAGGAAGAAGAGAAGAGATAAGAGAGGCAGAGGACAGAAGAAAATGGAGGAAGATGAAGATGCACTGGGGACACATGGCCTGAAAGAGCCACGGGTAGCTAGGGATTTCATACATGGTCAATATGGCAATATAGGGTACACATGCCCAATCTAGGTGTGCAGCTTGCATTTGTATCAATTGAGTTTTATGTTCTTTGGGTGGGCATTTTGGGGCTGGAGATTTATCGCTATAAATCTGATTGGTATATTGCAAGTCCCTAGTGTTATCACTTTACAGGGTTAAGGGGATCTGAGCTAGTGGTAGCTGGCTTTCTGCAAGCTAGCCACAGAGGGTGGAGAGTCTTGGCAGCAGCTGGCTGCTGGAACCAGGTCATGACTGTCGCTTTGGGGCTGGCCATGGAGGTGGGCTAGTCCGCAGATGCTGGTGCCTAGCTGGTTTAGCATGAATCGTTTTTTAAAAAGATGCACTACAGAAAAAAACCTCCATATGGAGAAAAAAGGAAGAAAGAAAGAGGGGGGAAAGAGGGGAGAAAGGAGGGAAGAAAGGAAGGGAGGGAGGGAGGTAGAGAGAGAGAGAGAGAGAGAGGGAGAGGAAGGAAGGAAGGAAGGAAGGAAGGAAGGAAGGAAGGAAGGAAGGAAGGAAGGAAAGTCATAGTGGATTTATATAATACTAAAATTGTTACTAATCAAGAGTTAGGAATTCTTCTTGCTTTGTTTTGTTTTGTTTCAGCTTTAAAAAGTCATCAGGAGATGTAGAATGTTTATCGTTGTTTATAAACAATGGAAAAATGAATATTGATGAAATTACCATATACTGTCTAGTGATTTAAAAGTATCAGGAATATTGGCAACTAATATATTTTAATTCTTTATAAAAATTATACCAGTCTGAAGACTACCTGACATGGAGTCAATTCCCAGGAATGGACCACTGTAGAGTCTGCTGTGTGATCTATTTAACCTTCCTGTCACCTGAGTGGAGATCAATAGACAGAAATCACTTGCCACATATTTTAGATGCAAAACTATCAGAGGGTTCCCAGAAGATGTAATACCAGTAATGAGTTCAAAATTGTATATATCCCAATTCCTGGTCCCTACTTCCACAGTGCGTCTCCCATCTTTCCTTCCCTTCTCCTCTGAGAGAGTGAAGGCTCCCTTGGGTATCCCCCTGACCCTATAAGATCAAGTCTTTGCAGGGGTATGTGCTTCTTTTCAGACAGAGGCCAGACAGGATAGCCCAGTCAGGGAAAATTGTTCTACAGACAGGCAACGGCTTTAGTGACAGGAACCCCACAGGAGGATCAACAGAGTCCACAAACCTGGACTTCTCGGAGCTTTCAGAAACTGAGCCACCAACAAATGAATACATATAGACTTGGACAAGCTTCCCATACATATGTAGCAGATGGGCAGCTCAGTATCCATGTGAGCCTCCAAAAACTGGAGTTGAGGCTCTCCCTGAAGCTGTAGTATCTGTTCCCTAACACAACTGCCTTGTCTAGCTTTAGTGAAAGAGGATGTGCCTACCTTGGCAGAGACTTGATGCTCCAGGGTTAGGAGTACCCAGGGGGAGTCCCACCTTCTCAGAGGTGAAGGGGAGATGGGGATGGAGGGACAGCCACTCTGAGGGAGATACTGGGGAGGGGGAAGAGTTTCATATAAATGAATGAATGAATGAATAAATAAATAAATAAAATTTAAAAGCCTCAAAATAAAAGAATTAGAGGAATTTTTATGTCAAACTCAGAAGGACATTGTAAGCATGCAATCAGAGGTTCATTTTAGTCCTCTGACAGAGCACAGAGTTTGATCCCAGCCATGTTCAATGTGCTCAATATGAGTAATATTAATAAAGCTTGACAAAAATAAAGGGGAATATGAACAAAACAAAAATAAAGATGAAAATTTAAAAAAAAATAATTGGAGGTCACAGAGCTCCATATACAAGTGGCACAGGGAGGTAGTTAATCACCCAGGAGTGTAGAGAGATCAGATAGCACAGGAAGGACTTCCCCTGCCACTCAGAGGATCCCGTCCAGAACCCTCAGGCAGGAGCCTTCTGTTTTCTGTCTCCAGATCCAAACCATCCTCTGCCACGGTGCACCATATCCTAGTGGCACAGGGAGGTAGCTAACCACTCAGGAGGGCAGAGAGGCCAGACAGCACAGGTAGAAACATCCCTGCTGCTCAGAAGAAACAGCTAGAAAATCTGAGGACACAAGAGACTAGGAGCAGCCTGGGACAGGAGTCTTCCAATTTCCATCTGCACCCAGAGCTGATCCCGGGCCACAGACCTCCATACCCAAATACAACTACAAAAGAGCGGGTCTACCAGAAGTACCTACATACCTCTGTACACAGAGAAAAAGGGTCTCCCAGGAGCACAGATACAGAGTTGGCAGGACAGATAAGCCAGTCAGAGACACCAGCGAACACCAGAGATAACCAGATGGGAAAATGTAAATGCAAGAACATTATCAGCAGAAACCAAGGCAACATGGCAACATCTGAATCAAGTTCTCCCACAACAACAAGTCTTGGATACCCCAACACATGAGAAAAGCAAGAACTGGATTTAAAATCACATCTCATGATGCTCATATAGGACTTCAAAAAGGATATAATTAAGTCCCTTAAAGAAATACATAAGAACATGAGTCAACAGGTAGAAGTCCTTACAAAGGAAACACAAAAATCGCTTAAAGAAATACAAGAGAACTTGGGTCAACAGGCAGAAGTCCTGAAAGTGGAAACACAAAAATATCTTAAAGAATTACAGGAAAACACAAACAAACAAGTAAAGGAACTGAACAAAAACATAAAGGATCTAACAATGGAAGAAGAAACAACAAAGAAATCACAAAGGGAGACAACTCTGGAGATAGAAAATCTTGGAAAGAAATCAGGAGTCATAGATGTAAACATCAACAATAGAATACAAGAGATAGAATAAAGAATCTCAGGTGCTGTAGATACCATAGAAAGCATTGACTCAACAGTCAAAGAAAATGCAAAATACAAAAAGCTAAATATCCAGGAAAACCAGGACACAATGAGAAGACCAAACCTTAGGATTATAGGTATAAAAGAGAGTGAAGATTTACTACTTGAAGAGCCAGTAAATATCTTCAACAAAATTATAGAAGGAAACATCCCTAACCTAAAGAAAGAGATGCCCATGAACATAAAAGAAGCCTACAGATCTCCAAACAGATTGGACCAGAACAGAAATTCCTCCTGGCACATAATAATCAAAACACCAAATGCATTAAACAAATAAAGATTATTAAAAACAGTAAGGGAAAAAGGCCAAGTAATATATAAAGGCAGACCTATCAGAATTACACCAGACTTCTCACCAGAGACTAAGAAAGCAAGAAGATCCAGGTCAGATATTATACAGACCTTAAGAGAATACAAAAAGCAGCCCAGACTACTATAATCAGCAAAACTCTCAATCACCAAAGATGAAGAAACCAAGATATTCTATGATAAAACCAAATTTACACAATATCTTTCCACAAATCCAGCCCTACAAAGGATAATAGATGGAAAACGCCACTATAAGGAGGGCAACTACAACCTAGAAAAAGCAAGATAATAATCTTCTTTCAACAAACCCAAAAGAAGATAATCACACAAACATAAAAATAACATCAAAAATAACAGGAAGCAATAATCACTATTACTTAATATCTCTTAACATCAATGGACTCAATTCCTGAATTAAAACATAGACTAACAGACTAGATACATAAACAGGATCCCGCATTTTGCTGCATACTGGAAATGCACCTGAGTGTCAAAGACAAACACTACCTCAGAATAAAAGGTTGGAAAATTTTCCAAGCAAATAGTCCCAGGAAACAAGCTGGAGTAGCCATTCTAATATCCAGTAAAATTGACTTTCAAGCAAAAGTCATCAAAAAAGACACATAGGTACACATCATACTCATCAAAGAAAAACATCCCCCAAGTAGAACTCTCAATTCTAAACATCTATGCTCCAAATAGAAGGGCACTGACATTCATAAAAGAAACTTCACTAAAGCTCAAAGCACACATTGCACCTCACACAATAATTGTGGGTGAATTAAATGCCCCACTCCCCTCAATGGACAGATCAGAGAAACCCAAACTAAACAGAGAAAGAGTGAAACTAACAAATATTATGGACCAAATGTATTTAACAAATATCTTTAGAACATTTCATCCTAAATCAAAAGAATATACCTTTTTCTCAGTACCTCATGGAACATTCTCCAAAACTGACCATATAATTGGTCACAAAACAGACCTCAACAGATATAAGAAGATTGAAATAATCCCATGCCTCCTATCAGATCACTATGGAGTAAGGATGGTCTTCAATAGCAATAAAAACAACAGAAAGCCCACATACACATGGAAGCTGAACAATGCTCTACTCAATGATACCTTGATCAAGGAAGAAATAAGGAAAGAAGTCAAAGACTTTTTAGAATTTGAAGAAAATGGAGTCACAACATACCCATACATATGGGACACAATGAAAGCAGTGCTCATAGGAAAACTCTAATTCATTGCCTCCAAAAAGAAGCTGGAAAGAGCATAGACTAGCAACTTAAGAGCACACCTGAAAGCTCTAGAACAGAAAGAAGCTAATACAATCAAGCAGAATAGACTGCAGGAAATCATCAAACTCAGGGCCAAAATCAACCAAGTAGAAACAAAAAGAACTATACAAAGAAACAACAAAACAAGAAGCTGGTTCTCTGAAAAAAAAATCAACAAGATTGATAAACCCTTAGCCAGACTAACAACAGGGCACAGAGACAGTATCCAAATTAACAAAATCAGAAATGAAAAGGGAGATATAACAACAAAAACTGAGGAAATTCAAAAATCTTCAGATCCAACTAAGAAAGTCTAAATTCAACACAACTGGAAATCTAGATGAAATGGACAAATTTCTAGACAGATACTAAATACCAAAGTTAAATCAGGATCAGATAGACCATCTAAACAGACCCATAACCCCTTAAGAAATAGAAGTGATCATTGAAAGTCCCCTACCCAAATAAAGGACAGGACCGGATGGTTTTAATGCAGAATTCTCTCAGACCTTCAAAGAAGATCTAATACCAATACTCTTCAAACTACTCCACAAAATAGAAGCAGAAGGAACACTACACACCTTGTTCTATGAAGCCACAATTTTGCTGATATCTAAATCACATAAAGACCCAACAAAGAAAAAGAACTTCAGACCAATTTCTCTTATGAATATTGTTGCAAAAATACTCAATAAAATTCTTGCCTACTGAATCCAAGAGCACATCAAAACAGTCATTCACCACGATCAAGTAGGCTTCCTCCCAGGGATGGAGGGATAGCTCAATATACAGAAATTCATCAATGTATTCCACTATATAAACAAACTCAAAGAAAAAACTACATACTCATTTCATTAGATGCTGAAAAAGCATTTGACAAAATTCAGCATCCTTTCATGCTAAAAGTCTTGGAAAGAAGAAGAATTCAAGGCCCATACCTAAACATAGTAAGAGCAATATACAACAAACCAGTAGCCAACATCAAACTCAATGGAGAGAAACTTGAAGCAATCCCACTAAAATCAGAGATTAGACAAGGCTGTCCTCTCTCTCCCTATGTATTTAATATAGTACTTGAATTTCTAGCTAGAGCAATTAGACAACAAAAGGGGATCAAAGGAATACAAATTGGAAAGGAAGAATTTGAAGATGATATGAAAGTATACTTAAATGACCCCAAAAACTCCACCAGAGAAGTCCTACAGCTGATAAATAACTTCAGCAAAGTGGTTGGATATAAAATTAACTCAAACAAATCAGTAGCCTTCCTATACTCAAAGGATAAGCAGGCTGAGAAAAAAATTAGGGAAAGACACCCTTCACAATAGTCACAAACAATATAAAGTATCTTGGTGGGACTGTAAGCAAACAAGTGAAAGATTTGTATGACAAGAACTTCAAATCTCTGAAGAAAAAAATTGAAGAAGGCCTCAGAAAATAGAAAGATCTCCCATGTCCGTGGATTGGCAGGATTAATATAGTAAAAATGGCCATTTTGCCCAAAGCAATCTACAGATTCAATGCAATCCCCATCAAAATTCCAATTCAGTTCTTCATAGAGTTAGAAAGAGAAATTCAAAAATTCATCTGCAATAACAAAAACTCAGGATAGCTTAAACTAATCTCATCAGTAAAAGAACTTCTGGGGGAATCAATATCCCAGACCTCAAGCAGTACTACAGAGCAATATTGTTAAAAACTGTGTGGTATTGGTACAGTGATATGCAGATAGATCAGTGGAATAGAATTGAAGACCCAGAAATGAACCCACACACCTATGATCACTGATCTTTGACAAAGAAGCTAAAACCATCCTGTGTGAAAAAGATATCCTTTTCAACAAATGGTCCTGGCTCAACTGGGGGCTAACATGTAGAAGAATGCAAATTGATCCATTCTTATCTCCTTGTACTAAGCTCAAGTCCAAGTGTATCAAGGACCTCCACATAAAACCTGACACACTGAAACTAAATAGAAAAGAAACTGGGGAAGAGCCTTGAGCACATGGGCACAGGGGAAAATTTCCTGAACAGAACACCAATAGCTTATGCTCTAAGATCAAGAATTAACAAATGGGACCTCATAAAATTACAAAGTTTCTGTAAGGCAAAGGACACTGTCAATAGGACAAAACAGCAACCAACAAATTGGGAAAAGATCTTTATCAACCCTACATCTGAATGAGGGCTGATATCCAATATCTATATAAAGAACTCAAGAAGTTAGACTCCAGAGAGCCAAATAACCCTATTAAAAGTGGGGTACAGAGCTAAACAAAGAATTTTCAACTGAGGAATATTGAATGGCTGAGAAGCACCTAAAGAAATGTTCAACATCTATAGTCATCATGGAAATGCAAATCAAAACAACCCTGAGATTCCACTGCACAGCAGTCAGAATGGCTAATATCAAAAACTCAGGAGACAGCAGGTGCTGGCAAGGATATGGAGAAAGAGGAACATTCCTCCACTGCTGGTGGGATTGCAAGCTTGTAAAACCACTTTGGAAATCAGTTTGGCAGTTCCTTAGAAAACTGGACATAGTAGTACATGAGAACCTAGCTATACTACTCCTTAGCATATACACAGAAGTTCCAAAATGTATTAAGTACATAGGCTCCACTATGTTAATAGCAGCCTTATTTGTAATAGCCAGAAGCTGGAAAGAACCTAGATGCCCCTCAACTTATGAATGGATACTGAAATTGTGGCATATTACATGATGGAATACTACTCAGCTATTAAAAACAATGAATTCATGAAATTCTTATGCAATGGAGTGGAATTGGAAAATATAATCCTGAGTGAGGTAACCCAATCACAAAGAACACATGTGGTATGCACTCACTGATAAGTGGATATTATTCCAGAAGCTTGGAATACCCAAGACACAATTCATAGATCAAATGTAGCTTAAGAAGAAGGGAGAACAAAGTATGGATACTCTGGTCCTTCTTAGAAGGGGAAGTAAAATACCACAGAAGGAGATACAGAGACAAAGTGTGGAGCAGAGTCTGAGGGAAGGACCATCCAGAGACTGCCTCACCTAGTGGTCCATCCCATACACAGTTACAAAACCCAGACACTATTATAGATGCACACAAGTACTTGCTGACCAGAGCCAGATATAGCTGTCACCTGGGAGGTTCTGCTAGTGTATGACAAATACAGAGGGGGACATTCTCAGCCAGCCATTGAACTGAGCACAGGTCCCCAATGAAGGAGCTGGAGAAAGGACCCAAGGAGCTGAAAGGTTTTGCAGTCCCATAGGCGGAACAACAATATGAGTCACCCAGTATTACCAGAGCTCCCAGGGACTAAAACATCAAACAGATAGTACACATGGAGGGACCCAGGACTCCAGATGCATAGGCAGCAGAGGATGACCTTGTTTGACATCAAAGGGAGGAGAGACCCTTGGTCCTGGGAAGGCTGGATGCAGCAGTGTGGGGGAATACCAGGACAGGGTAGCTGGAGTGGGTTAATTGGGGAACAGGGGGAGGGGAAATGGGTTAGGGGATTTTCAGGGGGAAACCAGGAAAGGGGACATGTAAATAAAGAATATACCTATTAAAATTTTTTTTAAAAAATTATAAACAACGTAAACAGAGAGAGAAAATAAATGTACTTAATATGTTAAAAAAGAAAAGAAAAGAAAAAGCCAGGCAGTGAGTTCCAGGACAGCCAGGGCTACACAGAGAAACCCTGTCTCACAAAACCAAAACCAAAAAAAAAAAAAAAAACAGACAACTATAATAACCTGTTGGAGTAGATCCTTTTTCAGAAAGTAAATGAGTTCTGGACAAAAAAATTTTTAGATATATACCGGGGAAGGGGGTTGGTACGAAACTGTCAGATGTTTACAGTCCAGTCTCATTCATTTCCTCTGCATTATTCAACCATCATTTGTTCTTTTATTAAGAAAATATTTAGTCCAGTGCCAAGTGGGCAGGTCTACAAACATATCTGAGTAACAATATACAAATTGAACAGAAGATATATATCTATATATATCTATATAGATATATATATATCACATGATCACTAAAAATGTCCTTGTTGAATAAAATAACTAGACAACGGAGATGACTGACCAAAAGAACTTTAAACAGCCCAATAACATTAATAATCATTTAGCAGATAATAGTTCTTTAGCTTCAAAACTTGATTGCCACATTGACTAAAATCACTGCTTCGTGTCTACACTCAGAGAAGCAAGAAAAATGAGTGAGTTAATATTTAGCCTCTGCCACATTATTTAAAATATCAATGAGTGTTAAAATGTTTTAGTTCTCTTTGTAGACTAATTGAATGGTCTTTAACTTTCTTTAGAAAGCTAATCTGTGTTTCTACCATCTTCTCTGTGCTATTTCAGATCATCACATGCCAAGTTTGGATTGACTTCAAGTATTTGATCTTCTGTGCTTTCAGTATTTGTGAAATATGCCTGGGATAGCTTTTGGGCTGGCTCAATAGTTGCTAGGTGTCTCTGTCTCACCACTTCCTCAGACCTGTTGCAGACCTTGCCATGGTAATTTCCTACATTTTCCTGTCTGGTATCCCTCCAGTTTGCCAGTGTCCACACTTCTGTGGTTTCTGTTTCTTCTCTAAGTCTCCATTCTTCTCCATGTTCATTTCCAGCTAACATTTTAGCTTTGTAAGCTGCATTTTCATCTCTGTTGACCAACACCCTCTTTCAATTATTCACACTTCATAGATGTCATATGACTTATCATCAGGAGATGGGGATGTGGAATCAACTGCACCGGGTATTCTCTGTGCAGGGACACTATAACAGATGCACAGTGACCAGTGACCGACAGACTCTGAAAGGAGCAATAGAATTGGTCATGATGCTCAGCTGTTATTTACACAGTGATTTGAAAACTAACATGCCAAAAATAAATTTTAATTTGTGCAAATACTCACCGTTTATAAACCATAGCAACTGAAATTCTAATTATATTATTAGGGGATGGTAGCTACGAAAGCCATGCTAAGTGATGCTCATGAATTTCAGAGTGCACAGAGTGAAAATTGCATGCATGTGTAGAATACTGTTCTCCAACACTAAATTCAAGAAAATGCTTTCTACCATAAACTGCCACGATGGGTTAAAACTTTAAATATTGGCCCTGTTGAAATATTGATTTTTAATTTAAATGTATTGCTGAGAAATTTCTCTGATAATTCTTTGCCTCTTTCCCTATCTCTGTGAGTAATATTTTTGTTGTTATTTTTGCAGCTGTGGTAAACACTATGAACAAAAGTTACTTATAGAAAACTTTATTTTGACTTATGACTCCTATTATGGCAACAAAGACATCACCACAGCAATCTATGCAGAACAGTGAAAAAGCACATTTCCATCCAAACTCAGGAACTGGTTAGATTGATTTAGATGTGGAAATCAGCTATATACCCTTAAAATCAAACCTAGCCATCATTTCATCTCTATAAATTTCCCAAACAGAAATGTCTCCTGGGGAAAAAGTGTTCAAGGTCCTGAGGCTACAGGGGAAAGGTCTCACTCAGATCACCACCTGATCCCAATGATATTAGGTGAGTTATGAACTATATGAATTTTAGGCTTGGAGTGATTTACTTTTATTTTAACATGAAAATACACATGATTTGGATAAAATCTTTGAACAGACTTTCTGTCTTAGTTAGGGTTTCCATTTCTGTGAAGAGACACCATACCCAAGGCAACTCTTAAAAGGACAAAATTTACTTAGGGCTGGCTTGCATGTTCAGAGGTTTAGTCTATTACTCTCAAGGCAGGAACATGGCAGAGTTTAGGCAGGCATGGTGTAGGAGGGGTTGAGAGTCCTACATCATCATCTGAAGGACTCTAGGAGAAGACTGACTCCCACATGGTTAGGACGAGGGTCTCATTGCCCATTCCCACAATGACAATCTTCCTCCAACAAGGTTACATTTCCTCCAACATTGTCACACATACTCTGTCGAGGCCACACCTCTTAATAGTGTCATTCCCTGGGTCATCCATATTCAAACCACCTCTCTTTCCTTTTTACATTGTTTGTCACAAGTAACTTGCTTAAAATGAATTTGTTCAAAATAAGTGGATATATTTCTCATCATACATTAATCCTAGAGCCAAAGGAATGGGAAATTTAAGACTTTGTCCTGGATCCTACAGTTGAACATTAGCTGAGATTTTCTATGTGAACATAATGCTGATCCACAAACAGAAAGGTTGTTGTTTATGCTGTTGTTGCTGTTGTTGTTGTTGTTGTTGTTTTTTCCTTTATTCTCATTTTGTTTGCTTGGTTGGCTTTTTTGAGACAAGAACTCGCTGTGTAGCCTGGAACTGCTCTGTGGGACTAGGGCAACTTTATATATACAGAAATACCCTGCCTCCCTGATGAGTACTGGGATTAAAGCATGCACCACCAAGATAGGCCCAAATTTTTCTTTTATGCTTCTTCAATTGTTGTTGTAGAAATGTTGCTTCTTTCCACTTACGGTTACTATAACAAATAGGAATTTAAACAGCATTTTCAGTAACAAGTCAGGATTTAGATTGTTCTGTGTGTTTACTCTCAATTTGTGATCTATTGAGCAATTGTGTTATTATTTAAAAACAAAGAAAGTTTTATTTCTTAAGAGTTTTTTTGACATAGAGAATCATAAATGCATGCGTGTGTAGCACTGTTAGGGAATATTAATACAATTATAAATGTAATGGATACTGTTGTCAAAGTAATAAAATCACAAAAGGAACATTTGGAGGGAGTGAAATTTGTAGAATGTGACAGTAAAATGGGCTTTTAATCTTCATGTTAATGACATGGCAGAGTGGTTCCCTATTAATTGAATGGTTTTATCGTTCCTCTCACAGGTTGGAAGGACAATATTTTGGCTACCGTTGTCTAATTTATACTTTTCTTTTGTTGAAAAAGCAACCACAATTGTGTCACTGGCCAGCAATACAATGATTTACATTAAGTTTTATGGAACAAAACAGATGAAATCATTGCTTTATCAACTCAAATTATCTGATTCCTTCTCTAATTTTTATAATTCATCTTTTATTTCTTTTCTGTACTCCATCAGCAAATGGAGTTGCGTTTTACTGTGGAAACTAAAGCTATATATGACTTCAAAACTCTGAGCATCCTTGTACACATGAGTAAACCCTGACTTCAAGTGTCAGGAACCAAGCTAATCAAGATTAATGTATTCATTTAACAGATGGTTACAATGTTATTAAAATGCAAATGATTGGTTTCTTCTAATTGTTCAACATCAGAAACAATTAATCAGATGATTTTTTTCATTTTCTGATAGCTTTGTAGAGTTTACCTCAAGAGATTAACATAAAAGGCAACTATGTAAATTTTCCTCACTGACCTCAAGAGAGACAATCAACTAGAAGAAAAGTGGAATAAAGATTATATATTCATAATGGTAGGAAGAATTCATTTAGTACTGTAATTTGCTCATGGATTGTTTTGCATCCAGTTTAACTGGTCTCCATATAATTACATTTTTTAAACATCCACACCAACATAATGGGATTTGGTGTCTTACTTTAAGTCAAAACACATGAACTATGTATTTGAGGAAAGAAGATGATCCACCAGAGGGTTATATCAGCCCTTGTATACTTGTAGGAATAACATGGAAATTCAACTTTACAAATTAAGTAGATAATTTGAGATAATGATGAGCAATTATTATGTTTGGAAATTATTCCAGTGACTTGGAATATATCCCAAACCATGCACATATCTCTAATTTATGGAAACCATGTAATTATAAAATATTCTTAGTAAGGAAAAACTTCTATATATTTTCTGAATCCTATAAATGTCATGTTTATTAATCATGTTTTAAATGTTCTATTATTTACCAGTTTGACATCTAAGGAAATATGGGAAAGGTTGAGGGCCTGCCTTTACTGGAGCTATCTAATCTTTGTTTAATTCTTTTTAATTTAAGACAAAGTCTCACTATATAATTCAAGCTGTATTTGAAGGCCTGTATTAAAGAGACCCCATACTTCAATCCCAGACTAAGTGGTACAGCTGGCCCACTCACAGTTTTTATTTGCTTGCTTGTTTGTTTGTTCTAATTTGTTTTATTTTATTTTGTTTTGTTTTATGGGGTAGTCAATAAAGCAGAGCTCATATTTTGATACATGTCATATATGTGGCTGTTACATATCAGGGACTTTTCTTCCTTATCCATCCCAGAGACAAATAACAGACTGTTAGAAACAAGTCCTCAGGGAAATGTCTGTAGCTCTCCTAACTCAGCAAGCTGAATCCTACCCACATTGTCTTCTATACCTCCCAGTAAAGCCTAAAGTCAGTTCTTTTTCCTAGTTGTTTGCCTTAAAGATGAACCCTTTCTTCTGGCCATATATTTTTCAATGTTCCACATTCTTTTCAAGTCTTACCTAGAGCATCTTGTTCATGACAGTTGTTCTTTACAGATCCTAGTAAGGTCAACTTCCTAAGTGCACTGGATGCATGTAGTTATGTTTATAGTGGTTTATAGATGTTGCTATATGAATGCTCATTTGTGTTCGTGCACATGTGCTCCTATGCGTGGAGGTGAGAGGAAAGATGTCAACATCTCTTTTTTTTTCCCTTTTTGAGGCAGAGTTCTTTATCAGTTCAGAGCTCATTATATACATTAGGCTGACTTGAGTGATCCACCTGTCCCTGATTGTCCAGTTCTAGGGGTCAAAGGGCACACTGCCATGCCTGTTTTTTTTCCCACATGAATTCTAGGAACCTTACTGACTGAACCTTCCCCATAGTGCTCCCATGTACATTGTTTCTTGTTGTTATTTTAATTTTGTTATTGTTAAGACTTTCACATATATATGAATATATTTATCACATTTTCCCTCATTCTTCTGAAAATATTCCCCACCAAACTTCATGCCTTATCTGTGTAACATACTAAGTTAGCTTAGTACTGCCCATATGTGCACAATGTCAAGTCAATCAATATTACAAAAGAGGTCAATTACATATTTCCAGGCTCAACTCCTTACCAAGTGGTTCTTGGTTGCTAGAGAGGGAGAGTCATTTTTTTTTTCTTTTGAGTGATCATGTGTGTGATTCCCATACTCTAGTGGATGGCTCTTCCACATTTAAAAACATTCTGTGAAAATGTGTTTCTTGGGCGACATTAGGGTAAAAAGGTCTGTGTGAGAACTAATTGTGCAAATTTGCTTAGACTGGTTTCAATGGTAGGGAAAATTTTGATATCAAAGGTATCAAAATTTAGACATTGTCAGGGCAGATACCTTGAGAAAAGGACCAACAAGTGTGAAGAATAAACAGTATAAGGTCCCTTAAGTATGATGCCGTCTGACATGTTCTAGGATGAGCAGATGGTCTACAATAACTGAAGTGTAGGGTCAATATGGCTAGCAGAAGGAGACAACAGACTAGAGTTAAATCAGGCAGACTATGAAGCATTTGCAAGTACTTATAACTGACCATGCCATTTATATGGAAAAACTGAGGAAATGGAGGATATAACACAGAGTTAGTATTAAAAGATTTAATGCTTTATTCAAGCATAAAAAAACTGTGGTAGGGCGCCATCATCATGATGAAAACACTCTTTAGAAATTTATAAGATTAATCCACATCATGGATGATGACGGTTCTCACAAGAATAACAAAATTTAGATGAAGATTTATGTTCCTCTAATTAGAGTTTGAAACCATAATATTACATACATTAACTTGTTCATTAAGAACCAGTTTGTTGAATGATCTCTTTTATGTGTTATCTTCATTTTTAATAATCTGAAGGGAAATATATAATTGAATATGTATATTTATCGAATACATATATCGTATAAGAAGGAGGAATGAATAGTAGCATCTCTGGATCTACAGACTTGAATGCAGATGTACAGCCATGCTAGGAGATGGGCAAAACGAGGTCCAGGCAAAGTCACACACTCTGGGTCTCAGGGGAAGGGTTGATTGAAGGGTGAAAGGACATTTATTCAAAGTGGTTGTTCCAATTTGAAGCTCACTCATGAACCAAGCCAGTGTGTTTGAAGATCTTGTGTAAACGATTGTTCTCCCCCCACCTTTTTTTTTTTAAGTTTAAAATTTTGCCTGGCAGTGGTGGTGCATGCATTTAATCTACCACTGAGGAGAGAGAGGCAGGCAGACCTCAGAGTTCAAGGCCAGCTTTGCTTACAGACTGAGTTCCAAGACAGTTGGAGTTGAGAGAGAGAGAGAGAGAGAGAGAGAGAGAGAGAGAGAGAGAGAGAGAGAAATGATGCCTGGATTATATAGGGAGGAGCCTGTTGGGGAAGAGGCTAGAAAGTTCAGACTGGAGACCTGATATGCCAGGTAGAGACTGAGGGATGCTGGGAGAGCCAGGAAGCCAGGTTTTCTTTGGTATGTAAAATATGCACTTCAGTCCTTTGTCCCCCCAGTGGGTGGAGGAGCATGAAACCAAATGAGGACCAGGAGAGAGCACACTGGGAGAGAGCTCACCAGCCTCCCCTTAGTAACCTCTGCTCCTTGGATTGACTACACTGAGCCTTCAGGTACACAGAGATTCCCCAATATAACATCGCTTGGGACACAGCCTGCTAGGCTTCCATCTGCGCCCAAGAACAGGGCAGCTCGGTGGTCGTCTGGTTGCCAACTCTGCTGTGGGCCATCTGCCCTGCAGAGTGATCTGCATAGAGAGGGTGCACAGTACACTCCACCATCTTTGATCTGGCAACAAAGCAGTTGGGACCTCCAGGCACAGGGATAACCGAGCATAAAATCGCTTGGGACTCTGCCAGCTTTTGTGCTCACTGCACCAAAGAGCTGGGCAGTTCTGTGGTCATCTACGCGCCAGCTCTGCTGTGGGACATCTGCCCTGCAGAGGGACCCGCACCAGGAGAGAGCGCACCAGTCTCCCCTTAGCCACCTCTGCTCCTGGGATTGACTAAACTGAGTCTCCTGGTACGCAGGGATTCCCCAAGTATAACATCACTTGGAGCAAGGCACATCAGGGCTCCAAAGTCACTCAGGAGCAGGGCAGCCCCTCAGCAATCGATGCCAGGGGAAACACGGTCATCCAGGGGGGCAGAAATAGCCTTACAAACTCACAGGAGTTCCAAGAAACAGCCAGTGACAGGAGGACCAACTAACAGCAGACCTAACCAGATGGCAAAAGGCAAACTTAGGAACTTTACTAACAGAAATCAAGGCAATGTGGCACCATCCAAACCCAACTCTCCAACAGCAGCAAATCCTGGATACCCCATCACAGTCGAAAGGCAAGATCTGTTTTTAAAATCACTTCTCATAATGCTATTAGAGGATTTCATGAAGGATGTAAATAAACCTCATAAAGAAATACAGGAGAACATGAATCAACGGGCAGATACCTTTACAAAGGAAACACAAAAATCACTTAAAGAAATGCAGGAGAATATGGATCAACAGATGGATGCCCATAAGGAGGAAACACAAAAATTGCTTAAAGAAATACAGGAGAACTTGGGTTAACAGGCAGAAATCCTGAAAGAGGAAACACAAAAATATATTAAAGAAATACAGGAAAACACAAACAAATGAAGGATCTGAGCCAATCCATCCAGGATCCTACAAGGGAAGTAGAAACAACTAAGAAATCACAAAGGGAGACAACTTTGAAGATAGACTACCTTGGGAAGAAATCAGGTGTCATAGATGCAAACATCAACAATAGAATACAAGAGATGGAAGAAAGAATCTCAGGTGCTGAAAATACCATAGAAAGCATCAACTCAATAGTCAAAGAAAATGCAAAATGCAAAAAACGTGTAACCCAAATCATCCAGGATATCCAGGACACAATGAGAAGACCAAACCTAAGGATTATAGGTATAGATGAGAGTGAAGAATTCCTACTTAAAGGGCCAGTAAATATCTTCAACAAAATTATGGAGGAAAACTTCCCTAACCTAAAGAGAGAGATGCCGATGAACGTACAAGAAGCCTACAGAACTCCAAACAGACTGGACCAGAACAGAAATCGTCCTGTCACATAATAATCAAAACATCAAATGTACTAAACAAAGAAAGAATATTAAAAGCAGTAAGAGCAAAAGGCCAAGTAACACAAAGGAAGACCTATCCGAATCATATCAGACTTCTTACCAGAGACTATGAAAGCCAGAAGATCCTGGGCAGATCTCATGCAGACTCTAAAGAGAACACAAATGCCAGCCTAGACTACTATACCCAGCAAAACTCTCAATCACCATAGATGGAGAGACCAAGATATTCCATGATAAAACCAAATTTACACAATATCTTTCCACAAACCCAGCACTGCAAAGGATAATAGGTGGAAACCGCCAATACAAGGAGAGAAACTACACCCTGGAAAAAACGAGATAGTAACCTTCTTTCATCAAACCCAAAAGTAGAGAACGACTGAAACATAAAGATAGCGTCAAGAATAGCAGATGACAATAATCACTATTCCTTAATCTCTCTTAATATAATGGACTCAATTCCCCCCAAAAAATACATAGACTAACAGACTGGATACGTAAACAGGACCCAGCATTTTGCTGTGTGCAGGAAACGCACCTCAGTGTCAAAGACAAACACTACCTCAGAGTAAAAGACTTGAAAACAATCTTACAAGCAAATGGTCCCAGGAAACGAGCCCGGAGTAGTGATCCTAATATCAGATAAAATTGACTTTCTTCCTAAAATCATCAAAAACGACTCAGAAGGACACTACATATTGGTCAAAGGAAAAATCCACCAAGAAAAACTCTCAATTCTGAACATCTATGCTCCAAATGCAAGGGCACCCTCATTCGTAAAAGAAACTTCACTAAAGCTCAAAGCATACATCGTACCTCACACAATGATAGTGGGTGACTTCAACACCCCACTCTCTGAAACGAATCGTTCAGGAAAGCAGAAACTAAACAGGGACACAGTGAAACTAATTGAAGCCTTGAACCAAATGGAACTAACAGATATAGATAGAACATAAAATATATAAAGCAAAAGAATATACCTTCTTCTCAGTACCTCATGGTACCTTCTCCAAAATTGACCATATAATTGGTCACAAAACAGACCTCAACAGAGAAGAAGATCAAACTAATCCCATGCCTCCTATAGGATCACTGTGGAAGAAGGGTGGTCCTCAATAACAATAAAAACAACAGAAAACCCACATACACATGGAAGCTGAACAATGCTCTACTTCATATGTTGATCAAGGAAGAAATAAAGAAAGAAATCAAAGACTTTTTAAAATTTAATGAAAATGAAGGCACAACAAAACCTAATTTATGGGACACAATGAAAGCAGTGCTAAGAGGGAAATTCATAGCCCTGAGTGCATCCAAAAAGAAACAGGAGAAAGCATACACTAGCAGCTTAATGGCACACCTGAAAGCCCTGGAACAAAAAGAAGCAAATATACCCAAGAGGAGTAGAAGGCAGGAAATCATCAAACTCAGGGCTGAAAACAATCAAGTAGAAACAAATAAAACCATAGAAAGAATCAACAAAACTAGGAGTTGGTTCTTTGAGAAAATCAACAAGATAGAAAAGCCCTTAGCCAGACTAGCCAGAGGGCACAGAGACAGTATCCAAATTAACAAAATCAGAAACAAAAAGATTCAAGCTGTACTACAGAGCAATAGTGTTAAAAACTGCATGATATTGGTACAGTGACAGGCATGTAGATCAATGGAACAGAATTGAAGACCCAGAAATGAATCCACACTCCTATGATCACTTGATCTTTGACAAAGGAACTAAAGCCATCCAGTGGAAAAAAGATAGCCTTTTCAACAAATGGTGCTGGCTCAACTGGAGGCCCCAACCTCCACATGGGCTACTGAGAGAGGCTGCTGGAGTGCACACAGGATCAGGGGCAGGCTCTGTGAGCGCCACCGAGGTTCGTAGACAAAAGCCAAAAGCTGTTCCACCTGAAGCAGGAACAGAGCGTGGAGCGCGAGCCACTGCTCCCCATCTTCAAGTCAGAGCTCACGGACACCTACAGTCCCAAACCTGAGGAGCAGACCCCTAGCCCCGGGACTTCAGTGGGCACAGTGGACTCAGAGGAGGCCACAACTCCAGGGGAGGCAGAGGGGGAGGCAGCTGGCAAGACAGTGCTGATGGAGGACCTGATCCAGCAGAGTCTAGCCAATTATGATGCCAGCCGCTACCGCCCATGGCTACTCACAGGCACGAGCTGCCTCCAGACCTGCAGCGCCTGCAGTTTCAGGTTCCAGGTGATGCGAGTGAGAGCCCTAAGGACATCTTCTTCTGATGTGCGAGGGAAGGCATGGGGCAGGACGAGACACAGTTCAGTGAGGAGAGGCCACTGGACGGCCGTGCCTACCTGTGGTCCGACAAGTACGGGCTGCGCAAGCCGCTCTTATTCACACACGGGCTTTCGAGTGGAACAAATACAGCCAGACGCATTATGACTTTGACAACCCTCTGCCCTAGATTGTGCAGGGCTACAAATTCAATATCTTCTACCCGGGCCTCACCTGTAAGCGCGCCACGCCTCAGTATTTCCTGGAGGCTTGCGTGGACAACCTGTACTTTGCCATCCAGTGCATCCACTCTGGCCCGCCCTACGAGAACATCGCCTTCAAGATAGTAAGGCACAAGTGGGAGCTGCCATGGCTTCACTGCCAGTTCGCCAACGGAATCTTCCAGCTCTGGTTCTACTTAAAGTGCTACTGCTCTGCAGGTGACGCCTGTGAGCTGCCCCTGGACAGCTCCCAGCTGGTGAGAGGACCAGAAGATCTTCTTCAGAAGCCTTGGGGAAGTGTAGACTGTAGATTGCTCTCTGCACACTGATGAGGGCAGGTGAAAGATGAGGCTAGAGCCTGTGATTGGGCAGTGGGAAAAGAAGGTGGGCTGAGAGTTTTAGGAACGTGACAGAGAGAGACAGAGAGGGAAACTTCTCCTATAGGAGAAGAGGAACCAGAAGCAAGAGGTCACGGGAGCCAGAAGTACTGGAGATTTCTTGGATCGATGATTAAATCATATGTAGGATGGGTTTGCCCCGTCTAGGTGTGCAGCTTGTGTTTGTATCAGTTGAGTTTCAAGTTCTTCGTGTGGGCGTTTTGTGGGTTGAGAATTTACTGTTATAAATCTGACTGTTACATTCCAAGCCTCTAGAGTTTTCTTAAGATGAGGCTAGAGGAGGGGAGGGTTGTTAGAGCACGTTGCAGCAGACTAGCCTCAGGGAACCGATGACTAGGAAGGTTAGTGTGTTCCCTCAGCCACCCTCAAGAAAATGGGCCGACCACCACATGGGGATAGTCATGGAAGCAGGAAGACCATTGTGACCTGAGAGTAGCCAGCGATAGCCTGGGTTTTTTTGTTTGTTTGTTTGTTTGTTTTTTAATAATTACATGCTATGGTGGACCACCTCTAGACCGTCTCAGTGATTCTGTGTTTCAAGTATATAAATTTTGACCATTTAGTAGTCATTTACCCATGAAGGTAGCAAATCTCAGAATAAAAAATGTCACAGCTCAATCACATTTTTAAACCTTATTTTTTTTTTTACCAGATTTTATTCCCCCACCCATCCACCCTCCCACTATTCCACGTCCCATACCTTCTCCATGAGGATATCCCCACCCCACCCCCAACTCCTACCCGGTACCCAACCAGAACTCTAAACTCCCAGGGGCCTCCAGTATCTTGAGTGTTAGGTGCATCTTCTCTGACTGAAACCAGACCCAGAAGTCCTCTGCTGTATATGTGTTGGGGGGCCTCATATCAGCTGGTGTATGCTGTTTTGTTGGAGGTCCACTGTTTGAGAGATCTCAGAGGTCCAGATTAATTGAGACTGCTGGTCCCCCTACAGGGGGCCAGTTCAGGGCCTGGATGAGATCTGCCTGGTCTTTTTTTTTTTAAGTTTATTTATTTTATGTACATGAGTACACTGTACCTGTCTTCAGACACACCAGAAAGTAGGCATAGTGTGAAGGGAGTTGTTTCCCTAATTTCTTTCTCAGCCTTTTTATCATTTATATAAAGGAAGGCTACTGATTTATTTGAGTCAATTTTATATCTGCCCACTTTGCTGAAGTTGTTTATCAGCTAGAGAAGTTCTCTGGTAGAATTTTTGGGGTTACTTATGTATACTATCATATCATCGGAAAATAGTTATATCTTTATTTCTTCTTTGCCAATTTGTATCCCCTTGATCTCTTTTTGTTGTTGTACTGTTCTAGCTAGTACTTCAAGTACAATATTGAATAGCTATGGGGAGAGTGGTCATCCTTGTCCTGTCCCTGATTTTAGTGGGAATGTTTCAAGAATGTCTAATTTGATATTGGCTATTTGTTTGCTGTAAATTTCTTTCATTATGTTTAAGTACGGTCCTTGAATTCCTGGTCTCTCTAATACTTTTAACCTGAAGAGGTGTTGTATTTTGTCAAATGCTTTTTCTGCATCAAAGGAGATGATCATGTGATTTTTTTCTTTTAGTTTGTTTATATAGTAAATTACATTAATAGATTTTTGTATATTTGATCAAACTTGCATCCCTGGGATGAAGCCTACTTGGTCATGGTGAATGACGGTTTTAATGTGTTCTTGAATTCAGTTTCAAAGAATTTTATTGAGTATCTTTGCATTGATATTCATAAGCGAGACTGGTTTGAAGTTCTCTTTTTTGGTTGGATCCTTGTGTGGTTTAGTTATTAGAGTAATTGTAGCTTCATACAATGAATTAGGTAGTGATCCTTCTATTTGTATTTTATGGAATAATTTGAGGAATATTGGTATCAGGTCTTCTTTGAAGGTCTGGTAGAATTCTGCCCTAAGTCCATCTGGCCCTGGGCTTTTTTTGGTTGCAATGTTTTTAATGACTTCTATTTCCTTATGCAATATGGGCCTGTTTAGATAGTTTACCAGCTCGTGATTTAACTTTTGTATGTGGTATCTATCTAGAAAACCATCAATTTCATCTATACTTTCCAGTTTTGTTGAGTATAGGCTTTTAGAGGAGGATCTGATGATTATTTTGAATTTCCTCCATTTCTGTTGTTATGTCTCCCTTTTCATTTCTGATTTTGTTAATTTGGATGCTGCCTCTGGGCCCTTTAGTTAGTTTGGCTAGGGGTTTATCTGTCTTGTTGATTCGCTCAGAGAACCAGCTTTTGGTTTTGTTGATCCTTTGTATTGTTCTCTTTGTTTCTATTTGGTTGATTTAGGCCTGGAGTTTGACTATTTCCTGCCTTCTACTCCTCTTGGATAAGTTTGCTTCTTTTTGTTCTAGAGCTCTCAGGTGTGCTGTTAAGCCGTGGTAGTCTAAGATCTCTCCAGTTTCTTTACTAGGGCACTTAGTGCTATGAATTTTCCTCTTAGTACTGCTTTTATTGGTCCCATAAGTTTGGGTATGATGTGTCAACAATTTCATTAAATTCCAGGAAGTCTTTAATTTCTTTATTTCTTCCCTGTGCAAGTTATCATTGAGAAGAGAGTTGTTAAATTTCCACATGTATGTGGGCTTTTGTTTTTGTTTTTGCTGCTACTGAAGACCAGCTTTAGTCTGTGGTGATCTGATAGAATGTTCTCAATCACTTCTTAAAGATATTTTTTCCAAGAAAAGATTTTTTTAAACAGTGGAAGAAGTGATATGACCTTTTTAGGTTCTGTACTGATTGACCTGCATTAAAATTGTCAAGCTGTGATTTCTAAAATTTAAATATTACTGAGAATCTTGCAGTAGCTAGACATAAACATATTGAAAGCTAAGATAAAGGAAAATGTAGACCTTCATGTGCAAAACAATACATTTGCAAAGTACTGAGAATAAAACAATAAAATTAAGAATAAGCATGCTATAGTGAATTGAAATTTCTATTCATTTAGCACAAAACCTTGTATAATGTATTATTATAATGATAATCCTAAAGTTTTATTAACAAATAATTTTGATTAACACATTCTCAAATGATTCAATCTCCTTTTAAAAAGCTAGTTATTATGACAATGTCTAATTTATATGTATTGGTGTGTGTTCCTCTGTGTGTGTGTGTGTGTGTGTGTGTGAGAGAGAGAGAGAGAGAGAGAGAGAGAAGATATGTAGGTGTGTGTTCCTGTGTGTGTATGAAAGAGAGAGAGACAGAGAGACAGAGATTGTACATGTGTGTGGGTTTGTGTGTTGATTTTGATGTATGTGTGTTTGCAAGTGTATGGAGACCAGAGGACCATCTCAGGTATCATCCTCAACCAAACCATCCTTATCATTTGAGACAGAGTTTTTCATTAGCCTGGTGCTCACTAGTCACTAGTTACTATAAGCATGAAGGTGGGTTCCTTCGTTCCTGACTCCTTACTACTGGGACTCCCCTTCTGCACCATCAAGTTTGGAATGTTTACAGAGCTTCTGGAAATCTAATTCCAGTCCTCAAGCACTTTATTGTCTGAATTTCCTGTGTTTTGGGAATTGATAAGCACAAATTTAAAATAAAATTAATTCTATTTGTAAATTGTCATATTATAAATGTATTATAAATACACTGATCAAATTATGAACATTATTAAGATTTGAATGAGAAAAAATGTACTTATCCTTTGGAAACAGATGCACTGAATACATCTGACTTTGTATCTATTTTATTTCTTATTGCTACCTATCTGATTATGTGTCTTTTCTTAAGTTGTAAGCCACTTTCAAGTTACATATCTTTCAGATCTTTCTTCATCTACATTAAAAAGAGGCATCATAAATCTCTTAAACATCAAAGTAGCTGGCCATGGAATTGCAAGGAAGAATCTCCTCTTATTCAGTAGTATAATCCCCAGAGGAACATGTGTTCCAGGAATAATTGTAGCAGAATTGTTAATGGGCATGTATACTAAAAAAACAAACAAGTTGTGACTTTAGAAATGCAATATTAAAATAAAGATGAAAATGTATGTTTATAAGCATATATAGATATCTGGTATGCTTAACCCACTACACATACACCCTGAAGCAAAATCTTATTCTCTAAAGTCTAAGAGAGTTTCATAAATAAAGCAATATGCTGAATATAGTCAATCTTAACACCAATGAACAGAATGCAATATTCATGTTTTCAATTGCTTCATTTACAAATAGTTGGGATGGTGTGGTGCGTGTTATAAAGATGCTTGGTTTCATTGGAATAGAAGTGACCTTGTTGGAAGAGGTGTGTCACTGTATGGTCAGGCTTTGAGGACTCTTAGTGCTCAAGCTTTGCCCAGTACAGAAGAACCAATCTTCTGCAGGATGTTTTCTGGTCAAGATGTAGAACTCTAAGCTTCTTCTTCAGCACCATATTTGCCTGGATGCTGTCATCCTCCCCTCCATGATGATATTGGACTGAGCCTCTGAAACTGTAAGCCAACAGTTAAATGTCATCCTTTATAAAAGTTTCCTTGGTCATGGTGTGTCTTCACAGCAATAAAACCCTAAGACAGCAGAAATGGAAGAAAGGATGGGTATAGGAGGAGTTAAGAGGGAGTAAATGTGATCGAAGCCCATTGTATTAAATTCTGAAAGAACTAATATTAACACCTCATTAATTAACTTACTTTTATTGAGTTTTAGAGATAAAGTCCTATCAAACATATATTCTTTTTTCTAACAAATTTTAATAGTTAGGGTAAGTGGGTTTTTTTTGATTAACCAGAAAAAATATAAGTAAGTATAATTATAAAGTAACATATATGAAATATCCAAATGAAACTGCCAAAAGCAGCACTCTCATTATACTCATATAGTCACTGAAGTCAAACACACACACCACACACACACACACACACACACACACACACACACACTGAGTTAATTAGGATGTAGCAAATATAAATGATTTTAAGTAATCATATAATATCTACATGTAGCCAGTATATTTAATACTCATGTGTATTAAAAGTCTGCAGATATGTAAACAAAATTTAAGTATGACATGAAAATTTAAGTAAACAAGATATAGAATAAATCACCATTAGTTTTATCAATTACTGTTTTTATCTACTTTAAGAAAACATCAAAAGTATATTCTCACATTCTCATTCTCATATATAATATTACAAGATAAAAAGGGATTGTTATAAAGATATTAACAGAAAATAAATGGTAGTTGTTGAGTTTTAAACTTGCATTGCTCATGGCAGTTTAAGTTTCTCATTTTATTTAAATGCATTTGGAATTTGTTTTCTTTCATTTTAATGAATGCTATTGAATTATTTATTGGAAACCTATTCATAATCCTCCAAATTACCTTTATTCACAATTGAGCCAAATTTGTGCCACAGGTCTATTGACTATTCTAGTACATTTAATTTCTAGCTTCACTCTTAATCTATAGCAGAACGATTTTTTAAAGATGAAAGGATGCAAAGGAAAGGCTCTCATTACAAGCAAGGCAGGGGCAGTATTTTAAAAATTACACCCTGCTGGATAGTAGTAAGTCATTCATATGTTTTACATCACTGTCACAAAAAACTGCTTAAAAAGAAATACTTCATTCATGAGGAGGGACAATCCATCACAGTGGGGAAGGGATGGTGGTTGGAAATTGAAGCTACTGATCACATTGAGCACCTTGGGTCAAAAAGGCAGAAGAGATAAAGTCTGGTACTCAGATGGCACTTTCCTTTCTCTCTTTGTATTTAGAATTTTGTATAATCTAGATAATAAACATAACTAGAGAAAGAAAACGATTAGTCAGACTCACAGATACAAGCATCTTGATGAACATACAAATGTCACTTGTATCTTTGGTGTGGCCATGGCTGTGCATCCACAACAAATCTGAGTGACAAATCCTTGGTTTGGTTGTCTAAATATTTCAAAGTAATTTTCTACAAGAAGCATACAAGCATACACTAAAAGATTATTCCAAAACTCTAAGGAGATATTTAAATTTACATCTTATCATTATGTTAGTGTATCCAGCAGAACAGACAGTATAACATAAAAACACGGACCCTTTTCACCTCGGCTCTGACCATGAAATTCAAATATTTGCAACTTCATTTGCATTTGTTCCAAGAGGTACACTTCAGTTGTTTGGAAACACCAGTATTAAAAAAGGCATATTGATGTATTCCATACAGAAAATATTGTTCCTTGTGAAAGTTGAACAGTTTTGAGGCTAGCAAAGATGAAATAGCAAACCTGTACATAAAAAGTTAGAAAAAAAGAAAGAAAAGAAAAAAAGAAATCAAAACAAAACAAAGAAGGAGGGAAGGAGGAAGTAGTTACCTAGTCTGTATAACACGATGCTAAAATGAAGGTTAACAATAATCTGTATAATTATAAACAACACTTACATAATTATTCCATTTATATGATTATGGACTCTTTATTCTTCTGCAGATGCCTTCATCAATTTCATTTTTGCTATAGGTACTTGTCTCATAACATGATGATCCATGGATAAAAATGGGCACACTTAATTAAGAGCATATTATAACAAAATCCCATTTGTTTTGCCAAAAACACATTTTAAAGTTTTGAAAGTTGAAAAGCTTTATTTTTATCACATACATGCAGATAACTGCCCTTGATTATTTCCTTTAAAAACTATTTTCTTTCAGGCCAATAATATGGCTTGGTGGATAAAGATGATTGCCACCAAGCCTGGTAACCATGATTTCAATCCTGAGAAACCACAAAACAAAAATATAGTATCTGGCATGCTCTCTTCTTTCAACAGATGCACTGTTACACACACACACACACACACACACACACACACACACACACACACACACGCACACACACAAAGATACAGACACACAAATACACATGAAGACACATAAATACACACAGACACACAAGCACACATGAAGAAACACATAATGGCACATACATGTATACACACATACACACACAAAACAAATGAATAAGTAAATGTAAAGGTTTATTACAAAAGAGTATTTACTTTCAACTTATATTGGTAACAAATTTTCAGTAAGTTACTTGCAAACAGTAAGACTTGAGTCATTTTTGTCCAACTAAATGGTTTAATATTTTTAGTACATCTGCAGGATTTATTTTACAGGCAGTTGTCATGTTTCTATTAAGTATATAGAATGTTTTCTTCAGGTAGCAATAATAATGTCCTGACTTCAGTACATTATCATCCTTTGTTTTCTCTTGGTTTGCTCTTTGCCATTTCTCCATCTTTCCTCGCATTACTATTGGGATTTTCCAAAAGACCTTAAAAATATTATTTCTTTATTTACTTATCTGAGTGTTCATCAATTTTTTCTTAGAATTATGATGATTTCTTTCATACTTAGTATAGACATTAGGTTGATTACTGTTTTGGGAACTCAAGATTAATAATTTCACAGCTGGAGAGGTGGCTCAGTAGTCAAGAACACTTATTGAGCTATAGAAGAACCACACTCCATTTCCAACCACTCAATTAAGCAGTGCATAATCACATTTAACTCTAGTTCCAGGTAATCTGATGCCTTCATCTGCCCTCTATAGGCAGCCATCTAAGTGTTACACACACACACACACACACACACACACACACACACACAAACATGCATGCATGCACATGCACAGATACACCCGATTAAAATAATAATAATAATAATAAAGTAAAGGATTCATCATTCCAAAGGTAACATAGAAGTGTAGCTTCTCTCTCTTTCTTTTCACCTTACAGTGTTATAAATGTAATTTTACTGAGAATCACATATTGTCATAATGTGTATATGCATCAATTATAGAAAAGAAAACTCTCAGAGAAAAGAATAGATTGTGTATGTACTCCACTTCTGATGATTCTATATTTCACATGTTATCAACATTTGAAAAGAGGAGGTTAGTTCATGTTTATCTTGAAAGGTAGGGTGTCCTTTTATGGACCATTGTTACAATGGATTTAATTTGACTCCAGTATCTCTGTGGGATTGTTACCTTCTAGGGGGCATCAAGTCTTACTACTGGTTACTGTTCTTGCTCCTTAAGGAGGTAATAACAGCTGCAAGCCAAAATAGTCCTTATCTCCGGGTACCTCCAAGAATCTCCGATTCTCAAGATAAAAGTCCTCCTCTTGTATGTGTGTCCTTGGACATGGGATGGGAGGGAATCCTGAGATAACAGGTTTTGGCTGAGGTGAAATCTCCTTTGCCCATGAATAGAAGGTGAGGGTTTCTTCTGTGGCAGGCCAGTTACACCATCACAACTGCTTACGGTCAGGAAAGTGTTCAGACTACCATCCCCCTGCTCTTTGTGTATGTACACTGGGTTTTGTCATCAGATCAACTCTTCAGTCTCCTTAACAAAAGCCACTTGGACCTTATTCTGTTTCTAGGTCAGAAGTCGCTGAATTCCAGAACTGAATGATTTTCTTTCAATGGCCACTGTAATGTAAGAATAAATTTGAAGACATTCTGCCAGTAAACTGCCCACTGGTTTTTAGATTATGAGCCAATATGCCTTTGCTCTTCCTCTCACTGTGCTTGGCCTTTGGTTATCAGATAAATTATTTATAAGATTTATTATTTTGAGAAATGAGGAAATAGAATGGAGAGTCCCTGTATTTTTTGGTGGTACAAAAGAAGATTTGTAGAAGTACTCTTTGAGCTCATCTTTCTTTTTTTTCCTTTGTTTGTTTGGATTTTCCAATGTTTTTATAATATATTTTGTTTGTGCTTCACCTTTGAAACTCCTCCCAGATCCTGGCATCTCCCAACTCACCCATGCTTATGTTAGTCAGTCTCTCTCTCTCTCTCTCTCTCTCTCTCTCTCTCTCTCTCTCTCTCTCTCTCTCGCTCTCTCTCTCTCAAAAAGCTATAAAGACAGAAGTGAAAATCACAAGAAACAAAGCAAATAAGATTAAAATACCATAACAAAATGAAACAGAAGACCAAAAAAATAAAAATAAAATAAAATGAAGTTTGTTTTAAAAAGTGTATGGTTGCTTTATATGAAATATGCTTTTAAATATGTTAGTCATATATTTTAATTTACTGATTTTTTTGAAATGTTATCCCTTGTTTTGGTTGTGCTAATTTTTCTAACAAAAGTGATTCCTTTACTTCACGTGAGAAGCATTGCCTGACCCATGTGTTATTTATTTGGCTTTCCAAAATATTAAAATATGAATCATCAAAATTTGTCTGAACTGGGAGATATTTAAGCTCTAAAAGGTAACAAGGAGTGAGCGCTTAGTTCTGCCATGCTTGCATATTATAGTAAAACTTACAAAATTATTAACACTTTCCTCATTCTGAATGTCTTTTCACTCATATTACCAGAATCCTCTATTATACATAATGCTATGTTTGAGTTTACTTAATACATTGAAGTAAAACTGTCCCTGGATAAAGAGAGACTGATGCACATTGGTCTAATTTCTACTCTCTCATGTTTTTCTGGTTATAATTTTTTACAGAAAAACCTATATGGGAAACTTCCTGAACACATATGAGTATCCCATATGGAATACTTGGCAAAGAAAATCTATACATATTTTGTTTGAAACATTGAGGTATTCTGAACAGCAAGAATGGGGGTTTTTGTTTATCTGTTAGTTATATATATATATATTAATTATTATAATAAATGTCAAATACAATGACTTACTTCACAGCCTTTCATATTTATCTGACTACAACTAACATGAAGGTGAGGAGTAGGAAGACCTGTTTCAGAATTAAATAGTTCTCATTCACTGAACCATCAACAAAAGAATATGCAGGGCTGGACCTAGAAACCCCTATACATTTAGTGCAGATGTCCAGTTTGATCTTCACGTGGTTTCAGTGACAAGCTGGGACTATCTTTAACTCTGTTGCCCACCATTGGATCACCTTTTGCCTCATTGGACTGGATGTTTTAGCCTTAGAGGGAGAGGATGTACTTAGTTCTGCTGGAACTAGATATCCCAGGGCAGAGTGGGAAGCCCTATGGCAACTTACCCTTCTCTAAGGAAAAGGGGGAGGGGGTAACTGGGGGAGAGATTGTAAGGGTGGGATTGGGAGGAGAAGAGGGAAGGGGCAGTGATCAAGATGCAAAGTGAGTAAATTGAAAATAAATGCTGTCCAATTTGTATCCCTTTGACCTCCTTTTGTTGTCTAATTGCTCTAACTAGAACTTCAAGTACTATATTGAAAAGATATGGAGAATTTTTGAATTGCTCTTTCTAACTCTATGAAGAATTGAGTTGGGATTTTGATGGGGATTGCATTGAATCTGTATATTACTTTTGGTAAGATGGTCATTTTTACTATATTAATCCTGCCAATCCATGAGCATGGCAGATTTTTCCATCTTCTGAGATCTTCAATTTCTTTCTTCAGAGACTTGAAGTTCTTGTCATACAGATCTTTCACTTGTTTGGTTAAAGTCACGAAAAGATACTTTATATGGTTTGTGGCTATCGTGAAGGGTATCATTTAAACCCAGAATAGCTAAAACTATTCTCAAGAGTAAAAGAACCTCTGGGGGAATCAGTATCCCGGACCTCAAGCTGTACTACAGAGCAATAGTGTTAAAAACCGCATGGTATTGGTACAGTGACAGGCATGTAGCTCAATGGAACAGAATTGAAGACCCAGAAATGAATCCACAATCCTATGGTCACTTGATCTTTGACAAAGGAGCTAAAACCATCCAGTGGAAAAAAGATAGCCTTTTCAACAAATGGTGCTGGCTCAACTGGAGGTCAACATGCAGAAGAATGCAAATTGACCCATTCTTATCTCCTTGCACTAAGCTCAATTCCAAGAGGATCAAGGATCTACACATAAAACCAGACACACTGAAACTAATAGAAAGGAAACTAGTGAAGAACCTTGAATATATGGGCACAGGGGAGAATTTCCTGAACAGAACTCCAATAGCTTATGCTCTAAGATCAAGAATAGACAAATGAGACCTCATTAAATTAAAAAGTTTTTGCAAGGCAAAAGACATTGTCAAAAAGACAAAGCGGCAACCAACTAACTGGGAAATGATCTTTACCAACCCTACATCCGACAGAGGGCTAATATCCAATATATACAAAGAACTCAAGAAGTTAAACTCCAGAGAGGCAAGTAACCCTATTAAAAAATGGGGTACAGAGCTAAACAAAGAGTTCTCACCTGAAGAATATCTAATGGCTGAGAAGCACCTAAAGAGATGTTCATCATCCTTAGTCATTAGGGAAATGCAAATCAAAACAACCCTGAGATTCCATCTCACACCAGTCAGAAAGGCTAAGATCAAAAACACAGGAGACAGCAGTTGTTGGCGAGGATGTGGAGAAAGTGGAACACTCCTCCACTGCTGGTGGAATTGCAAGCTGGTACATCCACTCTGGAAAGCAGTCTGGCGGTTCCTCAGAAAACTGGGCATGACACTCCCGGAGGATCTGGCTATACCACTCCTGGGCATATACCCAGAGGCTTTACCTGCATGCAATAAGGACACATGCTCCACTATGTTCATAGCAGCCTTATTTATAATAGCCAGAAGCAGGAAAGAACCCAGATGTCCCTCAACGGAGGAATGGATTCAGAAGATGTGGTATATCTACACAATGGAATACTACTCTGCAATTAAAAACAATGAATTCACGAAATTCCTAGGCAAATGGACAGAACTTGAAAATATCATCCTTAGTGAGGTAACCCAATCACAAAAGAACACACATGGTATGCAGTCACTGATAAGGGGATATTAACCCAGAATCTTGGAATACCCTAGACACAATTCGCATACCAATAGATTTCTAAGAAGATGGAAGGAGAGACCCCTGGTCCTGGAAAGACTGGATGTAGGGGAACGCCAGCACAGATAAATGAGAGGGGGTTGAATGGAGAAAAGAGGGAGGGAAGGGGGCTTATGGGACTTTCAGGGAGGGAGGAAACGGGAAAGGGGAAATGATTTGGAATGTAAATTAAAAAAAATCTTAGAAAATAAAAAAAAATAAAATAAAGGACAAAAAGGAAAGAAAAGATATGGAGAGAGAGGGCAGCCTTGTCTAGTCCCTGATTTTAGTGGGATTGCTTCAAGTTACTCTCCTTTAGATTGATGTTGGCTACCTGTTTGTTGTAAATTGCTTTTACTATGTTTAGATTTGGGCCTCGAATTCCTGATCTTTCGAAGACCTTCAACATGAAAGGATGTTGAATTTTGTCAAATGCTTTTTCAGCATCTAAAGAAATGACCATGTGGTTTTTTTCTTTGAGATTGTTTATGTAGTGGATTACATTGATGGACTTCCTTATATTGAACCATCCCTGTATCTCTAGGATGAAGCCTACTTGATTGTGGTGAATGATCGTTTTGATGTGTTCTTGGATTCGGTTGGCAAGAATTTTATTGATTATTTTTGCATCGATATTCATAAGAGAAATTGGTCTGAGGAAGTCAAACTATCACTATTTGCAGACGATATTATAGTATACTTAAGCGACACAAAGAACTCCATCAGAGAACTCCTACAGCTGCAAAACAACTTCAGCAAGGTGGCCAGATGTAAAATCAACTTAAGCAAATCAGTAGACTTCCTATACTCAAAGGATAAGCAGGCTGAGAAAGAAATAAGAAATAGCCACAAACAATATAAAGTATCTTGGTGTGACTCTAACCAAACAAGTGAAAGGTCTGTATGAGTAGAACATCAAGCCTCTGAAGAAAGAAATTGAAGATGACCTCAGAAGATGGAAAAATCTGCCATGCTCATGGATTGGCAGGATTAATATAGTAAAAATGACCATCTTGCCAAAAGCAATATACAGTTTCAATGCAATTCCCATCAAAATCCCAACGCAATTCTTCATAGAGTTAGGAAGAGCAATTCAAAAATTCATCTGGAATAACAGAGAATCCAGGATAGCTAAAACTATTCTCAAGAGTAAAAGAACTTCTGTGGGAATCAGTATCCCGGACCTTAAGCTGTACTACAGAACAACAGTGTTAAAAACTGCATGGTATTGGTATAGTGACAGGCGTGTAGCTCAATGGAACAGAATTGAAGACCCAGAAATGAATCCACACTCCTATGGTCACTTGATCTTTGACAAAGGAGCTAAAACTATCCAGTGGAAAAAAGAAAACCTTTTCAACAAATGGTGCTAGTTCAACTGGAGGTCAGCATGCAGAAAAATGCAAATTGATCCATTCTATTCTCCTTGTACTAAGCTCAATTCCAAGTGGATCAATGAACTCCACATAAAACCAGACACACTGAAACTAATAGAAAGGAAACTAGGGAAGAACCTTGAACATATGGGCACAGGGGAGAATTTCCTGAGCAGAACACCAATAGCTTCTGCTCTAAGATCAAGAATTGACAAATGGGACCTCATAAAATTGCAAAGTTTCTGTAAGGCAAAGGACACCATCAAAAGGACAAAGCGGCAGCCAACAAATTGGGAAAAGATCTTTATCAATATATCTGACAGAGGGCTAATATCCAATATATACAAACAACTCAAGAAGTTAGACTCCAGAGAGCCAAATAACCCTATTAAAAAATGGGGTACAGAGCTAAACAAAGAGTTCTCTCCTGAAGAATATTTAATGGCTGAGAAGCACCTAAAGAAATGTTCAACATCCTTAGTCATTAGGGAAATGCAAATCAAAACAACCCTGAGATTCCACCTCACACAAGTCAGAATGGCTAAGATCAAAAACACAGGAGTCAGCAGTTGTTGGCTAGGATGTGGAGAAAGAGGAACACTCCTCCACTGCTGGTGGGATTTCAAGCTGGTACAACCACTCTGGAAAGTAGTCTGGTGGTTCCTCAGAAAACTGGGCATGACACTCCCGGAGGATCCTGTTATACCATTCCTGGGCATATACCCAGAGGCTTCCCCTGCATGCAATAAGAACACATGCTCCACTATGTTCATAGCAGCCTTATTTATAATAGCCAGAAGCTGGAAAGAACCCAGCTGTCCCTCAACGGAGGAATGGATACAGAAGATGTGGTATATTTACACAATGGAATACTACTCTGCAATTAAAAACAATGAATTCATGAAATTCTTAGGCAAATGGTCAGAACTTGAAAATATCATCCTTAGTGAGGTAACCCAATCACAAAAGAACACACCTGGTATGCAGTCACTGATAATGGGATATTAACCCAGAATCTCAGAATACCCAAGACACAATTCACACATCAATAGATTTCCAAGAAGATGGAAGGAGAGACCCCTGTTCCTGGAAAGACTGGATGTAGGGAATACCAGGACAGAGAATCGAGAGGGGGTTGAATGGGGAACCGGGGGAGGGAAGAGGGCTTATGGGACTTTCAGGGAGGGAGGAAATGGGAAATGGGAAATCATTTGGAATGTAAATTAAGAAAAATATAGAAAATTTAAAAAAAAGAAAATAAATGCTTCTCTCTCCTCTTAGAGTTGAAAAGCTCATTAATTCTTGAATCAACTGAAGTTTAAATGTATGCAAATTTCCAATGAGCAGATCCACTCTGCTTTTGAAACACAGCTTATTAGTTGTTGTCCATTTTAAAGCACCCAATTTCTACTCTATAACCACAACCTTGTATGTCTACTAAGATGCGCTTGTTCCTGAACCTGGGCCTGAAACTTACACCCTTAACTGTCATGAAATACATTTACTAAACACTTGCAAAATGATCCATGCATATATATTATTTTGCTGATATAAGATAAAATTAAAGAATTAACCTTTATAAATTTAGTCAATAAAGTTGGTAGCAAATTAAGTATTTATAGTATGACATTAAAATTTTGAGGAAGCAGTTATATCTTTGTTAACAGTCTGAAGAAAATGTCCTTGTAAATAAGTTTTTGTGCTTCTTATGTGGCTTACACAAGCAAGGAAATTGGGCATAGAGAAGAATAAGCCATGACTATAAATGTTTTGGAACTAAAGATACTATAATTCTTGTTTTCCCTTATTCAAGATATTCTATTTACCTATCCCTATTTACCTCAATCATATCCCAAAAAGTGTTTTGCTGATTTTTTTCCCATTAATTTTCACTGGCTCTACTGTTTAATAATTAAGAGCTACTTTTATGTCTGTAATATTTGTTTTACATGTTTCTTTAGTACATAATGAGCAGAGAATAAAATGACCATCTTAATTTGAAAATATATTTTACATCTTACACTTTCTATTCTTCCCAGTAGAATAATATATATTACAAACCCAAAGACTTACTGCATCAAAAGTTATGTTTATAACATGTTTTATGACCTAATGGACCCCTAATGTACAGCAATTTCAGGTCAATCTTTAGTGAGAATTGTTTATGAAGTTGTAGAACACCTAAGAGTTACTGGAGCACAGTCTTTGATCCTTCCTGTTCTGAGCGTACTGATGTCTAGGATATTACTGAACCCTAGGGCAGCAAGAGAGTATGTCTGATACATTCCTCTGCCACTAACCTCAATCTTGGTCTTAGTCTTCCTTTTCCTTCACAATAGAACCTTTGTGATAATGACAACCTAATATATTCGTCATCCAACATGCCTACTCCTCATTATATCCTTGGATTTGTGTTTATTACAATGTTACCATAGTATGAATTTAAAAAAATCTCATGTAAAGTAACATTAGTATGGTGATCGCAATCCCCAGTGTCTCTCTGGAATATCTACTAGGAACTTAGTTCTCTGGGTCTTGGCATACATCTTAATGACTCTTTCCCAGGTTATGCTTATTCTTTCTCTTGCCTATGAGCAGATATTTCTTCCTCAGGTCAAGTCTTAATAATGAAAACAAATGTCCAACCATATGTCATTAGTAGAAGTTTAACAGCATTTTAAATTTAAGAAAAAAATAGTGTATATATGACATCAATCAACCAGCTACAAGACAGATGCTGAAATTACAGAAAAGAAGGAGTCAGGCATTAAAGTTAGCACAGTTCAGGGATTACTGGATAATAATTTTTTCTCCTTTTCCTTTGCTGGTTTTAGTATCCTCAGAGGACCAAAACTTCACATATGATAGATAATGGCAGGTAAAATTTTCACAGCTGGAAAAGATTACTCTATAATTAGAAGTGTGGATGGATTTTAGCACATAATATATATCAGAGAATTGGAAAAAGAATTAACTTACCATAAAGACAAATGGCTCCCCTCACTTTCCTAAATCTCTTGTTGAGCCTGTCCTTTACACTGCACTGGGAGTCTGAGGAGTTATTTCCTCACTCAGAGGATCCATCCCAGTCAGATGAAGGATAACATCAGAATAAGCTCACTGGTCTGCTTTATCAGGCAAAGCCCTTCACAAGTCCTTTCTTTATTTCTCAGCTTTCTGGGCTTATCAGGCTGTTTCAAATCAGCAATAAGAGAGATAAGGACAAAAAGAAACATACTCATCAGAACAGAAAGAAGCTAAAATAAGTCTGTTACTCACAATTCTCTAGAAACCCATAGAAATTCTTCTCTCCTTACCCAGTGTTCAAGTCATTTTTCTTCATTTTCTCTCATCCATATGAGGGTATCATAAATTATAAACTTTATGCCAATATCCTTCAGCTCCTTTTCTCTTAACTACCTCAAGCTGCACTAGCATCATTCTTGAATTCCACATTGTCTTACTTATCCTGGCAATATTTTGAGGTTTAGTGTATAATAAACACTGTTTGAACCAAAGGAAAGGCTGAGGCTCAATACCAGGATTTCTTACCCTCATGGGCTTTAGTTGTAGGAAATGAAAAAGAATAACTACTATGATTTAGAAATGAAACACTCAAACCATCTCTGTGGCAAATTAAAACAAAGCGGCAAGGTAACTGGGGTTTGTTATTGTCCTTACAAACTTCTTTCAATGCCAATATTTAATGTAAATAGATGTTTTAAAGATAAAAGGATTTGGATTTCAAATCCTAAAAGAAAGATCACTCTTGGGGAAAGCAAGAGAAATGTTCTGTGAATTGGTCTCAGGTTGTTCTCACACCTGGTAAATATTCCAGATCCTTGGCCTGACTGAGAAAGAAAAGATGGAATCAAATTCAAGTGAGGGACATGTGGTGGATTTGGTTTATAGCTTGCATTATGTTATTTAAGAATCCTGCATGTGAGAGCTTGTGAAATGTTGAGGATTCCTGTCCCCAGCTGTTTCTGGTTGGTAAATAAAATTGCCAGTGGCCAGTGGCTCGGTAAAGAGGCAGAGGCAGGACTTTAGACTTTCAGAGCAAGGAAACCAAGGGAAAAAGGCTTGAGTATCACCATTCTGGAGAAGCAGAAGGACCAGGCGTCAGAGCTGCAGAAGAGAAATCATATAATCATGTAAGAGCTGGAGAAGAGCGGGTCCCAGAGGCCCCATTGATTGGTTCTGGGGTGGTAAAGATGAAATATAGATTTTAGTAAGTAATAATTCAGGAGTATTGGAGGGGAGCTGTTAGCAACTTGGAAGTTTGACAGTGGCCCAGCCATTGAGTCTTTTAAGGTATATTAAAATAGTAGGCTGTGTGTGTGTGTGTGTGTGTGTGTGTGTGTGTGTGTGTGTGTGTGTGTCTTTCATTGGAGAATCCAGAGCATTGGAGTGGGTAGCAAGAACATGTGTGCCTAGAGTAGATTAGTCAACCACAGCTACAGGGACATAGTTGGAGCTATGAAACAGGTGGTATGATAAGCGAGCAGAGGGACTCTCCTGAGCATCTCAGACTAGCAAAGGGAATGAGATAAGCAGGGTAAATCCCCCCCATCTCTCTAGGTATGTGTGTGTGTGTGTGTGTGTGTGTGTGTGTGTGTGTGTGTGTGTGTGTGTGTGTGTGTGCGCGTGTGTGTGTGTGTGTGTGTGTGTGCGTGTGTATGTGTGGGGGGGGGTTGCAGTTTTCATACTCTGAATTCCATTCTCCATTGTAATAACCTTTTGATTGACAGCTAATAAATATGATAGAGGAAGGAGAAACAGTGTTTAAGGGAGGGTATCTGGGAGGGACTAGAGGAGAGAAAGCTATGAGGGAAAGTGATGTAATTCTATTTCTATTAAAACAGTATTTTAAAATATTTCAAAAGAACCAGTTCTTAGCTTTATTCATAATAGCCAGAAACTGGAAAGGACCTATATGTCCTTCAACAGAAGAATAAATAAAGAAACTGTTTTACTTATACACAATAAAATACTATTCAGCTATTAAAAATAAGATGTCATGAGTTTTGCAGGTAAATGAATAGAACTCGATAATATTATTCTAAGTGAGGTAACCTAGAACCAAAAGGACATGAATGGTATGTACTCATTATAAGTGAATATTAGCCATAAAATACATGATTCCATAAACCCAAAGAAACTAAACAAGAGGGAAGGCTCGAACAAATTGCTTTATTCTCACTTAGAAAGGGGGAATAAAATATGATTATAGGAGGCAGATGGACTTGGGAGAGGAGATGGGGAGGAGGATGGGAGGAGCTCAGGATCAGGTGTGGGAAGATTGCCAGGACAATGAATGGAAATCTGCAGCTGGCATGGGGGGAGAATGAGGGGAAATCTCAAGGCCATGCTAGAGATCTGGGATGGGGAAGCTCCCAGGTATCAGTAGGGGTGACTTTAGCTAAGATTCACAACAGTGGGGATATGGAACCTGAAGAGGCCTCCTCCTATAGTCAGGCAGGAACCCCAGTGGAATGATAAGGACACCAAACACCCACAAAACTTTCAGCCCAAAATTTATCCCATCTACATGAAATGTAGAGACAGGGTGATGGAACAGAGACTGAATGAATGGCTATATTAGTTAGGATTTTACTGCTGTAAACAGACACCATGACCAAGGTAAACTCATATAAGGACAATATTTCATTGGGACTGGCTTACAGGTTCAGAGGTTCAGTCTATTATCATCAAAGGTGGTAGCCTGGCAACACCCAGGCAGGCACAGGAGGAGATGAGAGTCCTACGTCTTGTACCAAGCCAAAGAGGAGAAGACTGGCTTCCAGGGCAGTAGGATAAGAATATTAAAACCCATCCACACAATGACATACTACTTCTTTTTTTTTTATTTTATTTTTTTTAATTTACATTCCAAATCATTTCCCCTTTCCCGTTTCCTCCCTCCCCGAAAGTCCCATAAGCCCCCTTCCCTCCCTCTTTTCTCCATTCAACCCCCCCTCGTTACTCTGTCCTGGTGTTCCCCTACATCCAGTCTTTCCAGGACCAGGGGTCTCTTCTTCCATCTTCTAGGGTATTCCGAGATTCTGGGTCAATATCCCCTTATCAGTGACTGCATACCATGTGTGTTCTTTTGTGATTGGGTTACCTCACTAAGGATGATATTTTCAAGATCTGACCATTTGCCTAGGAATTGCGGCCCCCGAGAAGACATACTACTTCTAACAAGGCCACACCTACTCCAATAAGGCTATACCTCCTAAGAGTGCCACTCCCTGGGCCAAGCATACTCAAACTATCTCAGTGATCAAGCAATAACTGTCCCAACTTGAGACCCATCCAATGGGCAAGCACCAATCCCAGACACTATTAATGACATTCTATTATGCTTGCAGACAGGAGCCTAGCATAACTAACCTCTGAGAGACTCCACCCAGCAACTGACTGAAACAGGTGCAGAGACTCACAGCCATTGGTAGAGCTTGGTGACACTTATGGAAGATTTTGGATGCAAAGGGGTTAGGAACTCCGCAGGAAGAGCAACAGAGTCAGCTAACCTGCACCTTTGGGGGCTCTCAGACCACCAACCAAAGAACACACATGGACTAGACCTAGGCTCTCTGTGAACATGTGGCAGAAATGCACCTCAGTCACCAATCAGGTCCTCTACCAACTGGAGAGGGATCTGTCCCTAAATTTGTTGCCTGCCTGTGAAGACAGTGCCCCTAACTGGACTGCCTTGTCTAGCCTCAGGGGGAGAGGATGTGCCTGACCCTGCAGAGACTTGATATACAAAGTTTGGGGATACCCAAAGGGGGCTCCATCCTCTCAGAGGAGAAGTGGAGTGGGAGATGGGAAGGAAGAACTGCATGAGGGGGAACTGAATAGGGGAGAGGCAGCGATCAGGATATGAATAAATAAAAACATTCTAATTTTTGTAGGGTTTCTGTGCTGTGCATGTGTTCCCATGTGCACATGTGGCGTGTGTGTGTGTGTGTGTATGTGTTTTTGTTAAGTCTCAAACCCAGAACAAGTCTCATTCAGAACCTGTGGCACCTCCCAGTACTTCTTACTCTGCCACCAACCTAAACCTCTCCCTTCAAGGGACTAAGTGGCAACTTCACTTCTCTCAGCCTGATTCCTAAATAATTCAATCTCGTGGCTTCTTGGTCCAGGCTGCCTCTCAGCTGGCACCTCCTCTCTTGCTCGTCCTCCCCCCCTCCCTTTCCACTCATGGTCTGGTAGAGTTAGCCAGTCATGTTTATCCTGGACTCCTCTCCGCATGCTTTCTCCATTACACCTACAATAAAAAAAAAATCTTCTCTATACTTTAGGAGTCAGTTCCTCCTCATTTTCTTTCTTTCTTTTTTCTTTGCTTCTTTTTCTTTTTAAAATTATTATTATTTATCTAGTGCCAAATCCTTGGGAGTGGCATAGATGAGCTCCCTTCCAGGTGACTCAGCCTCTTTGCTGAGCCAAACTGCTGATGAGATTCTCCTAACATAGGCGTGATAATTTGTTTTGGCTGGCTTGTGCTTATTTGATTCCAGAGTTTGCTTCAGCTGCTTCCCTCCACTGCCTTCTATTTCTTCCTTTTTTTCTCTTGCAGCCTGCTGCTCTGCCTCCTAAGCACTTGCATCTCTTAGATATGACCTGCTAACTCATCTGGGTAATGCCCATGGTGGGCACATCTTTCTACTAAAAACACTTACTCACTAGTCTACCTTGCAAGTTTCCTTTCCTCCTCCTCAAAGTTGCCTGCAATCCTGAGATGTCCTAAAACCTTCCTGGACCACTATGTTATCTCTTAACTCCCATCTGCAGTCCATTAGCTTCTGCTCTCAGCTCCCTGCTAAAGTTTCCTCTCCACTCTTCAGAGCAATGTGTGTGCTCTGTCACTTCCTTAAGCCCTTCTCAGTTTCTCCATGCGGTCCCGTAGCTTCTCTGGCCCTCTCTGAGCCACCTATGTTATCTCTCAGCTAACTTGAAGCTTATAGAAATTCCCTCCAGCACTGTGTTTATCAAGTATTTGTGACACTTTCTCTTTTCCTCCTGGGACCTAGAGTATATTAAAGGCTCACTATGTTTCTGCAAAGAGCTTAGCCTCAGCACAGATGATCAAATACTAGAGCACTTGATTTCTAAATTCTCTCATATGGTAACAACATTGGCCACTGTTGTGCCAGGAAACATTCGTGAACTCCCAAAATATTGCCAAGGAGCCATTTCTGGTGTCATCACATTAAGGTCTCTATTTAAGCTCGAGATTAGGTCACACCCCCATCTCTGACGCAGGAGACCAGGAGGGGACTGGAACCTAGTTTCAGGCAAGCATTTATAGAGAAAAGAAAGGTGTAACCAGTACACATCAGAATGAGGGGCCATAATGTCCTTTAACATAATTGGCTGGTGCTGGGAGCCAAACCATAAACTTAACTTCTCTTTTCTTCCTGATTGGTGGTTGTTATGAAACAAAGTGTCAGGGCAGGCTTGTAACATGGGGGTGCAGATTTGTTGTGGAATAACCTGGAAACTGGTGCTAGACACAGGTCTTCTTGGTGAGTAGCCTGGAAACTGGTGTTAGGTACTGGCCTGTTAGTTAACTTGGGTTCAACCTTAGGTCAGGTTTTCTAAGATGGAGTCTGAACCCAAAATATCCCATCTCTCACCTCTCTACAAATATCTAAACACTCTCTACACTTCCAAATGTCTCTTATCTCTAAGGTTTCTCTATGTCTCATTCTTAAAAAATCTTTTACCGAAATGATTTCTCTGCTCTGCTCTCATAAATTCTCTTAAGACTATGCTGTAAACTCCATCTCAGGGGTAAAGCTGTGAAATCTTGATCTTATAAAAGCTACTAACTTGTAAACTGTCATATAATTTATCTAGTGGCAAGCTTTATTTAGCATCCTGTGTGTGTTTTCAAGCTTAACCCTAAAGCAAGCAACTAAAAACAAGTAAAATTTGTTTAAATTATGTATATTTAATAGATAATAGTCCCCAAACTCTTCAGAGTTTCTTTAATGAAAAGGGTTCCATGATAGACAGATAGGCCAGCTAATAGGGGTGACCCTGAGGTCTCAGAAGAAAATGATGGGCCTCAGATGACTCCATCTTATTACGTAATACTGACCACTGGGCAAAGAACTTCTGCATTCCTTGCCTGCTACCAGAGTACTGCTCAAAATGTAGACACTTATGACTTGATTGCCCTGCTTTACCTGGCCAATATAGGCCAATTTTCTAAATTTTATTCACTATAGGAACATCTCTGAGAACTTCTAAGTCATTCTGAGTTTCCCGTGCTTTTCCTCTCTCTCTCTCTTCCTTCCTTCCTTCCTTCCTTTCTTTCTTTCTTCCTTCCTTCTTTCCTTCCTTTCTTCTTTCTTTCTTTCTTTCTTGGTTTGTTTGTCTATTTCTTTGTTTTTATTTGCCTCTGCCTTACAAACAGGAAAAGAAAGAGGCCATGGAGTCTGGGTGAGGAGTTTCAGTTAGGATTTGGTGGAGAAGAAATCTTGATCAGAATATACTGTATGAGAAATTATTTTCAATAAAAAGAATGCTAAAAGTTCTCTACTTGGAAAAATATATGAAAAGTCAGGAAAGGCATAGAATCTGTAGAGGCAGAAGTTAGATACACTTTCTTGAGGTCAGCCCAAAGACAATAAGCTGTTCAATTACTTAGCATGACATATTTTTCTTTTAAGAAATGAGAGAAAGAAAGAAAGAGAAATTTCATTTTTACCTTTTCAATGATGCCCTTGCCCTTGCATGTGCTTATGTGCACTGTTTGTGATGGGAGGCAGTGGAATGCAAGACACAAAAGAAAATAGGATGCTCGCAGATCTAAAGTTATAGTTTGCAGTGGCTCACCTCTCATGAGTGTTGGAAGTTGAAATCTGGTCCTCTGGAGGAGCTGGTAAATGCTTTTAAGAGCTGAGTCATTTCACCAGCTCATCCAGCAAGTCATTTCAAATGTTCAGGAGTTTTCAAGGAGTTTGCATGATAATCTTGGAAACTGTTTTCAAAGGCCAATGGCTTCCAATGGTCAGTGTTTTCTAATGGCCACCCCACAGGCCTGTTCACTTTGTCTTTCCTACTCTTTACATATTGTTCTTTCCATCTCAATTTCTTAGAGCTCTTACACCCTCTCACTGTCAATCACCATAAGTACACTGACTATCTATACCCTGATGCTCTCACTGGGAGAGCATAGCCTCCCCTCTCATCTCGTTTGGTTAGCTGCACAAAAGTTTGCTCCTCAGAAGGATCATCTTTGATTATGCTGCCTGTGAACTTGCTTCCCATCTCCTGTGCATAATCTTTCATTTGTCAGAGAACTTGACAAGTGTGTGTGTGTGTGTGTGTGTGTGTGTGTGTGTGTGTGTGTGTGTATGTATGTATGTACATATGTGGGGTGGTGAGCTGTGATAGGCAGCCTGGTCCCCGGTGACCTAGTAGGTGACCGTAGTCAGAAAGGAATGGTAGGCATTTTGCCAAGCTCCTTGGGCCCCTAGCTCCTGTCACATAGCTACAGTCACCCACAGCCACCCGTAGAGAGGTTCTGCGGCCATCAGTCACACAGGAGCAGCACTCTCAGCACCCTTCCTACATGCAGATAAGGTATCAAGACCAAGCCAATGGGAAGTACCTGTTGTCAGACCTTGACCCACCCCAAAACTGTATATAAAAATCCTATTGAGGTGTGTGGGAACTTCTCTATCAATGGGATAAAGGTGTGTGAGAACTACATTGTCGTCTGAGAGCTTCTGTCATAAGAGATGTAACACTGCCGCTTGGGAAGAGGTCTGCTGTCTGGAAACACCACCAACAGCTCCCCGCACTCCTCTCTGACTAGTGGGCCTCTCATCAGCCCATTTTGGCCCAACTCATCACAGGCAACATGGAGCAAGCAAAATGACAATGTTAGAGACTGAGGTGGAGCCAACTGCAGCAACGGAGGGGCAGAGATGACTCCCCTTTCCTGCTCGTACTCTTTCCCCTTTGCCTGAACCCTAGCACCCGGTCAGGTCAGAGATCTCTGTGGAAAGCCTCCAGTACACAGGCCCACATGTATATGTACACACATACACACAAACACACACACACACACACACATACATGTTATATATGTACTTATATATGTTCTTCAAACATGTTATTATATACATAAAAATTAATAATTACTGAATGAGGGGTTGGGTAGGGGAATGAATGAATGTGGCATCAGAGTAACATTTAATGGCACAATTAATATTAGACACATAAGAAACCATAAATGAGAACCTACACAACTTTATAAGCACCTTCCTTAGCACATCCTGATGCCACAAAGCAAACTTGGATTGTAAATGAGGTAGTAGAAGAGAATCACAGTAGGTAAAGGTCTATTGTCACCGGATGCACTGATATGTTTGATTCCCTATTAAAAACCATTGGATACATTGGACCTGAGCTCCATCCTGAGCACCTAATGAATAAACACAAAAGAATGCAAGGAAAGCACACATCTTTATCCCTGTGCAACCAGAGACCTAAAAACAATCACAATTTACAATATACACAGAAAATTTACATTTTGAGTCATCATGGACAAAATTCGTCCTCTCACAGATGACACTGGAGGACATACATCCAAATATTTTCTAACTCACTAGGGAAGCTCCAGTAACAGGGCTACAGAAACATTCTTGCAGAGTAAAATATCTTAGGAAAGTACACACACGGTACTTTAATACTTTTGAATTTTGAATTATAAATATAATAAAAGGTGATTCTGATTTTGTATAAAATCCTCTTTTAGATATTCTCCTTGGTAGCATTTATTTTACATCTGATGTAGACTTGAGGAGCTGACTTATTGCAGTAGGTAAATCATTGTCATAAAATTTGGAATAGCTATACAAGACCTTGTATAAAGTGACTTTCCAATCATTTCTATTCTAAAATGACTATGATGATTCTGTCTAGCTTCCCAAACAAACATTAAGCATCATCAATAGTATCAATAAATAGAATAAAATTCTCATTACCAGCTTTAATATAAAGTGCACATTGATGTTTTAATATCCAGGAAGTATTGCCTTTAGTGAATTATTACATTAAATTAATAAGTAGGGTTTTTTTTTACTAGTTTTAGCTTGCATAATAGAAAATTCAAAATTGTATACATTTTACATTGTATACCTCTACTTTACTAATATTAAAAGAACACAGAAATATTACCTGGAATGACACATATTTGATAATTTCTTCTGTTCTGCCACTTAGGAAGATTATTTTCATCTGCCACATTTCAGCAGGTTATTTAATTCTTGAATTTTAAAGGAATGCATAATAGAGAAGCAGAAAGATTAATAATATAAACATAAATTTCTTTCCTGAAAATATCCCACATTATATAAAAATATTACTGATAATCTCACATTTATTTATACATAATTTACCAGAAATACATGAAGTTAAGAATCAGGAAAAGTTAGCTCCTTCAACTGTTTGAATTTTTCATTTTGGCACACTTGTTCCTCCAGGGAAAACATTTATGTAATGTATTTAAATATCAGTCTAAAGTAACACTGACATTTGTTCACACTTTATTTATATTGTACTTGACACATCAGTACTGAAAATAAATTGTGAATTCTAATACTAATAATGTTCCTGTTAGTTAATAAAAGTTTGACAAATAATTTGTTTTTCTATAGTCAGTGAAAAATGAGAGTAGTCATTATTTAATAATTCAAATACATTAATAAGCTACATTCTGCAAACTCAACCCATACACAGGTCCTGAGAAAAACATTGGCTATGATTTAGCAAATGGAGACAGACTTTGCAAGCTAGTTTCACAGAGGAGCATTTATTCAGATTGATCAGAAGCTACTCTCTCTTTCTTTTCATTTTTGTTTACCACAGTCTCTAAAGAATTCCAAGACCTGTTTACACTTTTTCAAACTCTATCTTATGCCATGTACCTCACTTCCCTCAATGTTCAGTCTTAAATACTCCTAATTACCTAACGGAGAGGAAATTTTTACACGGGCTCCATATATTTTATTAACTTATTTTTCTTTTATATGACTGTTCTTTTGATCCCTCTAAACCTCTATCAATGAGAGTATTAAAATTACTGTTCCAGAAGTAAAATTAAGGAGAAAAAAGTTAAAGTAGTTTTTCCTCTACTTTTCAACTTAATAAGTAGAAAAGCATGATTATGTTAATATAAACAATCGCGGGGAAGACATTTAATACCATTTCTCTTCAAAAATTGGAGCTCACAGAAATAGAATTTCAACATTACCACTTTTCTCAAATGCTACCCTTCGTGAGTAGCAGCCATACTGCTTCAAAGAAACAAATGTCTGCTACTATATTCTTACATCCTTACCTATTTACTCAAACCAATATTGATTGTTGATAATTGTTAGTCATTGTAATTAATTACTATCAGTGCAAGTGTTCAGTAGTTGTTTAAAAAAATCTTAATTTCCCACATTGCTAAAATAAAAAGTATGTCAGTTTTTTTCTATTACTTAAAGTTGTTTAATGTAGTGATGAATACCTGGATATATTTCTAATCATTAAATGTGTAGAACAAGGTGATATATTCTGTGTGAGGAAAAGTGACTTTGGTGTTTAATGGTCTTTCAAAGACTTCTCAAATATTTTCTGTCCAATTAATACAAACAAAGAGAATCTTTATCACATGGTTATTCTTTGTTGATAAATTACCAGCTATCATTATTTTTCATCACGTAATATAATGTTACTTAGGTTGTCGTTATAATTTGAATTTAGAGGTTGGCAATGAATTAAATATTGCGTGCTCTCCTCCATCACCTTTCCCTTCCTTCACATCTAGGAATAATTATAAGTTGTTTTATAGTGCTGTCAGAATTGTTAAAATATTTAGAGCCTTAAAATATTAACCAGCAATCATTACACATTCATTTAAAGTCTTCATGACTAACCAACACGAAGGGAAATAAAGAATGAAATATCTCCTGTAAAGTCAATGAGAGAAAATAAAGCAGTCTATAAAATATCCATCATAGAAAATGGATACCTTGGTCCTCTGGACTTGAATTCATTGTTCTTTGTCTTTTCACATTAAAAGTTGCATAATTCTCAATTACGAAATTTTAGCTTGCCTTAAAACTTACAGTATAAGTCAATTTCAAACACCAAACATCTGAAACTTAGAAAATTTTGTCAGATCAAAATTGTATATGGGCAAAGACTATTATGATAATTCATTCATTTTGAGATTACATCTGATTTAATTTCCAATTCAAATATTGTTTCTTTAGAGGAATTTTACATCATCATGATTTCTTTTTATTTGTAATCATATTAAGCCATTAGGGTTGGTACCATGCCTCCAAATTTGCATTTCATTGAGGATGGAGGATGGGTATTCTTTACAAGTGCTCACATATAAACACACATAACACACACACACACAGACATGCATATGTATTTATATGCATATGTGTGTGTGCTTACAAGTGTATACACACACACACATAAATATTGGCTTGCAGTTTAATGATCATGATTACTGGGGCTAGAATAATGGCACAAAGTGAGAGCTGAATTTTTTTTTCCAAAACATGTCTTTCCCTTGAAAAGGAAACTAATATTTGTCAATTAAAAAATGAAATGGTGGAACAGGACCCTATGAATTTTTGGTCTGATGAAGTTTTGTTTGTCAGTGTAGAAGCTAATCTTTACTGTCAACTTAGAATGCTTGTACTCCTTTGGGTATGTCTATGGGCTTGCTTCCAAAAATCTTAAGTTCACAAGAGATTTCCCATAAATGCAGTAGCATCATTCCAGGATTCTTGGATTTGGTTAAAGGGAGAAAGCAGGCAGGAAACCAACACACATCTCTTTCTAGTTTCTAAATATGGACATGGTGGTAGCTTCAAGACCCACAGCCATGCCTTCTTTACAATGACGAACTATACACTCATACTGGAAGCCATGGTCAGCAACCCGTACTTAAGGTCAGTTTAGAAGGTAAATTGAGTTTGAAACAGTTTTTTCTTTAAATAAACATCTACCCCAATAAACCATATGAGGTAGATGATAAAATAACTCTTCTTTTTTAAACAGCAAATAGAAGATATTTTATAATAGTTTTCATAAATTTTGTGTTTAATTCAAATATATTTTAATCAAAGTATTTATACTATGTGCAAGCCTACTTTTCTTTATGATACATGTAAATACTTTTTCACTCGTTGATTTTATTCATATTCTATCTCCAGCATAAAGAACATGTTATAAAAGTAAATACTATACATATATGCTTAATGCACTAATGTAAAATCCACCCTGCCAATCTTCTAATAATTCCTTTAAAATGTTTTTTAAGGCAGTGAAGTAGTGTGCAGAATCATTTACTTTCATACTTAAAAGCTATATAATTTTTGTGTTGGGAAGAAAATAAACAGGAAAACACTTTTCCATTAAGAAGCCATCATTTAAAAAAAAAAAAAGAAGCCATCATTTGCCTTAGGATTCATCATTTGCACTAATTCTAGATTTTATAGATATCTCTGAGTATGAAGCTAATTCAAACTAATAAGGGAATAATTGTTTCTTTCTGTGGTTAACATGCATTTCTTAATTAGGGAAATAACAGAGAAGGGAGTGACATTTGCTTTTACAAAAAGTCAGGGAAAACATGCCTTATCCAAATGAAATCAACACAGGCTCTGGACTCAATAGTATCTGCTCATCTGACAATCATGGAAATTTATTTTACTTTACGTAATTTGAGAGAAAAAAACACATTTGTTGTTTAGTACTGAAAAAAAATTATTAAAATAATCATATACATGACTGTCAACATCTTGTGGAATTTTAATCAAAATAAATTCATTTGCCAAACATTCACATTAAAAATACCATTATCGGAGTTGGGGATTTAGCTCAGTGGTAGAGAGCTTTCCTAGCAAGTGCAAGGCCCTGGGTTCGGTCCTTAGCTCTGGAAAAACAAATACCATGATCTGGGGCTGAGGAGGTGTTGGAGCTCTCATCTATCCAAAAGAGAACCAGATCCAGTATGGAGGCTTACAAACATCTGTAACTTGGTTTCCAGGAGATAAAATGCTTTCTGGTATCTGAGGGCACCAGGTATGCACATGATACACAGATATATAGCTAAACAAAACACCTGTGCACATATAATAAAAATCAATAATATTTTAAACTTAGAGTTAATTTGCAAGTATATAGGAAATTGAATTTAATATACTAGAAATAGTAGTCATGGCACTTATTTTCTTCATTTATTTTGGGTGTGGTGTGAGGTGTGCCAAGCATAATTGCTGTAATGTGAATGTCTAGATAAGAGGACAACTTTCAGGAGTCATTTTTTTTCCTTCTATCTTGTTTAGAGGCAGTGACTTTCTGTTTCTTTCCACACTGCATATCCAGGCTAGTTGGCTTGCAATCTTCCAGGAATTCCCCTGTATCCACATCTCATCTCATTTTAGGAGTGCTGAGATTATACATATGTAGTATTAAATCGAGGGATTGAGTCAGACCATCAGGTACACACAGCAAGTGGTTTAGCCTGCTGAATCATCTCACTATAGATAGCCCTTTCTATATTTTAAAGATCATCAGTTATGAAGCATTATCATGAATAGAATATATTGTGTTGGATAGCCATATGTCTTTTGAGAAAAAAAAGTCTGTATTGTATTTGAAAATAAATCCCAATTGCTATCATGCATAAATCATCTCTCTCTATTACTAATAATTTTAATTATGTAATAATTCCCAATTTCTTACAGTAAGTAATTACAATGGGCAATAAATACTTTCCATGTTTACACTGATTATTTTATTTACTTTGTCTTTTATAGCCTCATTTATTAGTAAACATATGTATTTCTATTCTAGAAATTTAGTTAGCCTGATTTAAAAAAGAATTCTATGGCCATCACAATCATGAATTCCCAGCAGCTGCGGCAAGTTACTCAGCATATACACAAGATCAAGCTAGTCAGCACCCTGGGAGAGATGATGTATGGGAGAACCTGCAGATTCTAGCTGATACTGAGGCAGTAATGGAAAGTTGCAGGAGAGGGGAGCATTATTCCTATGCTCCAGTAGATGTTCTATGCCCATGCAAATGTGGGCAGCACTAGCTGATCTCAGTGGGTCATAACTAGACAAAGATATGAAATTGGCAGAAAGTTTGGGAGTCATTGGATGATTCGGAAGAGGAAAAGAAAAGTAGACATGACTATTTTGTATTGAGTGCATATATATTTAAAACATTCAAAAACAAAGAGAAATTTTATAAAGAGGAAAGAAATCTCTTTGTTGATATCACAAATAAGAGACAAGAAATTTGTCTGAATGAAAATATGTTTGACCATGATCCTGTAAGAATCCAAACGTATTTTTTTTTCTTCCTTGTACTGAGGTTAGGTTGAGAACATGTCTATTTTTCTGTGGACTGCTGTCAGAAGGATCATGTACCTCAAAGTCAACCATGGGAAGAAAGATGAATGTTCTATGATAAATGCTATAAGGCTGCTGGGACAGACATAAAACAGTGAGATGTGAGTGAAGATAAGAAGGAATTGATTATTTTCTGTACAGATCACCTTCGTTCCTGAAGCAGAATACACAAGATAAGCCACATAATATGAAATTGACAGTGCACAGGATGACAGCAGCAACTGGACTTGTGGGTAGGAAAGAAGTGATTGAAGGAGAGCAAATAAGTTCCCAGGAATCAGGGAATTTTAAAACTATTACAGCTGAACTTTTTAATTAGTAAGACTGACTTGTATAGTTCTAGAACAAGCATAAAACTATGGCATTTATTACATCAGTGAGTTCATGTGCAAGCTCATTTGACTGAAGAGAACAATTATGAGATCAGAGGTTATTTTGATAAATGTTCATAAGTTTGATGCCTACAATGAATCTAGTGAATTATAAACATGGTCCTCTGGGGTGAGGAAATCATGAAAATTGTAACTTAAATATTAACTTGCTTGGGACCAATGATATAGCCTAATGGGTAAAGGCCTTTGATGACAAACCTGATGATGTGAGTTTAATCCCATAGACCAGTGGTTCTCAGTCTTCCTAATGTTATGATATGCACACACACACACACACACACACACACACACACACTTCATCAAATTTAAATACTTTTAATTACCCTGACATATAGACCTTCCAAGTATTTCCAAAAACTTATAAAGAGAAATAGAAGTCTCGTTACAATCAATAGGGTCATGTCATTTCTATATCAAACTCTTGAATAACTTCAGAGGGTATTAGGCACATATTCAATAATACAATTTGATAAATACGTATATTCTGTATTGGGTATTTTCATATCTATGTTATTATAACACACACTGAAGAAAAACTCAGCAAGATAAGAGGTTTCTGCTTGATCACAGTTGTTTTGAGGGTTGAGATCAGTTCATGAGAAAGCCTCTCTGTTGTTAAGTGGCTGTAGCAAGACAGCATAGCATACTATTAGCTTTTAGCATGTGGTAGTGTTGAGTGAGCCGTGCAGCTATTACCACTGGCAGGGAAGCAAACCCCCAAGCAATGGGACTGAAAACTCTGTACAGGGACTTGGTCAGTCAAACTGGATCAAAGCTTCTAATGTGTCTGATGCTGTGGTTTATACATATATGTTTGTACAGTAAAACTTTGGGAAAAGGTTTCCACATGACAATTACCACAGAAAATCTTTAGACAAAACTACATAGAAAATCTCTAGCAAAGCAGCTAATCACCTGTGACCTTCCCAGTATGAATCAGTTCTAGTGACTTCAAAACAGTGTTTAGGCCTAGGTTCTAAGGAAGGATTTGTTATAAGGATAAATTCTGTTGATGTGGGATGTGAAGTACATGGGGCCTCTTTCATAAGACTGAGTTCTAGTCACTGGGGAACAAAGCCCAGGATTAGAACCAAAACAATTCTCAGGATTTTAAGAAAATCAATGCAAAGCCCCACTCCTGGTTTCTCAAACACTTACTCTAAGCTGTGCTTCCTACATAATAGCACCTCATTAACAGGCAGAGATTGAGGAAGAGAAAAGGTTTGGAGTCCCATTAGCACACTCAACGGTACAACTCAAGGGATGTGAAACCCTTTTAATAGACCTACATGCATAGTTTCCAAATCATTTCATTGAGGTCAGCCTGTAACTCCTGGGCTTTTCATTGACACCACATGCAGAATTTTAGCAGCTATGTTAGCCTAAACTAACACTGTGTCCCTTGCTAATATAAAACCATGCCTCTATCTGCCTCTTGGTCAGCTTTTATGACACTTTGCATATCCTAAACTAAGACTGAAAAAAATTTCTTCCTACACAATTTGTTTCAACATGGTAATGTATTTTGCTCTAAAAATCTATTTAAATCTTTTTCTTTAACTTTTTATTGATTCTTAACTAATTTCATATCACCACATACACCAACCACACTCATCTTCCTGTTCCTTCATACCCACCTTCTATTCTTGCTACCTTCCTAGTTCCCCTCAGCCAAAGAAAAAAACAAAAAACAAAACACACAAAAAAAAACAAACAAAAAACACAACACTAAAAACCAAAACCAAAACCAAAACAAAACATCTTTTGTCCATACTTCTTTACTTGCAAATGTTCATTGAATGGTTCACGTCATTGGTCTGTTTCATATCCTCTGCATTATTCAATTCCTGCAGCTTCGGATCTTTAGAACTTGCTGGCCTAGTCACTGTTCTAGAAGTTCATAGATGAGGGAAATGTTGGGTAGGCCTAAGTTGTAGCAGGTCGATCCACCAGCTTTTTTGTACCCAAACCATTAGGGTAAGCTCTCCAGCATGGCCACAGCTAGCTCACCCAATGCCCTGACTGTCAAGGGGCAAAGCCAACTTCTATGCTCTCAGGCCCTTGGCCCAGTTCATCAACACTCACTCTAGCAGTGCTATTTTGCTGTCCAGATGAGGTACAGGGCCAGAGCTCTCCAGAGTGCTGCAGTAGCAGGCAAAGAGCTGAGTCAGCATTCCTGATCACATCCTTGGGTCTGACTCACCCACAACGCCTCAACCCTGCAGTCAGGACCAGTTCTAGGGTGCTGCCTGTTAGAGCAAAGTTCATGGCCTACTTTCCCTAGGGCTACAGCCAGCAAGAGGCAAGGCTAGCTCTCTTACTCTGGTGACCCTGGGGCCAACTCTCCTGTAACTCCCACAACCAGGGTCAGCTCTATTGGAAAAGATGCAGGCCTGTTCTCCCCAGTGATGCAGTTAGTAAGGGGCTGGACCAGCCCTTCTGCCCTCATACCATCAGGGGCAGCTCTACTATGATGCCCAGGTGAAGGGATGGTGAGGCCAGCTCTGCATAGCCCTCTAAGATCAATATGGCTCCAGGTAGCAGCCCAGCCAGGGATCTCTGCCAACAGACACCTTCTGTTGCAGGTCCACAAGACCCAGATATGGCCCTTGGTGGTAGCGCTGACCAGAACCTTAGTTGGCATCACCTGCTATGTACATCAGTGTGTTCCTCACTACTCCCCAGTCTCCAGTTCTAGCTCTCTTCATTGTGCATTCATTATTCTGCTTCTCTTTCATCTCTCCAACACTTACTTTCTCATTATAGAGGTACCCTGAGTCTCTGGGTGTTATGTCACACCAAGGCCATGGGGCCCCAGGCTGGGGTCATCTCAGGGCTGTTCTTTTATTTAAATATTTTACATAAAATTTAGATAACATAAAAGTTTTAAACTTGAATCCTCAAGTCGCTTGACTAGAAAATTGTTTTAATACAAATTTAGATTACAAAAATATGATTTAAACTTCAATTTATTTATTATTTATGAAAGAAGACATTTATTGTTAAGAAAAATTTTTAAAAGATTTTCTTTCAAACTAGAATTTGAAAACCTTTAAGTTCATGAAAATTATTTTATTTTAATTTTAATCTTCTAATTATGTAAGTTTGAAATATGTAGTACAATAATTTGCATGCATTCATAAATATATTAACTCATTGGTTCACTCATATAAATTAAACTATATCACAAATTAATTTTTCATTTTTAATGACAATACCTAAACTCAAAGTTATACGTACTAAAGAAAAGTTAAGTTTTATGTAGCATATGTATGAGCCTACCACTACCCAGAACATATGAAACTGGACACTGTATGATGTGAGAGTCTATAGCTTTAAATTTTAAATCTCATGATTAAAAGTGAGTTTATGATGTGGTTTTCAAAATGCTTGTTTGTATTTTGCTAAAATAAAGCATGATTATGATCTATAAATGAATAACAAATGGAACACACATTAAATGTGTTACAAATAAAATTTTTGAGCTCAAAATATTCATTAAGTTAAACTTTTTGAGTGCCTAATTTTTCTTAAATCAAATGCATTAATTAGTATTGTGTGATGCTTCAGAAGTGAGGGTATATTTATGACTCTTGATAGTGCTCTCAGCATGTAAAGCAATGCAAAGGCTTTGTAAAATCTAATTTGCAGGTTCCACAATACATCAATAAACTTAAAAGCCTTCAGTACTCCCTTAGAGTAATCACTGATGACATTCCACCCACTTTAATATATTCTTTGATGTCTTCAACATATTAATTATTGTTATTTTTCTTTACACTTGCTTATGCCGTTTTTCCACAAGCCAATTCTTGACGTTACTTATAATACTAATGATTATTTATTTTGAGGATCACCCCCCCATGGATTGATTTGCATTTTTATCTTTTATGTTGCTTACTTAATTTGGGGAACATCACTTACTACCAACATATAGTATTCTTTTAAGTTTAGATCATTAATTTAATACTTATTTTGGAAACTTTTTCACTATCGGAGTCTGTTCAAGTTTTTCTGTAACTGTAAGATAAATAATGTGTTTCATTAATAAATTTTTTACTTACCTTTTGTTCTGATGTGGCTTTGGGCTAAGGCAAAGCTGATTATCATTCTATAGTTTGTGTGCTTGATGGTTCGTTCAGTTAACATTGATTATTACATTACAAAATTATATGGTCACATTTTCTAGATTATAAACTTAAATATTTTTAAATCTATATAGCAGGTATTTGCCTGCTTCTTAGCTATTATGATTTCAAGGTCGATAATGACGTCCCAGGCTGTGAGACTGGGTGTATTCACTCAAATACATTGGTGTCTCTGAAGTTGCGTGGAGAACCAGTGATCCGTGGTCTCCTGTTTGAGGGCTGACCCTGCTCTGTAGATTCTCTTCATTTGATGCATAAAGTTGAAGTCAGGCCTACTGTGAACATGAGACGAGGCATACTTCTGCTTACAAGGTACCTTGTGGTGGCAACAGGCTTTACTCTTTTAAGTTTGGACATATTTCTGAGCACAGGAACTACCATTTGAATATTAAGTTAAGTTAAATTAAACACCTTCTCAGAAAGTTGTGCTGAAAATTTTGGTTTTATTGGCCTATACTTGTGCTGTGTTAGGTGTTTTGGGTTTGTTTTTTTTGGGGGGGTTTGCGAGAATTTTTTATTAATTATTTTTATACACTCCATGTTTTATTCCCCTCCCCAACAACCCCTGTCCACCCTCCAACTACTCCACATCCCATACCTCCTCCCCTCCCTTCTCCACGTGGATGTCCCTAACCCCTACCCAACCTGACCTCTAAACTCCCTGGGACCTTCAGTCTCTTGAAGGTTAGATGAATCATCTCTGGATGAACACAGATCCAGAAGTCCTCTATTGTATGTAGGCTAGAGGCTTCATATCAGCTGGTGTATGCTGCCTATTTGGTGGTCCAGTGTTTGAGAGTTCCCGGGTGTCCAGATTAATTGAGACTGCTGGTCTTATTACAGGGTCGCCCTCAGCTTCATTCAGTCTTCCCTAATTTAACAGCAGGGGTCATCAGTTTCTGTCCATTAGTTGGGTGCAAGTATCTGCATCTTACTCTTTCACCTGCTTGTTGGGTCCTCCGGAGTGTTGTCATGCTAGGCTCCTTTTTGTGAGCGCTCCATAACCTCAGTAATAGTGTTAGACCTTGGGACCTCCCCTTGGGCTAGATCTCACTTTGGGCCTATCAATGGACCTTCTTTTCCTCGGGCTTCTTTCCATTTCCATCCCTGTAATTCTTTCAGACAGGAACAATTATGGGTCAGAGTTGTGACTATGGGATGGCTCCCCTCTCCCTCATTTGATGTCCCATCTTCTTGCTGGAGGAAGGCTCTAGAAGTTCCCTCTCCCTACTGTCAGGCATTTCATCTAAGGTCCCTCCCTGTTAGTCCTGTGAGTCTCTCACCTCCCAGGTCTCTGGTGCATTCTGGAGAACCTCCCCCCCCAATCTCCTATCTCCCGAGGTTGCCTGTTTCCATTCTTTCTTCTGGCCCTCAGGGCTTCGGTCTTTTACCCTCCCCCAATGTCAGATCAGCTGAGCTGTGTTAGTTTTACATAGTGTAGTTAATTTTGACCATGAGCATATGTAACTCTAACCTATCTCTTTGGCCCTGTCTCCAAAATAACTCTTGTTAATGGTGCATCTATCCGACTATTGTTAGATTTGCATCTGGTTTTGCCATGACAGCAACTCTAACTGACTTAATAGTATAATAGGATGAGCATGTATATAGTGCTTTTGCTTGCAATTGATTGTCTTCTCTTTGGTATTAAAGTATGAACCTTATTTTAATGATCATTTTAAAGCTGTAGTTTATTATTAACCCCAATTAAAAGTGTTTTATCTTTTAAAGACAAATAATGTGATAATTTATATCATTGGCAATAAGTCTCTGCCCTGTGAAACGGGAGGGACATCATGAAAATTAGTTAATAAAAACATGTGCATGTGTTTGTATTTGTGGAAATTTACAGAAGTAGTTCATTTTCTTGTCCCATTGTGACACATTTGTTTGCATAATAGATTGGCAGTCATTATGACTATCTAATGTATATTCTAAAATCCTAATTATTAGAATTGATAAGTAAGAATAGAGTAGCTGCTTGTATTCTAATGCTAATGTGCATACCCCAAATTAGTTTGCATGGGAGGGTCTGCGTCTAGCTTTTGGAAACTTGCCCCGATTAATTCTAACTGGTAAATAAAGATGCCAGCCCATAACTGGAGAGAAGAGAGATGGGATTTAGGGTACCGGGCTTGGGACAGTGAGAAAACAGGAGGGTAGGAGAGATACCATGCCTTAGGTGTGAGCAGGATTAGGTATATCCTCTCCATTTTTTAAAATATTCATTTTTTTCTGACTTACTTAGTGAGAACTTCATACTTGTTTGTACCATTATTTGCTATGCATGCCATCTTCTTCCTTAACCCCACATTCATGCACTCTTTCTTTCATCCAACTTCTGTTGCTAAACAGCTAGACTTGTTTTATACCTTAACTCTTGTGAATAAAACTTCACCTAACACTGGTGTGCAAGCATCTCTGTGATATGTTGATTTGGAGGTCTCTGGATATATACAGATATATAGATATAGATATATAGCTGAACCACAAGGTAGATCCACTTTCAGTTTTTAGTTTTGTTTTTGTCTTTTGGTTTGTTTGATTGGTTTGGTTTTGGTTTATTTTGCTTTATTTCTTATTTCCCTATCAGCTGAACTACTTGTCTTTCCATATCATTGAGTAACTCACATTTTCATTAGCATTTGTCCTTTTTATTTTTTAATGTGGTATTTTATTTACTGTCAATTAAAAACTCAGTTGAAAATATTTACAATATCAATTGAACTCAATCTAAGGAATCAACTTTCATGTTTTTACATGTCAACATTGGGTATTAAAAGGACAGTCCATATAATTATGTTCAAAATCATTCAGCCCACAGCTGTGACTGTTTGGTTTTAAGATGTTTATACACAGCTCAGTTTTAGGTATTGAGTTCTTTGGCTTCGAGGAAAAACATTTTGTTTACTTCACTGATGGGAACGTCTCTTAATGCTGGGATGGCGTCCTCTTGGTAGTTTTTCTTCTGTTGGTTTTTAGCATAGTTATCTGTGATCGTATGAATGGAGTCAAGTGGAGAGGTACTCATCATGTTGATTCCAAACAAGAGCACATAACCAATTACAACCATGATAAGGAGGTAGACAGGCAATGCAACCGCCCAGTATTTTTGAGGCCAGTAAGTTAAGCCTAAGGAGTTTAACTAAGATTCGGGAACAAAGGCCCACACAAGATAGAGTATGAAGCCAAACTGTGAGCTTAGGAAAAGAACAAAGCCATAAATCGCTCTTTCTGGCAATGGCGACGGTGAATTTTCCACCATCTTCCCTGTGGCTTTGGACAATCTGAGGAAAAGCAGGGGCTGGCAGGTGCCCCCGCCGCTTGGCGCAGGCACACTGCGACCGCAGCGCGGGGGCTAGCGGCGGTCTCACCACCTACCCCCCCCCCTTTTTTTTTTTTTAATGAGGATCATTCTGACAGGAAAAGGATGGAATGTAAGGTAGGTTAAATTTGCATTTCTTTAATAACTGCTGAGAGTCAATGGTCAATGTTTTTCATATATTTGCATATTATATTTAATTTTTGAATACTGTCTGTTCATCAACATATTTATCAACAAGATTATTAATGTCCTACTGGTTAGTTGCTGTTTTTTGCTTCTTTAACACTTTGTTTATTCTAGACATTAATCTTCTATCAGATGTATGGATAAGATATAATTTTGTTCTGATTCTGAGAGTATACATGCACTGAGGTATAAATTATGATTTTTATTTGAAATATAATTTCTTCAATATCAGACTTGAAGATATACATTTAGGAATTTTTTTTTGGAAAGGGTACATTTGCTGGCTAGTATTGTGTGTCAACTTGACACAAGCTGGAGTCATCAGTGAAGAAGGAGGCTCAGTTGAGGAAATACCTCAATGATATCTAGCTGTAAGGCATTGTCTTAATGATCAATGGGAGAAAGTTCAGCCCATTATATGTGGTAAAATCCCAGAACTGGTGGTCCTGAGTTCTATAAGGAAGCATGCTGATCAAGCCCTGGGAAGCAAGCTAGTAAATAGCATCCATCCATAGACTTTACACCAGCTCCCACCTCCAGTTTCCAATCCTTCTTGAGTTCCTATCCTGATGTCCTCCAGAGTTAGACTAAACAATCTGGAAATATAAGTCAAATAAACTTTTTCCTCCTCAATTTACATTTTGGTCATGGTGTTTTCATCACATTAATGAAAACCTGAACTAAGGCAGAACAGAATTGTTTAATACTAGAGACAATATATGTACCCAATGGTGATAGCTCCAAAATAGTTACTGTCTAGTTGACCACATGTAATTTTATTATAATATTACTTACTTTTCTTTCTAAATTATTAGTAATAGTTGCAAATGACATTATAGTAAGTCAAAAATATCCAGCAAGTCTATGTGCTTCATTCTGTGTCTGCCCTATCTCGTCTTATCTTATTGCCTACTCTCCATCACTCGTCAAGCGTAGCCCTCTGCACTGGATTCTCTTTCATTATTCCACATTATTGACTGTGTCAAAACCTTTGTATATGTAGAAATTGTGTCACTCCATGTCACAAGGCCAAATTATTGTTCTTATTTCAACTTCCAAATGCATCTTTCAGTGCTTGGTGAATTATCCTACAATTTGTTTTTGTTCTCTATCTTGTTACAAACCCACCACCTTCACATGTTGGTGTAGTAGTTGATCTTCTGTTGTTTAACCATATGAGCATATTTTTAGCACATAGAGAATCTCACTATATTTTTTATTATTATTTTTATTAGATACTTGTTTTATTTACATTTCAAATGGTATCTCCTTTCCTCATTTCCCCTCCAAAAACCCCCATATCCTTTTGCCCCTCCTCCTGATCATCAACCCCCCCTCCCACTTTCCTGACCTGGCATTCCCCTAAACTGAGGCATCGAGCCTTCACAGAACCAATGGCCTCTCTACTCATTGATATCTGAAAAGGCCATGCTCTGCTACATATGTAGCTGGAGCCATGGGCCACTACATGTGTACTCTTTGGTTGGTGGTTTAGTCCCTGGGATCTCTGGGGTTACTCGTAGGTATATATTATTATTCCTCCTATGGGGCTGCAAACCTCTTCAACTCCTTGAGTCCTTTCTCTAGCTCCTCCATTGGGGACCCTATGCTCACTCCATTGGTTGGCTGTGAGCCATGGGTATTTTGATACCCCTTCTACGAAGGACCAAAGTATCCACACTTTGGTCTTCCTCTTTCTTGAGCTTCATGCAGTGGGTGAATTGTATCTTGGGTATTCTGAGCTTTTAGGGTAATATCCACTTATCAGTACATACCATGTGTGTTCTTTTCTGATTAGGTTACCTCACTCAGAATGATATTTTCTAGCTCCATCCATTTGCCTAAGAATTTCATGAATTCATTGTTTTTAATAGCTGAGTAGTACTCCATTGTGTAAATGGTCCACATGTTCTGTATCCATTCCTCTGTTGAGGGACATCTGGGTTCTTTCCAGCTTCTGGCTATTATAAATAAGGCTGCTATGAAAATAGTGGAGCATGTGTCCTTATTACATGTTTGATAATCTTCTAGGTAAATGCCCAGGAGTGGTAAAGCTGGGTCCTCCAGTAGTACTATGTTCAATTTTCTGAGGAACTTCCAAATTGATTTCCAGAGTGGTTTTACCAGCTTGCAATCTGATCTTTGACAAAGGAGCTAAAACCATCCAGTGAAATAAAGCATTTTCAACAAATGACATGTAGAAGAGTACAAATTGATCCATTCTTATCTCCCTGTACAAAGCAAAGTGGATCAAGGGCCTCCACATAAAACCAGATACACTGAATCTAATAGAAGAGAAAGTGGGGAAAATCCTCAAACACATGGGCACAGGGAAAAATTTCCTGAACAAAACACCAATAGCTTATGCTCTAGGATCAAAAATTGACAAATGGGACCTCATAAAATTGCAAACTTCTATAAGGCAAAGGACACTGTCAACAGGACAAAATGACAACCAACAGATTGGGAAAAGATGTTTACCCATCCTACATCTGATAGAGGTCTAATATCCAATATATACAAAGAACTCAAGAAGTTAGACTCCAGAGAAACAAAAAAATCCTACTAAAAAATGGGATACAGAGCTAAACAAAGAATTCTCAACTGAGGAATACTGGATGGCTGAGAAACACCTAAAGAAATGTTCAACATCCTTAATCATCAAAGAAATGCAAATCAAAACAACCCTGAGATTCCACCTCACACCAATCAGAATGGCTAAGATCAAAAACTCAGTGGATGGCAGATGCTGGAGAGGATGTGGAGAAAGAGGATCAACATATTTTTCTAAATCGAACAATGACATTTCTTTTGCATTTAAGGTGTATATAATTAGAAACCTTTTTGTAAACAGTTTATACATTTACAGTAGTGTTTGGTTTTATTACAGTGATGGTTATTGCTTGTTTTTCTAAAATGCTCCTATTAAATTGTTGTTTCTCACGTTCTAGTAGTAATAGTTTAAAACAAAGCTTGCAGTGGTTTCTCATAAATAAGACTCACTAAATGTCTAGATAATCTAAGGAGGTTGTTGTCACAAACATCCATGCAGTAAATGAGAAAACTGAAGCCAAGATGAAAAGTGTTAAATGCATCATTTGATGCAAGAAGAAGTGAATAAATCCATCAAATCCTTTCGACCATTGAATCATACAGCAGGATGACTCCTGCCACAGTATTGTCTATCCCTTCTAATGCCATGTCCCTGGTTTAGGTGGAATTTAATTTGCTTATTTGACCCTCTTTCAAGACTGCTTGGAAGTCTTGTCTTTCCGAAGCTTGAGGAAGCCTTCTGCTGCCCTCTGCTGGCAAGGACACTGGAGAAGAGGATGATTTTTTTTTTTTTCCACATTCCTGTTTTATCTCAGGAAATAGGAGAAAGAACAAACCAGACTAAGGATATATACTTATTCAGTAACACAACCAGTATACTCAATTCAGTATACTCAACCAGTTACAAAATTTCATGTATTAGTCAAACAGAGATGCAACTGTATCTGTCATAAGAGATAACAAAACAATGGTGTTTCCATTTCTTTTAAGGAGATGTACATGCTGTCTATATCTATTTAGAGGATTAAGTTATATAAGAAATTATAACCACATAAAGACTGGATTGGATGTTTAATAATTTATTTTTAACATTTTTGTGTGCTATTTTTTAAAATAGATTTGTGAATAGTGTGATACAAGTAAAATGTTCTTAGCAGATGTTGCTGTGAAATCTGAATATTTATTTTAATCACATGATCTGGCAGACTCTGGCAAGATAAAGTGATACATCATTCATTCATAGTATACAGTATAATACACAATATTATATACATAATAAATAAAATGTTTGTTTTAATTCATGCTAACTATATAAATCCTACTTTGCCACAAATTTTCTTGTTTCATTGCCAATGTTATGTAGGTTTGTGAAGTTTGTCCCTAAATGGTGAAACTACAGTAGCTATCCGATCTTCCTAAGATTAGAAACATTATATTCCTATTGCACTCGTCATCCAATTCACTCAAGTGGTAGAAGATATTTAGTTTCTATTTGCTGTTATTTGGAGAGCTTTTTAAATTTTTCTGCAGTAAACATTGTTGTAACACTATGGTCAAAGAATGAATATTTTGACTTTAACTTTAAAATAATAGTTCATGTTATTTAATACACTCAACTAAAATTATTAAAGACATATAGTTTTATTACCTCACAATCAGCCATGTCAATATGTCACACTGATATTCTCTGGGATCAAATGCTTCTTGCAGAGAATTTTTCTGAAACTCACAATATTGATCCCAAAGTATCAGACTATCAGGTCTCAGTATCCATTTTCAATGCTATGTATTAGTGTTGAATACTATGTGTTCAATATAGTATCAGTATGTATTTATTATAATAATAGTATGTATTAATAACTTATCTTGAAATATTTAAATATTAATGTGTCTGGGTATAGTTTTCTATAGGTGTATCTCTTAAAGCTTACTGAGTTTTGTTATTAAGAGCACTTATATTTTTAAGGAAAGTTTGGCAAGGTTTAATCATAATTTGACTTTAATGACCAAAGTAATTTCTTCTATCACTCTACAATCCTAAGTTATAGACTTTTATATGTTGGATCCAAACCACTGAAGCCTCAGTATTTGTCATTTTCTTTGTTCTTCAAATTACATATATCTTTCTCAAAACACATCATATAGTCTGATAATTTATGTTTACTTTTAGTTTTTTTATCAAATCTTTCTTAACTTCAAATTCGGACAATTATATATTGTATACAACTCCCAAATTACATGATTTGACATAAATACCTTTGTTTCCCAACATTTTGACTGCAATAAGCACCCATAGAAGCTATTATACATTTTATATAAAATCTGTCCTAGCAGTATGCATTTCTTAGACAGGGACAGTGATAATAGGCAGGTGCTATTGTAGACTCACTGGGCTGATGACACTGGTGCTTGACTGGGTTAGCAAACGGGGTTCTTTTATGCTTATCTTCTCATCTTCTCATCAAGGGCTTATAAGAGCATAACTGTGTCTTAACTAGAGGGACATATTTATTGGCTTGTTTCATTGTGTTCTATTTATTGGCTATGTAAAACTTATCAATAGGCTCAATCACTCAGGAGGTATAATGCATTAAACTGAGCTCAAAGAGTGATCAGTTCTTACTGGCCCTGATCTGAGATTGGCTTTTGTTCTCACAGATAGTTTTTTAATCTGTGGGCCAAGCTTGCTCTCAGCTATAGCTCTTCAATGTGTTGGGATAATATATGGTATCTTGTCCTGGTTTCATTTAGAAGAACACAGATTTATCTCAGTTTTATTCTCATATCAGCTTTGTGTGGCAACACATCACCATAGCAAAAAGACAGAGAGACACAAAAGGGCTTGCCTCTAGCTCTTTAGAGAACCTCTTCTTTGAAGATCAGCTCTCTTTCTTTCAGAGATATGAATGAGATCCACATTCGAATTTAGTTTTGTGATCACTGTGGCATCAGTGGGTTTTAGTTAAATGGAGATGCCATTGGAGTAGAGTGGAAGGAATGAACACTGTAGTTTCCTACATTCTCCATCATATTGCTCACCTGGAAGACTTTGCCAATCACGTGCACCTCACATTTTCTCAAGTTCTCTCGCCTTTGTGATGTTAAAAGAAGAGAACAAAAATGTAATAACACATAAACTTTTCTATATATTTTAAATTTTCCACATCAAAATGGCTGCTGCCTTTTTCTTCTTAGAATATTCAGATATAGTTACAATGAGTAGCTATTAGTGACTACAACCTCTCGACCTACATTTTGAGTTTTTTAGAAAAATATTTAACATGGGCTCAGACGAGAGATGTTTAAGATTGTGTTTGATATACTCTTCAGTTTTCTTTTCTTTTTTATGTAAGGAAAAAGGAAAGAAATGAAATAATTAAGTGTTCTTAGATGTATGTATTTTATACATTATGTTTGTATATAAGATTAAGATTTAAAAACTGAAGACATTAATTTGTAAAATAGAGACAGAAGAAACAAATATAGCAGTATTTGAAGTCAAATCTCAATTATGAAAGGAGTATAATGTGATTTAAGACTGAATCTGTATTAACATCTATTACTTTAAAAAGTTGTTCTGATAACTGATAACACACACACACACACACACACACACACACACACACACACACACTCTTCATTGCACAGAACACAGAAAGGTAGAAAGTTGATCAGTTAAAATCATATAACTGCGGTGTTTTATTATTTCAATAGCTTCATCACTGTCATGTTCTGAAACATAGGTCCACAGTTCACAAATTATTCAGTAGAGAGTTTCTAAAATTGGACAGAATAACAGAACTTGCCAGATAACAGACTGGGCAATGTTGAATAAAATCTGTCTCCAGAAATATTATTCCTCGAAAATAATTATTTAAGCGTTTTATATCACACTATTTCTCTATATTTTCAAATGTTTTTATAACACAGGCATAGAGTCTGGGGAGAAGGCTCAAAGGTTAAGATCGCTTATTACTGCTTTTGCAGAAGACCTAGATTCAGTTCCCAGCACTTATAACTACATGCTCACTAATGCCTGATACTTCAGTTCCAGAGGACCTTCTTCTGGATTTGGTCTAATACCACTTCTACTAAGGCACTCTGGTCCCCAAATTGCACAAGAATCTCCGCATTAACACATAAGAAACTGAGAGAACCCCCCCCCCCACACACACCACCATGTTGGATTTGATTGGTAAATAACGTTGCAATTAGGTTAGGAGCTTTATGCATTTTGCATTTTATTTTACTGTTGTGACAATGCTTTCTATGGTATCTTCTGCATCTGAGATTATCTCTTGTGTTCTGTTGTTGATGCTTGCATCCGTGACTCCTAACTTCTTTCCTAGTTTTTCTATGTCCAGAGTTGTTTCCTTTTGAGATTTCTTTATTGTTTCTACCTCCATTTTTAGGCTTTGTTCAATTCTTCCACCTGTTGTATTGTGTTTTCCTGTAGTTCTTTAAGTGCTTCTCCCTGTTTACTTGAGTTCTCCTGTATTTCTTTAAGGGAGTTATTTATGATCTTCTTGAATCCCTCTGTCTTTATCATGAGTTGTGATTTTAAATGCAAATCTTGCTTTTTTTGGTGTGTTGGGGTATCCAGAATTTGCTGTTGTGGCAGAATTGGGTTCAGCTGGTGCCATATTGCCTTGATTTCTGTTAGCAACTTTCCTACATTTGCCTTTTGCCATTTGGCTATTTCTGGTGTTAGCTGGTCCTGCTGTTACTGTTTGGTGCTTGTCCCTCCTGTGTGCTGGCAAGCTATCTCAGCACACATAGCTTGGTGACCTGCTTTCACCTGGCACAGAGTGCTAGGGCTGCCCAGCTCCTGGGTTCAGGTGGGGCCCATGTCCCAAGTGATCTTACACTTGGTGTTCTGCGTTCCTGGCTATAACCATGTACAATTTTCTAATGCATAATAATAAAAAAGAACAAATTCACTTCTATCCAAATCCCTGAAACTAGAAGTTAGTTCAATGGTTTTTAAATTGTCTTTTGCCAATGACTGTGAATAAGTTATAAGGCCAGGCAATGGTTAGGTGGTCTTCAAACAGTGATGAAATAGAATAGAAACACATTTCAATGGTTAAGGGTCTAGAAATAAAAAAAGAGAGTTACTGAAACATCAACAGCAAATAATACAACGGAAATTATTATAACCTACCCTGGAAAATTAGGGAAATGCTTACACTGTGTGTCAAAGTGTCATCAAGGTCTTTGATACAGAGGTCATTTGTTTATAGAAATAAAGAAAATGGTTGTAGATAACTTTGAGTAGAACCTAAAAGTTCACATATAGAACCAGACATATGGAACTTATGGAAGCAGACTCTGGGAGCTCACTAACACTTCTGGAAGACTGTAGCATCAAAAAAAAATCTCAAACCTAGGACTAAAATAACCTCAGGAAGTACAGGAAGAGAAGCACTTTGAACCACATGGTGCACATACAGGATGCAGACTGAAGCATGTCTAACAGCAGAGAAGGTGAAACACTACAAAGAAGCAATGCCTCTAAGTTCCAGAAGCTCCGAATATCCTCTGACCTCTGACCAGGGATGATGGACAGAGGAGTTCACTAGAAAGCACATCACAGTCTAATCAAGAATGCTTCTTATTGACCAAGCTGCCCATCTGTGCTTGCTTTAAGGAGAGATTAATTGTACTAAGTATAGCTCCAATCCACATTTTATAACACAAGAAAGTTCCACATTGAAACATTTTGGTAGAACACCTAGGGCTTATATTAGAATGGAGTTGAAAAAAAAAAAAAACCTTATCATCTATGGATGTCACAACTACTATATGTTAACAATGAAACCCACTCACCAAGAATTCCAGGCGAGCCTTGTTGAAATCAGCCTACAGCACTGCCGGCATCATAAAAGCACAGTACTTATGATCCCATGTATTTGGTAACACTTGCTAATGATAACGAAATATTATGTTACTGACGTGCTTTCATTCTACTATATTCTTTATCATTGGTTTAGAATACACTTTATTCACGTACTATATAAAAAATAAAAATCAGGCAAGTTCTTCAGGATGCCTACTAGAGGAGGGCATTGTTGTCACTGGAGATGAGTTCTTCTGGGAGGCTGACATTCTGCTCCAGAGGGCCAAAATATGTGCAGGGGTAAAAGATGGAGCATGCAGCAGAATTTGAAGGAAGAGCCAGCCAATGACTAGCTGAAAAGAGAGTTATGCCAGGACACTACTAATGATAGTCTGCTCTATTTTCAGACAGGCACCTAGCATAACTGTTATCACTCATCAACTGAGTGGAAATTGATGCACAGACCCACTGCCAAACATTAAATGGAGCTTCGGGAATCTTGTAGAAGAGGGGCAGAGGACTGAGGGAGCTAGTGGGTTCAAAGGCACCACAAGAAAACCTACAGAACCAACTAACCCGAGACCCTAGGGGCTCATAGAGACTGAACTGCCAACCAGAGAGCATAAAGGGGATGGACTTAGGCCCTCTGCAGATGTGTCACAGCTGTGCAGCTGTGACTCCAAGTGGGACTCCTAAAGAAGGAGCAGGTGCTGTCTCTACATCGCCTGCCTTTGTATCCCTTTCCCTTAACTGGGCTGACTTATCCAGTCTCAATAGAAGATGCACCTAGCTTAGTCTTACTGCAAATTGGACATCCCAAGACTGTTTGCTATCCATGAGAAGCCTCCCCTTTTCTGAGGAGAAGAGGGGTGAATGGGATTGGGAGGGGGCGGGTAAGGGAAGAGAGAAGGAAGAGAACACTTCAGTCAGCACAGAAAGTAAATAAATAACAAAAAAAATCAAAAAGTAAAGGTGGAGACTGCTGCTGAATATTTTGACTGTATGTAATGTGCATGTGTGCATCTGTTCATGTTTGTATGGGTTATTTTTTTTATTATTTTTGCACTCTAAAATATTTACTTTTCTCGTTTTATACCGTTAGAGAATTTCATATACAACTACTGGATTCACATCATTTATGTTTTTTCTATTATTATTATTATTATTATTATTATTATTATTAATTATTATTTAATCTTTTTTTTATAGTTCAGTTGTTATCCCCTTCCCAGTCTTCCCTCTGACTGCTCCTCATCCCATTCCTCCTCTGCCATCTCCAAGAGGATGTCCCAAACCCCCACCCGCACCCTACCAGATCATTTCAACCCTACTTTTTTCCCCTCCAATTTACACCATTCCCCTAACTAATTCTCAAATTTGTGACCCCTACATAAAATTTTCTTCATATCCATATGTATAAATCTAGCTGGCTCATAGTAACCTTGCTCTTACGTGTAGTTTTTAGCTGATCACTTGGGACTGTGTGACCTATCAAGCATCTCATCCCTTTTTTTTGGGGGGGGGGGTTTCGAGGCAGGGTTTCTCTGTGTAGCCCTGGCTGTCCTGGAACTCACTCTGTAGACCAGGCTGGCCTCGAACTCAGAAATCCTCCTGCCTCTGCCTCCCAAGTGCTGGGATTAAAGGTGTTCGCCACCACCGCCCGGCAAGTATCTCATCCCTTAAGAAGATTATTTCTCCCATTTTAGTCACTATTTTTTCCTGTAGCTCTTCAACTAGGAGTGAGACCTCCTAAGCCTTCCCATTCACATTTGGATGCCAACTGATGTTATTGTGCCATTCCTTTTTGGGTGCCTATTTATTGTTCAAAATATCATGGATGTAGCTCGATGTCATATGTAAAAGATACTGTCTCACAGTAGCCATCTAGGTCTTCTGATTCCTACAGTCTTTCTGTCCTGCCCTTCCATGGGACTTAGATGTAGAGGTTAGTTGTAGATGTACCAGTTATAACTAGACAACATGTTATTGGTTGTTCTCTGAAATTTGACAAGCGGTGAAATTGTCGATAGTTGCTGCTGTTAAAAGAGTCTTCCTTGACCAGGCGTGAGTGTTACATCTATGGTTATAAGGAGAGGTATTTAGAATTGAACTAAGACTTCTACATCTAGAAAACTGACAGTACAAGGTTTTTCTTCAGGTCTATGACTTCACTAGCCAGGTATAGTTGGATGTTTATAGTCCGAGGTATGGATTTCTTCCTATTGAGTGATCCTTAACTTGACAATTGTTGTTGGTTTTCCCTAAAATTTAAGTGCTACAACCATTACACCTTTGGAAATATCTTGATAGGGTAGGAAATGTTATGTTAATAGGCACTGCTGATGGGTGGGACTATTGATTGCCTTTTTCCCGTTTTAGTTTACATAACACCATCGGATGCTATGAGAGATAGTTCTCATGGAGGAGACTCATACGTTGGTTTCAGCTCAATTCCTTCATTTTCTGTTTTCAAAATGTGGTGTCTTCAGCAAGAGGCTTTTACCTTCAAGGTCTGTGAGGCAACTATTAGCAATAGCAGTAGCCTGTACTATTTGGTGAATCACATGGACTCCCCTGACAAATCAAAGGGAGATTTCCCAAAACTGGAGCTGGGGTTTTTTTTGGAGAGTCTGTGACTCTTGGAGGCAGCATTATCTTGCCAAATGATATTGAAGGGGTTAAAGTAGCAGAATAAACTTTATTTTGTTTTTCAGACTCCATTTTAAGTTATCTTACTCTTAGAGGGGCATGGTCCCCACCCTTGAGTTCTGAGAAAAACATGAATTGTCCCTGGCAGTTGAAAAATAGAAACAACAGCTGTGGCTAGCTGATAACAACAATGTGGGCTAAGAAAACCTAAGTTGTTCCCAGTTCAAGATGTTCCTTTCTGATGTAAGGTCCCTTCTTGTGGTTTGACCAGATGTTATGAACCAATCAAATTAAAAGCCCTCTTTCTTTACCCTCTTTTTTTACCCCTTTCTTTACCCTCTCATGTAACCCCAAGGCTTGGAACCCCTGTTTGCAGTTTTTCCCTTTATAAACCCCTTTCTCATAGACCTCTGGGCAGCTCTCCTATCCTGTTGCATAAGGACGGTTTGTGAACCTGTGATGCTTGCATCAGAGTTGTGGATCCTGGTGGTCTCATTGGGGGTCTCCCAATCTTGGCACAACAATATAACTTCATTTATGTATATGTATATATATATATATATATATATGTATGTGTGTGTATGTAGATAGATAGATAGATAGATAGATAGATAGATAGATAGATACTAATAAATATTATGTATGTATTTAAGTAAAGACAAAATGATATATTTCCCTATGGGCTCTTCATATTACTTAATATTCTTCCTCTCTCTTCCCTCCTTCTCTACGGGCAAGGTTTGCTTTCAAAATGGCTCAGTGAACTTGCTACCAGGCCAGATGACCTAAATTTAATTCCTGGGACTTAAGCAATGGAAAGAATAATTCCAACAAACTGCCCTCTGACCTTAACACATACCCCTTGTCATCCATGTATATATACATGCACACTTACACAGAAAACAGACGACCCATGGGTAGTCCTTCCTCCTGCATCCACAGATCATTAGAGCTATCCATGAAGCAGAAGGCACAAGCACATGAAAAAGAGTAAGGATGGCTATCAATGCAGATTGTTTAATATTATGAAATGCACAGGAGACTTGAAATCAGATGTTGAAGATAACATTTTATCTATAGCTCTGGGTCTCTGAGTAGAGAGTGGAAGAGAAACATCTCCATGTTCATGCAGACAGCCTGTTGTTGTTTATGTATACTATTGTACTAACTTGTCGAAATTTCAAGTTGTAGCAGTTACAGTAACTACAATGGTAACTACCAATTATTGTTTTCATTATTATTGTTTTTTGATCAATTGAATATTAAAACTAAGGGCAAGGTTTGCTTTCAAAATGCCTCGGTGAACTAGCTACCAGGCCAGATGACATAAAATCAATTCCTGGGACTCACACAATGGAAGGAATACCCTAATTCCAAAAAACTGTCCTCTAACTTTCACATATACCCCTTGTCATCTATTTACATATACATGCATGCTTACACAGAAATCAGATGAACAAATGGACAAACAAGTAAGATCAGGGCAAACATTTATGTAAGGAAATCCTCAGCAGTAGTGAGTAGTAGTTGTTGCTGAGAATAACTTAAAGACTCAGCATATCTGGTATTACCACGCTAAAAAAGAAACAAATGCATTCACTGTATTTTATTTCTCTAAAAATAATGTTGCCAAGTTGTTTTGTACTGGATGTTGTTTTAATATTATTTCTCTAATGAAAGAGAAGCAGAATGTGAAAGCATAACTTGACTGATTTTTTGTACTCATTTATTATGAAGCTGCCTAATAATGCTGATGCAGATATATTTAAATAACTGACAATCAGTTACTGCCTGTTCCAGCAGAGTCACAACACAGATAAATCAGTTTCATCAGTTTTAATGTCACCAGTAATTAAATTATTTTATGAAAGTATTTTCCATTCATTAGAAGGAATATAATATTTATATATGCATGTATGCACATATGTATAATTTATTATTCACTTACATATTAATACTTAATTTATAACTTAAAACTTATTTATTAGATTCCAGAAATAAGCATGAGAAACTACAACAAAACCATGTCAAGAAGAAATAGACATGTATTGTCTCACATTTTTATCATTAGAAATCTAAATTCAAGTTCCAGAATAGCCATGCTTTCTCTGAAAGCTGAAACAGTGTCTTTTTCTTGCTTTCCTATGGCATCTATTGGCTTTGGATGTCTGTACATTCCTTGCCTTGTAACTACAGCACCTGGGTCCCTGCTATCACCATCACATGGCATCAAATGCTCACCTTTCATTCAGCACTATCATCAGAATAACAGTCAGAAAGTACTAACTCCTCACCTTACTCCAAAAATTACCTGACCTAATACAAACTAATTACAGTCTCAACAAAAATGTTTCAAATCAAGTCATATTGTGAAATACTCAAAATTAGAACATTAACATGCCTTTTGGGGAGCACAATTTATGTTCTATTAAGCTATTTCAATTTAAATTAATAGAATCACTTGCAAAGTAACTGAAATTGTTATATTTGTCCATTTCATAAATTAGGTTGGTAAATAGACTCATAGTTTAACTCTCACAAAATGCTACTTGTATCTAGCAGAAATGCTGACAGACTCAGTCTCTACTACATAAACGTGGACCAAGTGCAGGGAGTGAGCCCCAAAACTTAAGAAAACAGAAACTCATATTTTAAACAAGATTATGTTGTTTGTCGCATCCACAAATAGAAGGTGAAAAACACCTGGGTCCTTGGGCCGTGTATCTATGCTTAATTCCTTCTGCCTCTTCCTCCCTATCAGCTGAACTTACCACCCACTTCTGGAAGAGCATGTCTCCTAAACATAGTCTAAGATCCAGGAACAGGTGAAACTCTATTGTGTTCTCCTTACTACCAGATACTCAAAATATTCTTCCAAGTACCAATATATGATTACCTATCTCTAGATTATGCTTGTCCCAAATATCTTTGTCAAAATATTACTACCCATCTTGTATGTTATGTGTGTCCCTCATCTACACCCAAAGATTTTCCATTCTGTGTGTCCCTCATCTACATCCAGCAAAGAGAAATGTGCTCTCATACTTTTCTTTATTTGTCTTTTTGATGATATTTACTTTTCTTCCTGGGGTGGCAGGTTGGTGGCTGGTGTTTTGTTTTGTTATTAGTTTCTTTGTTTCCTTTTACTTTCATTTGTGAGCTTCTCTCTGGAACCTGCTTTCACTTGATTGTTATCATGGGTTAGAGGTCCATGACACAACTATGCCCATAAACATTCCCTCAGGATTTTATCCACTATTAACCTATTCATTGGAGGCTTCCTCTATGCTCCACAGTTTTCATCACTGAAAAGCTGAAAGAAGAGAAGTGTTACCATGAGGATGTTTGTTGTTTTAGTGATAAGCACTTGAATCATGGAACAGGCTTCTATGCTGTTGTTGACTGAGGGCCTATGAAACCCCTCTAGTATGTCAGAACCTGTGCTGTCTTGTTATATTATATGTTATATTATTTATTCAGATTTATCCAATGAGCAATTAAGATTAAAAATAGACAATCCATCTGTTTTTCATCGGAATCATAGACATCATTTATTTCTTCTGTTTCTATGCAAATGTCTAAGAGCATGAGAAATTTTATTCTTCATCCTATTACCTGTTTTACTGGAAAATTTTATTCTATATAAAGAAAACATTTCAAATATCCATAAACCCCACTACTAATCCACCATAAATACATTTGTTTTAAAAAGAAAGTTGATTAAAGATAAAAAATTTGGGGGTAGCATAGAGAACTTCATAGTTTTTAACTTTAGTTTTCTAAACTTTCATTCCAATATTGATAGATTTGCTTATACAAAACAAATATGTGTATTAAGAACACTCAGAAGAAAGAAACACAACATCTCTCAACCTCAGTATCTGTTTTATTGCAAGAGAAATCTCACACACCTGTCCTTTTCCAGAGAACCTCAACAGCCACCAAAGCCGTCTGTTTATATTACCTTGTCTCTCCTTCCTCTCCATAAACCTTTCCAGCAGGGTGAATGTACATTTTAGTTTTATTAGGTCATAAAACTTGGTGCAATGCATTTCATCCTTTTATGAATTGTCTTGAGAACAGTTTAATTGTGTTTCATTGTGCCTTGGTGTCAGATCTGTTCTTTTATGAGCTACTCTGCAAACTTCACTCATTACTCTTCTCAGTTTCTCAGCTAATGAGCAACGGTGTATTTCTCAAGATCTTTGTGAATCTGAGAGCTGTAAATTCCTTGCTACTGTGCTTAGTCTGCGTTGTGCTAACTACGTATTTCAAACTGGTTCTTCTGATTGCTTGTTTCATCTTGCCATATAATACATAATCTGCTGTGATAAATTTCTTCATCTGTTTTCCTTTGTCTGAAAAGCTATACAGCAATTACATGTATAGTTATTTTTAATGAAAAATAAGTATTAATTTATGATACTAAGAAAACTCTCTGTCTTTACTAGTTAACATTGTGGAATTTTATTATTCCTAGTTGAAAGGGAATGTGTCCTGCAGGAAGCAGACTGTTGTACCTAATGTGGCTTTATTAGAGGAAAAAAATGCAGTTAGATGGTATATGAGGAATACTTGAAGGCTAACATGTTACAAGTAAAAGTGTGAAAGATAGTCCTTAATTATTTCAAACACATGGAAACTAAACCTATGCCATCTTACAGCTACTAATTTCATTGGTATGTTTAGTTTCCTTTTTCTGTGCATGAAGCATACAAAGATCCAAGAAAAATTTTCCAGGCTGCTGTGACAACTCAGTGGGCTTCCTGTGTCAGCATGAAGACTTTAGTTATATATCCCTCACACATACAAAAGCTATGTATAGTTCCGTGCAACTCTTACTCAAACATGGGGGTTAGGGAGTATAGAGAGACAAGCCTATCATCGGGACTTGTGGAACAAGCTGTCAAGCCAAAACGGTGAACTCCATAAAGAAGCTGTTGAGGAAGACATCATGGTGACAATGACTGGTACAAGCATGTACAAATACATCTTCACGCATGTGCAAATACCATGCTTGAAGTATTTACCTTTTCTCTTTTATCCAAACCAAAAATAGTTTCTATGAATCAGAAACGTTAGAAGGAATGTCTGGATTTCAGTGGCTAACAGAGACACTGTCCTTCAACAATAGAAGAGTCCTGAGCATCACAGAAACACCATCTCCACGATGCTGAGGAGTGGGATCAGCTCATTAGAGTTCCCTGGAGAGCAAAGGGAATGGTAGAGTCAAACTGCTGATGAGAGTTCCCCAACCCTTGTCTATTGGCTGGGATTTCTATTACGAAGACTCCCTAAGACATAAAGCCAGCAGAATAGTGCCAGAGAGGCAATGTGAGAGAGAAAAAGGTTGTGGTTTATCTCTCTTATGCTATTGGAAGAAAAAAATAAAAATAAAGATTAAAATTACATCATTTCCCTTGCATTATACATAGTATATGATAAACTCATACTTATATACACATATATTACATTTTATAATTTATATATTATTATAATATATAATATTATCACACACACACACACACACACACACACACACACATACACACACATACATTCTCCAGTGTTTTGCACAGGCACATTCTCCCAAGCATAGTCAGGAAAACGGGCAGACTAATAAGGACAGTAACAGAGTAGAAGGCACAATTTCAGGTGGCTGAGCCCCAGAACAAATTGAAGACTGCACAGGGGAAGGCAGGGATCCTCTGTGCATGATTCTTTCCTTTAAGTGCATTTAACATCCAGTTAAGTGTTCAGTCCATTGGGGAAAGGAAACGTTTAGCCTAATTGCTGTTCATTCCTTTTCTTTTTTACTTACTCATTAGTAAGGACTCCATAAACACAAAGGGCCATCCTACAAAGATGATTTGAGTTGTATCAAAATAAGTTTCACTTTCCAGGAAAAAAAAATAACAAAAATATCTTCCTCCTGGAAAAAAATAACAAATCTAAAATCCTTCATCTACTTTAAGGTTATATGCTTTAGATACATTACCATTCATTGTTAGTATAGTCACTTATACCACACCCTTACTTATATAATGAAACTAGTTTATATAATGCACTAATAATTATATTTATTTCCACATGAGACTTTTTAAAAGTAATTTTAATTCATTTCCATCACTCTGGGAGATATAAAATTGTTTTGATACTATCTTTTTGCTTAAGAAAATTTAAAGATTTATTGATATGAAGGTAATCTTGCTATGCACAACTGTTCAATGACCCTCATATGAAGCCTCTGTGTTCTGAAGAATGCAGATGATTAACCAAATGTCAGGAGACAACTCATACTGTGCCTCTGCTCACTGTGGTGTGCTACAGACCTTCGACTCCAGTGACTTTTGGAATACTTTTAGGGATAGAACAACCTATACACCAAATTAGATTTTATGAATTTTCATGTTAGCATTCTGCACATGAAAGATGAAATCAGCAGAAGACCCTGAATGTGTGGGGAAGCAAGATCATGACCTGGGAAAATTTTCTGGCTTGAGAATTGCTGAAACTGCCTGGAGTTTACAAACAGGTTGATCCTTGACACGGTGGTAACTGATGAATATCACAAAAGAAGACAGTAATTAACATAGAGTAGTGAACTATGTGCGTGGAGCAAAACCGAGCAGATATTTTTGATAATCTTACTAAACTATTTAATTCCAAACAGCAAAAATATGGCGATGTGTACAACAAAATTATATTAAAGGTGAGAGAGACTCATAGAAAGGAGGCTATGGTGAGGTTTTGAAGTGGGCTACTGTTAGGAGAGGCAACAACATACCATGATGTGAAGGCGTCTTGTTAGAAAGAACACAGGAAACACAAGACAGACTCGTAAAGGAGCCAACATGTTTTCTCAGTTGGTAAAGTTGCTTGCAATCATGTCTGAACAGCTGAGTTCAATCTCAGGAACCCACAAAGTTCAAATTCCTGACAAAGTTCTCAGAAGATTTTCTTTTATCAGAATCTTTGGAGACTAGAAGGCAGTAGTCAAATGTATTCAAAGTTCTAAAAGACAAAAATGAGTCTTAGGCAACTGTTATAATAACTATAATTATACAGTGTGGATTATGATTATAGCTTCATATGCTTGATCTTTAGGCCATATCACTAGTCTTCTTACTATCTTATTCTTTTAAAGCAGAGCATTTCAAAATTGTCTCGGTTGACTTTGAAGTAACCTCCATCTTCCCAGCAGGCACTGGGAGCCTCCTACCTCTGTCCCAGAAGCTTGACCTACAAGCCTATATCATTAAGCCCAGTTTGCCAAGTAAAATTACATATGCGACAAAACTATTTTTCCAAACTGAAGGTAAAATTGGATTATTCTCAAATAAATAAAAGATCACAATGTCCCCACAACTACACCCACCCTCAAAAGAATACTGAAGGGGATTATGCAGAGTGTGAAAACACTATATGAGACAGTAACAAGAGCTATGTGAGGAAATGGAGATTTCAGTAGGGATGGTTGCATGAACTATTTGTTGTAAGAATCTCCAGTAATATCAGCATGCTTAGTCACTCCTCTTTTTGCTCCCTGCCAATCTTAAGACATGAATACATTCTAAAAATTACTAGCATAGATGAGACTGTGTTACAACATTGGTATGTAAATCCACAATTTTCTACATAATGTAGAGAATTAGGTATGTAAGTATTACTCTCACTTTTAGAGCTGTAAACTTGCACTCTTATGACATCAACAACTAGGATGGTGCTATGAATTTCATAGGGAATCTATGAAGGAAAAATAACTTTGCATACTATTAAAGTTACACTGGTATAATTCAAGTCAGAGAATTATAATATTAGAGTGATAAATGAAATCTCCGTTGTAACCAGAAATTAACTGTTGAATAGCTAACACAAAATAAGAAGAAAATAAAAACATTTCACTACAAACAAATGAAGGAGTTTTAAAGAAGCTGTCCATGCAGGACCAAAGGTATAAAAACATGCTTTATAATATTTGCAAAATAACTAACTGAATATATCTTTCTTTGCCAACAATTACTCTCATTAAAATCTATTAATTGTAAAATAAACCAAACAAATAAATTAGAGGCATCAGTACTATCTCTACAGAAATGAAAAGAATTGTAGAGGGAAAGTGGGGATATAAAGCAACATACTGTACAAACTGAATGAAATGGAAAATTACTAGAGACAGAGGGCTATAAAGACTAAATTATGAATAAATAGAAAATTGAAATAAACTTACAATACATAAGACAAGTTCAATCACTATATCAGGTATCTCTGAACAAAGAAAACTTTTAGACACAATGGTCTTGGTCTTATCTTGATTATTAATTCATGGTACTATAAGAGAAATGGAAAAGCCTTTGAGCCCACTTGTTCTTCCAGAGGACTGAGCTTTGATTCCCAGCACCCACATAGTGACTCACAACCATATGTTCTTCAAGTCCCAGGGTATCTCTTGCCCTATTCTAGTGTCAATATGCACCAAGCACTTTCATTGTACACAGACTTGCATGCAGGAAGAACACAGATACACATAAAAACCATAAATAAAAATTAAAATTCTGTGGGAAAAGCAAACTAAATAATATTTCATATAAACATTATAAAAAACTTAAAAATATTATAAACTACTTAAAAAGAGTAAATTGAATTTGAAACAACATTCAAATTGGTTTAAGCTATGTTACAGTGGGACATAAACTAGTAATCTAAGAAGGTAGATAGTAGGGAACAAAAATTGGTTAATGTAATTTCCACATTAATAAAATAAGATGAAAATTATTATTAAAATAATTCAGAAAAACACTTGACAAAGATCAAAATATTTTTATGTAAAATAAATGTTAGGATTATAAAATATGTATTTAAAATAAAGGATGAATTTAGTAAATAGTAAATATTTTCTATAGTTAATGATTGAAAGGCTTTTATCTAAGACTGGAAAGAGGAAAATGATGATTGCTACTTCTAATGATATTTCTCTTTTCTCTCCAAACCAGTTATGCAAAAAAAAAAAAGAAAGAAATGAAAGTCATCCAAACAGCAAAAGAATAAATATGATGCATCTGACCTCAAATAATTTGGTCTTAGATGTAGAAACCCTGAAGGTTCAGTGATAGAGCTGTTGTAACCACAAAATAAAATCTTTAAAGTGCATGACACAAAATTAACATGCAACATAATTTTTATACATTAATCATAAATAACCAAAGAGAGTACTCTACAACCTGATTTAGAATAGCATCAATGCAAATGTAACAGAGAAGTTAACTAAATCCAAAAGGTGAGACTAAAATCTACAAAGAAGCTATAACTGAAAGTGTTCATCTTCTTGGATGGAAAATTAATGCTAAATGCTAAAACTACTGAAGCAACTAGAAGCTTAATGATATTACTGTAAAATGTGAGAATACCCCAAGATATATTGAAAATATGTAAAAGTCATTTAAATGTTCAAGCATCCCCAAGTAGGCAAAATAATTCTAAAAAAGAAGAAAACTAGGAAACACACTATTATGTAAACTAGGATTTAACCCAGTACTAACCTGTAGAAATCATAAAGGTGTTACTGTCTTAGATACAATATATATTCTGATGAAATAGCATACAGGCCTACAAACTTAGTCCTGTGCACTAAGTCAAAAGATGTTTGTAATGTTGCTACCACAACTCCAAGGAGAAAGGACAGTTTTTCCAAAAACCTGTGCTGTCAAAAGTGGCACGAGTGTTAAGTTAGATTTAAAAAGTTAAATGGACCCTTACTAACCCCATAAAAAGAAAACAACTCAAAAATGGAAAAAAGATCGAAAACTCTGATACTTTAAGTCAAAAGAAAGATATATAACATCACAACCTTGAAATATTCCATGGCTTACCACACTTGACAGTGATGTTTTGAAATGAAGTATTGCAATACCTCTAGAATCATTTTACCCCCTAAGGATTGCTTAGCATACCCTAGGTATTTTCTGTATCCATGTGAATTTGAAGAGGTTTTTTTTTTTCCAGTCATAAGATTGTCAGAAAATGTCTCTCATTTCTTTTTTAAGAACTTTATTACTGGTATATAGAAAGGATATACATTTATGTAGATTTAAAAATAATTACATTTATTTGTAATTTATTTTTTTATTGGGATAGGGTCATGTCATACACATAGAGGTCAACAGACAATCTGAGAAGTTGATTCTTTCTTTCTATTCTTTGTATTACAGGGATGAAACTCAGGCCACCAGGCTGCGTGCCATGAGTCTTCTCCCTTTGAATACTTCCAGCAGTTTAATTATTTCTTTTTTCTTGCTGTTTTGATGAGTACTTCTCAGATCCATCAGTTTTGTGATTAAGTCTTTAGTTTATGCACATTAAATAAGAGAATTTGGATACTCCAAATACAGACAAATTGATTTCTTCCTTTCCTGTAAGTTTTAATTTTATCTCATCTCTTATTACTCTGGCTAGCATTTCAAATACTATCCTGAACAAGAGTGGTGAAAGTGGGCTACATGGCCATCCCCTTCATTTTAAAGGAAACACTCTGGAGATTTTTCCTATTCAGTACAATATTAGTTATTAGCTATTCATTTTTCACAGCCTTTATTTTGTTGAGGAGTGTGTATTACAGATTTTTCAATTTGGGGATATTGAATATTTTAAAAGTCATTTTTTTGCACCTACTAAACAACCATGCAGTTTGTCCTTGATTTTTTTGTCTCTGCATTGCACTTATAGGTTAGAATGTATTGTAACTTCTTTGTGTCCTCAGGATAAAACCCATTTGATCATACTTGATCGTTTTTCTAGTGCTCTGTTGAATCTGGGTTCTGATGATTTCACTGAGGAATTTTACAACTCCCTCAATAATTAAGTTAATCAATGCTTTTGTAGAATTCATTTTTATCACTAATTCAATCGATGTTTGGCAAGAGTAGGAGGAACATTGATGTTAGCTAATCTTTAGGAACACTGAAGTAAACTAATATTTAAAGGATTGGTAGAATTCAGCAGTGAGTCCAATAAAAGTATGCAGAACTATAGAACAGATGTTTTTAAGTAGAGAAGAAAAAATGGTCAAAAAAATGTGAAGAAGAAAATGTTAAGCATCTCCCAACATTGAGGAAATTTAAATAAAAATTATACCTGGATTCCATTTTGCTGAGAATGCCTATCAGTGACAAAACAAATGAAACAGACACTGTACTAGGCATGTCAACTAGTCTAACCACTATAAAGTAAACTGCATATACAGGTTTCTCTAAAACCTAGAGTGGATCTATCATATAATCTACCTAAGTCTTTATGTGTGAAATAACCCATTTACTATGGAAATAACTGCACAACACAATTCCCAGAGCAGTGTTCACATTAGCCATGCATGGAGACAGCCTACATACTAATCAAGGAAGTAGTAGATGAAGCAAACGGCATTTTACTCAACTATAAAAGATTCAAGTGATACGCTTTCTAGTAAATGTTTAGAATTTGAAGTCATTATGTTAAACAAAATAAACCAACATCACAAAGACAATCAATAAATTTTCTCACTGATGTAACGTTTGAAAAGACATTATTACATAAAATTAGTAGGGGTTATATTTGGAATGGGAAATAGTAACAAAGATAAATATTATCAAAGACATTTTACACATATATAGAATTATGAAAATGAAAATGGCTATTTTGTATAACAGATGAATTGCACTATTAAAGAAAGTAAGAAATAACTGGTCAGATTTCATAACAGAATTTACCAATGTTATTGTTTATTGAGGAATTACAAAACAAAGGTAGCAACCAGAAAACAGCCATGCCTTTTGTTTGGAAAACTTAGAGGATGAAGGTTCACTTAATGGAGGAAGAATGAATCTTCAATTTCCTTTAAAGACCCATCAAAGATAAATGTGTTGTTGTATATGAACTCAATATTCATAATGATAAACCTGAATTATACATATTGGAGCATCCAAAGTTGTAGTTGTAGTAATGTTAATTACTGTCTGACTTTTTGGGGGTCAGTTTTAGTGACTTAGGAAGGAAGCAGACTGCTGCTATCATGCTTCCAACATGTTTCAGGTGACAGCAAATTGGAAACTCTGGTCCATATGCAACAATAATGCTTCAATTGCTCTAAAATGATTTTGCCAATCAAACACAATTACCCAACAATTTATCGTCACTGACAGGTAGTTAAATCAAATCAGTACAGATGCATCATCCTGAAAACATAATTATCCATTGCCTCTTCTCCAGAGGATGTATGTAATAATTGATAGGGATGATCTGCATAATGAGATCTTTTCAGAGTGGATCAGAAAAAAAAATAAGTATTTTTGATGAGGACCATGTCTTTGAATTTATTATAAGCCATTTAATATAGTAACACAAACCCACAGGTTTCAGAGAATATGTTTAAAATAAAATATACAATTCACAAATTATTTTAATTCACTGCAAATATTTGATTGATTTTATAGGTGTAGTTTGTTATGTTTTGATATAATTCCATGTATGCCTCCAACTCTTTGTGTAATCTAGAGCAGTTTAGATCTCAAAACACAACTGTGTCTATCTCTTTACTCCTGGGATAATAAAATGTCTGACACCATATCTAGTATATCTCATTTATATTTTTATGCACAGATTAGCATAAAATGATTTTAGCTAATTGAGATTTACTAAACTTACTATTTCTCATATTGCTTTAGTATTTTTATTTATTCATACTTTTCATGTTTATCAATAGCATTAATGAAATTAACCTTTGTCACAAGTAAAGATTCAAATTAAAAAATTGGTACAGTAACAGGCAGATAGATTAATAGAATAGAATTGAAGACCCAGAAATGAACCGACATACCTATGGTCACTTGATCTTTGACAAATGAGCTAAAACCATGAGTGAAAATAAAAAGATAGCCTTTTCAACAAATGGTGCTGGTTCAACTGGCAGCTAGCATGCAGAAGAATGCAAATCAATCCATTCTTATCTCCTTGTACTAAGCTCAAGTCCAAGTGGATCAAGGACCTCCACATAAAACCAGACACACTGAAACTAATAGAAAAGAAACTGGAAAAGAGCCTTGAGCACATGGGCACAGGGGAAAATTTCCTGAACAGAACACAAGTAGCTTTTGCTCTAAAATCAAGAATTGACAAATTGGACCTCATAAAATTACAAAGTTTCAGCAAAGGAAAGGACACTGTCAATAGGACAAAATGGCAACCAACAAATTGGGAAAAGATCTTTACCAACCCTACATCTGACAGAGGACTAATATCCAATATATACAAAGAATTCAAGAAGTTAGACTCCAGAGAACCAAATAACACTATTAAAAATGGGGTACAGAACTAAACAAAGAATTTTCACCCAAGGAATATCGAATGGCTGAGAAGCACATAAAGAAATGTTCAGCATCCCTTGTCATCAGGGAAATACAAATCAAAACAACCCTGAGATATCACCTCACACCAGTCAGAATGGCTGAGATCAAAAACTCAAGAGACACTAGGTGCTGGCGAGGATGTGGACAAAGAAGAACACTGCTCCACTGCTGGTGGGATTGCAAGCTGGTACATTCACTCTGGAAATCAGTCTGGCGGTTCCTCAGAAAACTGAGTATGATACTACTGGAGGACCCTGTCATACCACTCCTGGGCGTATACCCAGAGGATTTCCCCAGTAGGTAATAAGGACACATGCTCCACTATGTTCATAGCAGCCCTATTTAGAATAGCAAGAAGCTGGAAAGAACCCAGATGTCCTTCAACGGAGGAATGGATACAGAAAATGTGGTGTATTTACACTACGGAATACTAGTCAGCTATTTAAAACAATGAATTCATGAAATTCTTAGGCAAATGGGTGGAACTGGAAAATAACATCCTAAGTGTAACCCAATCACAAAAGAACCCACATGGTATGCCCTTACTGATAAGTGATTATTAACCCAGAAGCTTGGAATACTCATGACACAATTCACATATCAAATGATGCTCAAGAAGAAGAAAGAACAAAGTATGGATACTCCTTCTTAGAAGGTGGAACAAAATACCCTCAAGGAGATACAGAGACAAATTGTAGAGCAGAGTCTGAGGGAAAGACTATACAGAGACTACCCTACCTAGTGATCCATCCCATATACAGTTACAAAACCCAGACACTATTATCAATGCCGACAAGTACTAGCTGACTGGAGCTGATTATAGCTGTCACCTGGGAGGCTCTGCTAGTGCATGACAAATACAGAGGGGGCTACTCTCAGTCAGCCATTGAACTGCGCACAGGGTCCCCAATGGGGAAGCTAGAGAAAGGACCCAAGGAGCTGAAGGGGTTTGCAGCACTATAGGAGAAACAACGATATGAGCCACCCAATACTCTCAGTGCTCCCATAGTCAAAATCATCAACCAGGTAGTACACATGGTTTTACCCATGGCTTCAGATACATAGGCAGCAGAGGATGGCCTTGTTGGACATCAAAAGGCAGAGAAGCGCCTGGTCCTAGAAAGGCTTGATGCAGCTGTGTAGGGGAATAACAGGTCAGGGAAGCAGGAGGGGGTTGATTGGGGAACAGGGGGAGGGGAGATGGCTTATGGGATATTCTGGGGAGGGGAACCAGGAAAGGGGAAATCATTTGAAATGTAAATAAAGAATATATCTAATTAAAAAAAGAAAAAATTGTCATAATTAATTGCTACAATTATGGTTTATGCACAAGCAGTGTTAGTTATATCAAGCAATATTGTGCAAGTTATTATTTGTAAAGTCATATACAGTTTACTCTTTTAGTGCATGGCTTCTCAAACTTTCTTCTAATAGAAGTAATACCGCAATATATTTTCTAATGGCATGAATAGCCTAAATAGCTATTGAATCCATTTGTTCAAGTTCTTGACAGTGCGTAAAAATATCATTAACTATTTTTATTGTTTATCAAGATATGTCAGTGAGTAACGACAGTTGTTCCCAAGCCTAACAACCTGAGTTAAAGCCCAAGGGTCCACAGGGTTGATGAAAAAAAAAAGTGATTCCCACATGTCCTTTAATGCTTGTATTCATGCTCTGATACACGCACACACACACACACACACACACACACACACTCACACATATGTGTGTATATACATACACATGTGCATACACACACACCTCTACAAAAATAAGTAAATATAAACACTATAAATTTAAAAAACAACCATTATTTACATTACAGTGTGTTTTTAGCATAAACTATGCCAACATGAATCACTATATAAAAGAACAATATTTACACACACACAAATAATGATTATAATATTTTTATACAAAATTAACACATTTGTGCTAATTAAAACATGGCTACTGTGGTCTTATATACTTTTACATTCTGTAGTTTCATGGTTTAGTTTCTTCCAATAGAATGTCATCAGAAGATATTTATTGGAAAATTGCCTGAAAAATTTGGCATTGGGTTCAAAATGCACTTTATCTGTGCACTATGGTTAAAACTGGGTTCTACTGTTCCAGCTTCTTCCCTCTATTTGGACGAGGACTTATTCCTATGCTAAGCACATATATTCTTTCCATGCTATGAATCCATTAGTCATACAATAGTTATCTTGAATATCAGATTTACTACATGGGCATTTTAGCTACATGAATCCATGACTCAATAGTACATTTCAGGTTTGCCTTGGAGATTTGGAATACATATGCACAGATAAGGACAGATTATCTGACAGATACATAGACAGTTCCACTTATGTTGGTTTCATTAATAGTTTCCATGTAATTTATCATCTTGAAATAAGTATTTGGTAATTTCCTCTGCATATTTCTGACTCTTTTATTGGTGTATTTTCATTTATTGGTAAGACCTTTCATATGGTAATAATATTAGCCACTTGTTATCTAAATGGTAATTCTGTTGTTAAATCATTTATTTTATTTCCCACTCATTTCTGAAAAGTTCATTTTTAATGGTAGAACTATTCATGCTTTTTCATACTTGTCCAGCTTCCTCTTGCCTCAGGTTTACCTCAGCTACCTGTTCTTCCTTTGTGCACCAAATAGGAATTATCTAATACAAAAGTAAATGTTTTCAGAAGTAATTCAAGGTCATAGAAAGCCCATAATGGGCTTATTTTCATGTAAAACACTAGAAAATATAAATGTATAGAAGAAGCTATGAGGGCACAGAAGGGAATTTCAATTGACAAGTCCCTTTTTCTTTCTAAATGAAGTCAGAGTAAGTTGATGTTTAAAAGTCACCAATCTTTTTATGATAAAGATGAATATATAAGGTTTCATTTAGCATTTTCTCTTTTGTCTATACCACAGTTCAATGGATTTATTTTTCTATATTCTTGTGGTGAATCTAGTTCAACTCCGTGCCCGCCCCCCATGCTGTAATCTGCTCCCAAAGTGTTGTCAACTTTGCTTTACTTTGGATTGAAATGGAAAAAAATATTGTAACTTGATTTTCAAATTTAATAAAACAGATGTTTTAAACAATAATTATTCCACACATTTGATCATTGTAATCCATTTTCTTTTATTCTGTTATGTGTACTTATAAATCTACCTTACATCAATAGTGGTATTTCTCTGACACTAACCACATAAACTCATGAATGCCAAACTAGATCTCTAGGTAAATGAAGGTACTCTTTAAGGTTCCTTTAAAACTATCGAAATGTGCATGGTTTGGGGCAACATTAGAACAAAATAAAGACAGCAAAAATACTTGGGAGGAAAGATTTTCTCTGTGATAGATAGTATTATAGCAACTTGACACAATCTAATGTTCTTTTAGAAAAGGTAATCTCAATTAAGTAAATATGATCACCCAATTTGTCTGTAGGCAAGACTGTGCTTGATTGATGATGATGATAGATGGTTGATTTGAGACAACTCAGCTTACTGTGATTAGTGCTACTACTAGGCTGGTGTGCCAGGGTTCTGTAAAATAGCAGGTTGAGAAAGCCATGAGGAGCAAGCTAGTAATAAGCCCTTCTCCATGGACTTTGTGTTAGCTACTATCTCCAAATCATTCTCCTAAGTTCACGCCATGACCTCTCTGATTGAAGAGATTTTATATATGTACTCCTGATGGAAATATAAATAACTGCAGACACTATGAGAATTCTGTGAAGGTTTCTCATCAACCAACAGTAGAACTACTGTTTGACACAAAGATGCCCACCTTGGGCACATAATTGGAATAATGGGCGTCATCATCTCACCCATCTATGTTACTGCAGTTGCACATCTATGTTATTGTGTATGTTATTGTGGTACTGTGAACAATGTCCATGCCTGGAAATAAGATTGAATTTATCTACAGATGAATCAGTACAGAATATGGCTTGTATTCATAATGATTTACTATCAGTCACCAACATGCCATTTGTAAAAAAATGGGTGAAATCTGAGATCATTTTAGGCAAAAGTAAGACAGCCATTGTGCCACATGTAGAATCTTGACTTAAAAAAGTACTTAAAAGAAGACAACGTAAGAGAAGTAGATGAAATTCAAGGGGATTATAAAAGCATCAGGTGTTCAAGGTTTTTCCCTAATTTCAATTCTATTAGTTTCAGTGTGTCTGGTTTTATGTGGAGGTCCTTGATCCACTTGGAATTGAGCTTAGTGCAAGGAGATAAGAATGGATCAATTTGCATTCTTCTGCATGTTGACCTCCAGTTGAACCAGCACCATTTGTTGAAAAGGCTATCTTTTTTCCACTGGATGGTTTTAGCTCCTTTGTCAAAGATCAAGTGACCATAGGAGTGTGGATTCATTTCTGGGTCTTCAATTCTGTTCCATTGATCTACATGCCTGTCACTGTACCAATACCATGAAGTTTTTAACACTATTGCTCTGTAGTACAGCTTGAGGTCCGGGATACTGATTCCCCCAGAGGTTCTTTTACTCTTGAGAATAGTTTTAGCTATTCTGGGTTTTTTGTTATTCCAGATGAATTTTTGAATTGTTCTTTCTAACTCTATGAAGAATTGTGTTGGGATTTTGATGAGGATTGCATTGAATCTGTATATTGCTTTTGGCAAGATGGTCATTTTTACTATATTAATCCTGCCAATCCATGAGCATGGAAGATTTATCCATCTTCTGAGGTCTTCTTCAATTTCTTTCTTCAGAGACTTGAAGTTCTTGTCATACAGATCGTTCACTTGTTTGGTTAGAGTCATACCAAGATACTTTATATTATTTGTGGTTATCCTGAAGGGTATCATTTCTCTTATTTCTTTCTCACCCTGCATATCCTTTGAGTATAGGAAGGATACTGACTTGCTTGAGTTGATTTTATATTCGGCCACTTTGCTGAAGTTGTTTTTCAGCTACAGGAGTTCTCTGGTGGAGTTCTTTGGGTCACTTAAGTATACTATCAATATCGTCAGCAAATAGTGATAGTTTGACTTCTTCCTTTCCAATTTGTATCCCTTTGACCCCTTTTTGTTGTCTAATCACTCTAGCTAGAACTTCAAGTACTATATTGAAAAGATATGGAGAGAGAGGGCAGCCTTGTCTAGTCCCTGATTTTAGTGGGATTGCTTCAAGTTTCTCTCCATTTAGATTGATGTTGGCTACTGGTTTGCTGTAAATTGCTTTTAATATGTTTAGATATGGGCTTCGAATTCCTGATCTTTTCAAGACCTTTAGCATGAAAGGATGCTGAATTTTGTCAAATGATTTCTCAGCATCTAATGAAATGATCATGTGGTTTTTTTTCTTTGATATTGTTTATGTAGTGGATTACATTGATGGACTTCCTTATATTGAACCATCCCTGCATCCCTGGGATGAAGCAACTTCATCGTCGTGAATGATCATTTTGATGTATTCTTGGGTTCAGTTGGCAAGAATTTTATTGAGTATTTTTGCATCGATATTCATAAGAGAGATTGGCCTGAGTTTCTCTATCTTTGTTGGATCTTTGTGTGATTTTGGTATTAGCGTAATTGTGGCTTCATAGAACAAGTTGGGTACATATGGGCACAGGGGAGAATTTCCTGAACAGAATTCTAATAGCTTATGCTCTAAGGTCAAGAATTGACAAATGGGACCTCATAAAATTACAAAGTTTCTGTAAGGCAAAGGACACTGTCAAAAGGACAAAGCCGCAGCTAACAAATTGGGAAATGATCTTTACCAACCCTACATCCAACAGAGGGCTAATATCCAATATATACCAAGAACTCAAGAAGTTAGACTCCAGAGAGCCAAGTAACCCTATTAAAAATGGGGTACAGAGCTAAACAAAAAGTTCTCACCTGAAGAATATCTAATGGCTGAGAAGCACCCAAAGAGATGTTCAACATCCTTAGTCATTAGGGAAATGCAAATAACAACAACCCTGAGATTCCATTTCATACCAGTCAGAATAGCTAAGATCAAAAACACAGGAGACAGCAGTTGTTGGCAAGGATGTGGAGAAAAAGGAATACTGCTCCACTGCTGGTGGGATTTCAAGCTGGTACACCCATTCTGAAAAGCAGTCTGGCGGTTCCTCAGAAAACTGGGCATGACACTCCCGGAGGATCCTGCTATACCACTCCTGGGCATATACCCAGAGGCTTCCCCTGCATGCAATAAGGACTCATGCTCTAGTATGTTCATAGCAGCCTTATTTATAATAGCCAGAAGCTGGAAAGAATTTAGATGTCCGTCAACGGAGGAATGTATTCAGAAGATGTGGTATATTTACACAATGGAATACTACTCTGCAATTAAAAACAATGAATTCACGAAATTCCTAGGCAAATGGTCAGAACTTGAAAATATCATCCTTAGTGAGGTAACCCAATCACAAAAGAACACACATGGTATGCAGTCACTGATAATGGGATATTAACCCAGAATCTCAGAATACCCAAGACACAATTTGCATATCAATAGATTTCCAAGAAGATGGAAGGAGAGACCCCTGGTCCTGGAAAGACTGGATGTAGGGGAATGCCAGGACAGAGAAGTGAGAGGGGGTTGAATGAGGAACAGAGGGAGGGATGGGGGCTTATTGGCTTTCAGGGAGGGAGGAAATGGGAAAGGGGAAATCATTTGGAATGTAAATAAAAAAAATTTAGAAAATAAAAAAAAAAAGAAAAAGAAAATACAGAAACCAAGGATTGTACTTTAAGTACAGAGGGGTCTTCTAAGTTTACATATTCTAGATTTAACTAAAATTTAAAATGGGTTTCATTTGAAAATGATAAGGATATTTTTAACTAAACAAAAAAAAGGTAATAAACATTTCAAAGATCAAAAAAAAAGCATCAGGTGGAGGTATGAGAGACAACATTTTTAAAGTGAATACATTTATAACTACATTGCACAGTGGAAATGTTACAATGAAGCACACTAATACATACAACTGATGTGTATCCATGATTATAATGAAATTCTTTTCTAAGTATAATGCCAAGAGGACAATTTAGAAGGGGAAAATAAGTAAATATGGTTATGTCTCATCTCAGTGATCTAGAGAGGGTTACCCTATATACTCGCAGTTTTACCTCTCAGAAAACACTAGCCACTAATGTTTACATCTCATTCTTTTTGTTCTTATTGTTAATTGAAAATAAATTTGCTTTGATACAATATATTCCCTCCCCCAATTCCTCCTAGATCCTTCCTCTCACATTTCTTCACTCACCCAATCCCATATTTTTACTTTGTCGTTCTCATTGTAAAATGATCAGGCATCTATGATGATGATAATGAGTAGGAAGAGGAGGAACAAGAGGAGGAGAAGGAGGGGAGGAGGAGGAAGGGGAGAAGTGGAATATAAAGCCAAACAGAATAGGGAAAATTAAATAGAGACAGAAAAGACACTTATATACGCTGAGACATAGTCATTTGCATGCACAAATGAAACCATTAAAAACAAAATCAGTATCCATAATATATAAGCAAAAGATCTACAAGGTAAAACAAAACAATAAAAGACAAAAAAAAAAAAACCCATACAAAGGCTTGTAAGCCAAAACCTTTCCAAAAATACTATTAAGCTTGATTTGCAGTTGTCATTTACTACTGATCCTGGGGCCTGGCCTTACTTGTAGATTGTAGACAATGTGAAAATCAATGAAATAAAACTAATTTTTCTTTTTTGCGAGTGTTATTAAATGGAGTTAGTTTCTGGATTAGGAATGGGGCTTGTGTCTACTTTCCCTTCCAGCACTGTGACTGTATCTAGTTTAGAATTATGCACCCATTAGAGTGTTCCCATCATCTATGTGATCCCACATTTACATCCATCCTCTTGTAGCTTGATGACCCTGTTTCCTTGGAGTCTTCTCTTACAATCATTCTGCCTCCTCTTCTACAGACTTCTGAGAGTCCTAAGTGGAGTGATTTGATGGAGATAACTTTAAGTACTAAATGTTTCACAGTCTCTCACTGCACATTGCCCAATTATGAGTCTCTCTATTTGTCTCATCTTCTATGGGAAGAAGCTTCTCTGATGACAGTTGAACCAGACACTAATCTATAAGTATGGTAGAATGTCATTAGGAGTCATGTTATTGTTATTCTCCTTTGACAAAGCAGTGGTAGTTTTCTTTTTTCTTTTTTCCTAGTCTTTGAGATGTGTAGTTTCAGTGCAGTTTGAAGTTGGAAATAGATCTACTTCACAATCTAGCTGTATCAATCTTGGGCATATACACAAAGAACTCTGCATCATACTACAGAGACACTTGCTCAACTATATTCCTTGGGGATGTATACACAACAGTCAGAAACTGGACACAGTTCATGAGTTCAACAAAGCATAACAGATAAAGAAAATGTGGTTCATTTGCCAAATGGAATATTACTCAGAAACATTTTTTTTAAAAAAGAAAATTCATAAAATTTTCAGGTAAATCAATGGAGCTAGGAAAAACATTCCATGTGTAACAACCCAAGCCAAAACAGACAAATGTGGCATATTTGTTTATATGTGGAAGTTAGCTAACACGTCTTTGATAGGAGGCTAAAGTTCATGTTAACAGCATGGGTTATGTACAAAGTAGGGCACTAGAGTTCAGAGAAGATATCCCAAAGAAGGAGAAATAGAACAGATAGCTATGCATAGAGGGGGTGGGGTAATAATGCGAGGATCACATAAGGAGGGCATGAGAAAGGAGGTTAGGGAAAAATATGGTGAAGGATAGCGAAAACTAAGGGTCATGCAGAGACCTACTATAATAGAAGTGCACGTGTGTGTGTGTGTGTGTGTGTGTGTGTGTGTGTGTGTGTGTAGGAAATCTAAATGGAATGCTCAAATAACAGAGTAGAGAAACTCTAACTAGACACCTTTTGTCATCAAATGAAACTTCCAGCGCCATAAAGGGCTTGTATATATTGGTTGAAGCAGCCCGTGAAAATCCCCAAACAACCCAATCTATTGCCAGTAGGTACTTAGTAAAACTAACTCTGGTCAGGAGTCTTAGTCCTATGTAAAGCACTCGGACAGCATTTTCCAATTGTGCTCTGACTGGAATTCAAAGTTTCTGTGACCAGGTGTTTTCAGTCCACCAAATTTACTAATCTGTCCAGTTTTATCCCTGCCTACCAACTCAAAATGTGGGCAAGGGGCTGAAGTGTCCAGACTTCTCTTCTTTCCTTCCTTCTCATTTATGGAAAGCAAAAGGGGCTTAGAGGCCAGCATTTCTGTTACTCAACCAAAGAGTTTCTGATAGAAAAACCCTAGTAGACTAGACCTGGTAAATAGTTTCTCTTGATGTCAAGCCCTGTTAATAATAAGCCCTCTGGGTAAATTTAGAAAGGACTGCTTGTTTCTCTCCATGTTTTAAGCATGCATTCATGTTACAAAGAGAGTCACAGTAAGAACTTGGTAAGGACCTGGAGGCAATACGACCAGAAATGACACATTGCCCCTTAATGGCTTTCCTGGAAGGTTCTAGCTTTCATTTTTTCTAAAAAGAACATGAGGTAAATTCATACAATGACAACTTAGGTTTTCCCCTCTGACTTCAATTTCCTACAAAGGTTCTTGCTTGAAAACATTTGATTTTGTAAGTTGGAATTTTTTTTATCATTGCCTCATACCAATTGACCCTATAACCAACTCGAAGTCTAATGAAATGTGTGGGTTTCACCATCTTTAATATTTTATTATTCATAGGAAGGAGAAAGAAGTAGACTCTCAAATGTGTATGTATTTTCCTTCATGTGTTTTAATAGTATGAATATATTTCTTGGAGATGTCACCAATAAATATGTCATTGACCATATTTTTTATTAATTTATTTATTTTCATTTCAGTCATTGTCCCCCTGTTGGATGTCCCTCCTACAGTTCCTCATTCCATTCCTCCTTCTCCCTGCTTCCAGAAGGTGCTCCCCAGTCCTCACCAGGCCTATTCCTTCCCTCAGGTCTCAAGTCTCTCCAGGATTAAGCACATATTCTCCCATTGAGGCCTGACCAGGCATACCTCTGCTATATTTTTGCCATGGGCCTCAGGCCTATGTATGGTCTTGGTACTTGACTGAGTGTCAGATACACTGACCATATTTTTATGACACTTTTGATCATATACATGTTCATATAGATATTTCTTAGGAGAAAAAGCCAAATATATAAAAAACAACAGTGGTATCCTTAAGGCTAAATACCATATTTATAATTAGTATTTTTCTTCATTGCAAGAACAGCCATAAGGAAAAACTTTAAAATATGTTTTTATAACTTATCTATTAATTTTGTCAAAATTTTAATTAAACTGTTCTCATTTCTCATTTTCTAATTGTTCTAATTTTTATAGTTGTACAGGAACACTTGTCCATATACCAACATATACACTTATAAGAATTCAGAATATTTTCTGAGCTCCTGACTGGATTATTTTGATGAAATTTTATTAAGAGATAAAAGATTCTAAAATTTTAAGTCAAAACAAATTAATGTGAATATTATTTAATTTTAAACACAGCTATATAATTATATACCAGTAATGTGAAATACCCAGCAAATTAATGATACATTTAATGTTTTTATTAAGTGATTAGGCAATAAACATTCTAAGTGGTAATGTGGAAAGAGTAAAGAAATTCAAATAAACTCCTGGGAAGAGGCAGGTAACGAATATTGATCTGCTTAGCAGCCTACTTGAGCTCTATAATATAGACTAGCTAAGATGACAATGAACAGTTTCCACCACTCTGAGACTTGGTAATAGCATTGGTGATGCCATTTGAATTCATGTACTTAATGCTTATGTTAGTTCTGTCCAAGTATTGGGATACTGTATGGCAATTTCCTCCTACTGTGCATCATGGTTTAAGGAATTAGAGAAGAAAAAAAAACATTCAATTAAAAATAATTTGAGTTTCAAAATTATAGAAAGCTAGGAAGACAGCTAAGTGAGTAAAATGGTTGCCTCCCTTTCAGGATTAATGGCATGGATTCAAGTCCCAGAACTGCTGTACAAAAGAACATGGATTCTGTCTTTTGTTTTCCCTTTACCACAGAGACAGAGATGATTGGCTTCCTAGCCATCCCATCTACCCAAATTGTTGAACTTTAAGTCAATGAGAGATTACGTCCTAAAAAAGGAAAGTAGAGGACATCTTATGGATAGCCATGAACACATACTCAAAAACATACAAGCTAACCCACATATACTTGTGCACCTATGCATGCTGGATGGTACACACCTTCCTAACCCCCATATATTCTTACAAACAAATGAAGACACATCAAACACTCTCTTGCTATCACTCCATCCTTTCTGTAGTTCTCTTTCTGCAGGTTGTCTTCCCTGTGCTCTACGTTCTCTTTCATGACTTGGGAGGAAGCTTGCTTCCTCTATACTGACATCAGTCAATACCCCTGGGATTGTTTCGAGAATATTGGAGTAGCTGTGCTGTTATTTAAAGTTCGTAGATACATTTTGAGGAAACATATATTGGATGTGAAATGAAAAACATACAGGAAAGGGGAGGTAGTGTTCCGGGGAAGGTAAGAGACTGAGTGGACTATGAGTAAGACAACTTAGGTAATAAAGAATATGGATGCCTGTCAGGAAACCACTGGGATATATAGAGATGGTTCAATTGTTTCTGATTGTATATAGACATTTCTGATCAAAGGAAAATATTTTAACCTACTTGGACAAATAATAATGACATAGATTATGGCACCACTGACTGCTTCCTAACAAATGCTGAGAAATTGGAGGAAGAGTGGCTGAATGATAGGAAGAAGTAATAATCATCAGCCACATGTGTAGCAGAGGATGGCCTTGTCAGACATCGATGGGAAGGAGGCCACTGGTCCTGGGAAGGCTCAATGCCCCAGTGTAGGGGAATTCCAGTGCACTAAAGGTGGGAATGGGTGGGTAGGTGGGGGAGCACCATCATAGAATCAGGGGGAGGGAGGATGAGATAGGGGGTTTCCAGAGGGGGAATCAGGAAAGGGGATAGCATTTGAAATGTAAATAAAAAATATCCAATAAACAAATCATAGGTTAAAAAATGGTTAAGTGGACAGCCTGTCTACTACATTCTTATAATTGGGTTTACAAAGAAATTCATGTCAGAATAAAAGTTGAGATTTAAGTAAATACCAGATAAATTTAACCAAATTTGTGATAATGACAAAACAAATATTGAATAAAGTGTAAAAATGAAAGGACAGCTACCTCTACAAAAAATGCCCAGTGTGTTGTTATTAGCCACTTTTTTTACATCCTCAGAAAGATAAACCAGCCATAACTCTTAATGAACCACAGATAATAGTGATGAAATACATAAAACAAAGCTCTTAAACTGTTATGATAAGGTTATAAAATCACAATGCAATGTTAATTTTGATACATAGCTTTCAGAAGTGATGGATGCAGTAAAACTAATTGAAAAATGATTTATGAGCTTTATAGAACACATTTCCTAGTTCCATTTAGCAAACTTACTTAGGACATTTGATTTTATATGAAAATCAATGTGTCCCATTGAATGATATACAAAAATTAATTTTATTGTTCTCCGTGGGGAAATATATTGACAACAATGATTAGGAGAGTAGTTTAAGGGAAAAGAAAAGAAGAAAGCAAGAAAGTAAGCAAACAAGAAAGAAAGAAAGAAAGAGAGAGAGGGAGAGGGAGAGAGGGGTAGAGAGAGGAAGAAGAAAGAAAATAACTTCAAAGAATTATAAGAAGACACTTTTAAAACATAAAAGCATCGCTCAATTTGATGGAACTATTATAGAAATCACTTTACAATGGAAATGGATATAAATTTTAGAATATTTAAGAGAAAAACTTTATTATATAATATGTAACCACCAAGAAACATCAAACTGATAAGATAAATTCTTAATGAAAAAACAGAAGTAATTCAAATATTTGCAGAGTATATTTCTTTACAGAAACAAACTGCAGAACAATATGGCTCTTATATGCAGTTTCTTATCATTTTTACCATGATGTGTGTGTGTGTGTGTATTGTCTGTGTGTTTGTAATATATGGTTTATAATTGAATGCAAATGTGCACTTAGGTGTGCACATGCTAATTTCAGAAAAAGAGTTTAGATGTCTTCCTCTATATTGATTTTTCTTTCCTTGCTTTGAGATAGGATGTCTCCCTGTACATGAAGCTCCCCGATTTGACTAGACTTTCCAATAAACCTGTCTTTAATCTAATCTAATCTGTTTTAAATTATCTGATTTCTCATGTGGCTGAGAGATAATGGTTGAGTCATCTCAGGTTTTGGGGCCATATTTCTATTATTAGTCAAACTGGTTATCCTTCAATTTCTGAGACTGAGATCCTACCAGTTCCATTACACGTGAATCTGGATGTCACTACTGACAAGCTCCAAAATACTTGCAACCCTATGTCAAATACATAAATTTTGTTGTTGTCTGCTTTCTGAGTATCACTTAGAAAATATCACTGAGAAAATTGTGATTCTAGTCAGAATGTGAAGTCTACTACTCTATTCCTGAGATTAATCAATCTCAGAGTCCTTTCAGTTGCATGTTGGAAAACATGGGATGTGGGTAAGTTGGACTCAGAGCTCAGTCACTTAGCTAGTGTAATAAAGTATGTGATGTGTAGTACTGCCAAAATCACAAGGATGGGAAGGGAAGGCTAGAGTGCTGTGCTTTGAAAACTAGAAAGTTCACCTCACAGACACAGCACAGTCCGTGACTCAATCTCTTCAAGGATCAGGACTTAAAGTCTCTAGTTATGGCTACTTAAGTATTTTAGAATAGTAATAATAATCTAAGTTATTTAGCAATGTGGGTTTGGGTAATCTGAGTTTACATCTTGACTCTTCTGCTTCCTATATCTACTTCAGGCAAGATCCTTGAAGACTTTGTCTAATCATAATTGTTAGAACTAAAACATAAATAGACTTTTATTCTCATGATGTAGGAAGAAATAATACAGCTATATCTCAGTCCCCGGGCTGTAGAGCTCTAGCAGAAACAACACATGTGGAGATCAGAAGAGGTCACATCTTCCTGGGTCATGGCAACTCATGACCCTGCTCCACTGAAAGTCGCCCATATTCTTAATGGAGTGTCAAGCCCCTTAGGAGCGACAGATGGCCTTTGCTGATCCCACAGAAGTCCATGCAATGTAACAGAGCTCTGAACCTGCTTGGTTCCAATTGAACTGTTTAATAGCTGAACCTTCTTTCTTTCAAGAAAAGTCACGATATGATTTTCTGAAGGGCATAAAAACAAAATTCCTGGACTTTGGAAACATGTTTGAGTAAACAAAGCTGGCATTATGGGACAGACTATGGCATGGAACTTACCACAAATTCCTACTGGTGTTACCAAGATTTAGAAATAGTAAGAAGATAGCAAGGTTGCAAGAATGAATTTCTGATGTGCCCTTAGAGTGTGCTTTTAACAAAAGCTCTACAGCTTCCCAAAACACTATTCAGAATGCCAGATTATCAAACTGGTTTCAAAATTCAAAATAATCTATATTTCAGGAGAGTCTATTACTCTTCCTTTAATAATTAATGCAAATATTGATTTCCTATAAACATTTTACAATAGTAAGTCTTTATTCTGTAGGGGTCCCTGCAAAAACCAAAGCCGGCAGACTAGCAATCTGTGTGAGGCAAGAAAGAAATCTGGTTCAATAAGACATGGTCAGCCAGTGCTGGTTCAAAACTTCTAGTGTCTGAACCTACAATTTATTCTAGGAATATTTAAGTAAAGTATGATTTTGACAAAGGTTTCCTGGAAGCAATTATCTTAATTCCATGTGTATTATAAAGCCTAAGGCATGATTACATTGAAACTCTTTTGCAACGTACATGTGACCTCTTCCATAAAGATCAGTTGTATAGCTTAAGGGCCTAGAGAGGATCTGGTATGGTTTGGGTTATACAGATAGCACAGAGGTCACCAAGCTATAAAGTACATATGGCATCTCCCCTTAGGATAGATTCCATCGACAAATCTAAAGTTAAAGGTCTAGCAAGAAGAGTCTGGAATAAACATAATAATCTGAGGGATTCAGCTGTAGCCTGACCCTACAGATAGCACAGATGACCACGCTATTAACTCCATCCACTCCCAGCCTTCTGGGTAGAAAACAAATATACATCCCTTTTTCCAAAGACCCAAGTCTGTGTGTTTAATGTTCCTGTTTTCTCTAGGGCTTATGTGGGAGAACAAGCATTTTGTGTATGCTACATTATGTGACCTCAAGCATAAATTCAACATAAAGGTTCATAAAGTAAAACTATGCAGCCATAAAAAGGACAGAAACTAAATGTATTATATATTTGTATTGTACAATTGTAGTGGACAAGTCTGTATTTTTATATCCATCTTATTAATGCATATGTTAATGTGCATAATAAACATAAATATAGAACCTACTACATGAATCAATTTCATTCAATTATATATTAATGCAAATCCACATACCAATATAAGAACTATGAGCTACTTAAGTAACAATAAATCATCCACCAAGAGAGATAATACCATGATCCAGAAATTAAAATTCAATATATATAAAATACATGAAATAATAAACATAAGTTAAACATTATTATCAAAATGGAAATTGGAAAATTGCCAAGTTTGTGAAAATATGACAAATTTCTAAATATCACGAATTGGATATGTATAACAAAGAAAATGGTGAAACACTTTTAAATGAAGTAAGGTAACAAAACACTATACCAAAGAACTTGGAAGGGAGCCCTGTTGACACATGACTGTAATCTTTTCTACTTGGTGCTCTGACGTGACACAGGGCTATACTGTCACCTACTGGTTATCTGAAGCAAGCGGAATCACAAGCCTAGGTATTCTCCAACCATGTGGTGACTTGCAGAATAGTTGAGGCAGTGTAATCGCAACCTGTGTCATAATCAAAAGTAAAAAGGAGGGCTCCTGTTTCCATGGTGCCTGTAGACAGTCCAAGAACCTGTCTCTACAGCCTCAATTGAGATGCTCAGTGCATCTTAATGGAATTTATATCAAGCTTACTTCTGAACCAATATTATTTCATTGAACACAGGTACACGAAAGAGTAGGTAAATTAGTTTAAACTGACAGATGTACACACCCCCACACAGGGCAGGAGCCTACCAGCTTCTCTTTGGCGACCTCTGTTCCAGGGATCGACTGCACTGAGGATACAGGTACCCAGGTTCACCCCAATATAACATCGCTTGGGACACAGCCTGTTGGGCTTCCATCTGCGCCCAAGAACAGGACAGAGCTGCAGTCATCTGGGTGCCAGCTCTGTTGTGGACTATCTACCTTGCAGAGTGATCTGCGCCCAGAGAGTGCAGAGTGCACTCCGCCATCTTTGCTCCAGCACCAGGGCAATTGTGACCACCAGGCACAGGGAGAGTCAAGCATAATATCGCTTGGGTCTCAGGCAGTTTGTGTGCACCCTGCTACCAAGAGCTGGGCAAGTCTGCAGTAACCGACGCGTGAGCTCTGCTGTGGGACTTCTGCCCTGCAGAGGGACCCCCCCACACTCTGGGAGAGATCACACCACACCCCACACGCCCCCACAAACCGCAGCACAGGGCGGGAGCCTACCAGCCTCCCTGTGGCTACCTCTGCTACAGGAATCCACTATGCTGAGCCTTTGGATGTGCAGGGATTCCCCAATATAACATCACTTGGGGCAAGGCACATCAGGGCTCCAAAGTCACTCAGGAGCGGGGCAGGCTCCAGAAATCGGTGCCAGGGGAATCTCAGTAATCCAGGGGGGTCAGAAATAGCCTTGCAGGCTCACAGGAGGTCCAACCAACAGCCAGTGACAGCAGGACCAACTAACACCAGAGGTAACCAGATGGCAAAAGGCAAATGTAGGAACATTACTAACAGAAATCAAAGTAATATGGCACCTTCCGAACCAACCCTCCAACAGCAAGTCCTGGATACCCCATCACACCCGAAAGACAAGATCTGGATTTAAAATCACTTCTCATGATGCTATTAGAGGATTTCAAGAAGAACACAAATAAATCTCATAAAGAATTACAGGAGATCATGAATCAACGGTTAGAAGCCCTTACAAAGGAAAAACAAAAAACACTTAGAGAAATGCAGGAGAACATGGGTCAACAGATGGAGGCCCACAAGGAGGCAACACAAAAATCGCTTAAAGAAATGAATCAACGGGTAGATGCACTTTCAAAGGAATCACAAAAATCACATAAAGAAATGCAGAAGAATATGGGTCAACAGATGGATGCACATAGGGAAGCAGCACAAAAATTGCTTAAAGAAATGAATCAACGGGTAGATGCCCTTACAAAGGAAACATGAGAATTGTTTAAAGAAATGCAGGAGACGATAGATCAACAGATGGAAGCCCATGAGGAGGAAACACAAAAATTGCTTAGAGAAATACAGGAGAACTTGGGTCAACAGGGAGAAATCCTGAAAGAGGAAACAAAAATATCTTAAAGAAATATAGGAAAATACAAAAAAACAAGTGAAGGATCTCAGCAAATCAATCCAGGATTTACAAAAGGAAGTAGAAACAACTAAGAAATTACAAGGGGAGACAACTTAGGAGATAGAAACCCTTGGGAAGAAATCAGGAGTCATAGATGCAAACATCAACAGTAGAATACAAGAGATGGAAGAAAGAATCTCAGGTGCTGAAGATACCACAGAAAGCATCAACTCAACAGTTAAAGAAAATGCAAAATGCAAAAAACGTGTAACCCAAAACACCCAGGAAATCCAGGACACAATGAGAAGACCAAACCTAAGGATTATAGGTATCGATGAGAGTAAAGATTTGCAACTTAAAGAGCCAGTAAATATCTTCAACAAAATTATGGAGGAAAACTTCCCTAACCTAAAGAGAGAGATGCTGATGAACGTACAAGAAGCCTACAGAACTCCAAACATACAAGACCAGAACAAAAATAACTCCTGTCACGTAATAATCAAAACACCAAATGTACTAAACAAAGAAAGAATATTAAAAGCAGTAAGAGAAAAAGGCCAAGTAACATACAAAGGAATACCTATATGAATCACATCAGAATTCTAACCAGAGACTATGAAAGCCAGAAGATCCTGGGCAGATCTCATGCAGACAATAAGAGAACACAAATGCCAGCCTAGACTACTATACCCAGCAAAACTCTCAATCACCATAGATGGAGAGACCAAGATATTCCATGATAAAACCAAACTTACACAATATCTTTCCACAAACCCAGCCCTGCAAAGGATAATAGGTGGAAACCGCCAATACAAGGAGAGAAACAACACCCTGGAAAATAGTAGTAACCTTCTTTCATCAAACCCAAAAGTAGGTAACCACTCAAACATAAAGATAGCGTCAAGAATACCAGGTGGCAATAATCACTATTCCTTAATCTCTCTTAATATCAATGGTCTCAATTCCCCAATACAAAGTCATAGACTAACAGACTGGATACGTAAACAGGACCCAGCATTTTGCTGCATGCAGGAAATGCACCTCAGTGTCAAAGACAAACACTACCTCAGAATAAAAGGCTGGAAAACAATTTTACAAGCAAATGGTCCCAGGAAACGAGCCAGAGTAGCCATCCTAATATCAGATAAAATTGACTTTCAACCTAAAGTCATCAAAAAAGACACAGAAGGACACTACATACTGATCAAGGCAAAAATCCACCATCAAGAACTCTCAATTCTGAATATCTATGCTCCAAATGCAAGGGCACCCTCATTTGTAAAAGAAACTTTACTAAAGCTCAAATCACACAACGCACCTCACACAATAATAGTGGGTGACTTCAATACCCCACTCTCTGAACTGGATCATTCAGGAAAGCAGAAACTAAACAGGGACACAGTGAATCTAATTGAAGCCTTGGACCAAATGGAACTAACAGATATATATAGAACATTTCATCCTAGAGCAAAAGAATACACCTTCTTCTCAGCACCTCTTGGTACGTTCTCCAAAATCAACCATATAATTGGTCACAAATCAGACCTCAACAGATATAAGAAGATCGAACTAAACCCATGCCTCCTATCAGATAACTATGGAATAAGGGTGGTCTTCAATGGCAACAAAGACAACAGAAAACCCACATACACATGGAGGATGAACAATGCTCTACATAATTATAACTTGGTCAAGGAGGAAATAAAGAAAGAAATCAAAGACTTTTTAAAATTTAATGAAAATGAAGGCACAACATACCCTAATTTATGGGACACAATGAAAGCGGTGCTAATAGGAAAATTCATAGCCCTGAGTGCCGCCAAAAAGAAACAGGAAACAGCATACACTAGCAGCTTAATGACACACCTGAAAGCCATGGAACAAAAAGAAGCAAATACACCCAAGAGGAGTAGAAGGCAGGAAATCATCAAACTCAGGGCTGAAATCAGTCAAGTAGAAACAAATAAAACCATATAAATAATCAACAAAACTAGGAGTTGGTTCTTTGAGAAAATCAACAAGATAGAAAAGTCCTTTGCCAGACTAGGCAGAGGGCACAGAGACAGTACCCAAATTAACAAAATCAGAAACAAAAAGGGAGAGATAACAACAGAAACTGTGGAAATTGAAAAAATCATCAGATCCTACTACAAAAGCCTGTATTCAACACAACTAGAAAATCTAGAGGAAATGGACAATTTCCTAGACAGATACCAAATACCAAAATTAAATCAGGATCAAATAGACCATCTAAACCATCCTATAACCCCTGAAGAAATAGAAGTCGTCATTGGAAGTCTTCCAATCAAAAAAAGCACAAGTCCTGATGGTTTTAGTGCAGAATTCTATCAGACCTTCAAAGAAGACCTAACACCAATACTCTTCAAACTATTCCACAAAATAGAAACATAAGGAACACTACCAAACTTGTTCTATGAAGCCAAAATTACACTAATACCAAAATCACACAAAGATCCAACAAAGAAAGAAAATCTCAGGCCAATCTCTCTTATGAATATCGATGCAAAAATACTCAATAAAATTCTTGCCAACTGAATCCATGAACACACCAAAACGATCATTCACCATGATCAAATAGGTTTTATCCCAGGGATGCAGGGATGGTTCAATATAAGGAAGTCCATCAATGTAATCCACTACATAAACAATCTCAAAGAAAAAAAAACCACATGATCATTTCATTAGATGCTGAGAAAGCATTTGACAAAATTCAGCATCCTTTCATGTTAAAGGTCTTGGAAAGATCAGGAATTCGAGGCCCACATCTAAACATAGTAAAAGCAATTTACAGCCAACCGGTAGCCAACATCAAACTAAATGGAGAGAAACTTGAAGCAATCCCACTAAAATCAGGGACTAGACAAGGCTGCCCTCTCTCTCCATATCTTTTCAATATAGTACTTGAAGTTCTAGCTAGAGCCATTAGACAACAAAAGGAGGTCAAAGGGATACAAATTGGAAAGGAAGAAGTCAAACTATCACTATTTGCAGACGATATGATAGTATACTTAAACGACCCAAGAACTCCACCAGAGAACTCCTACAGCTGATAAACAACTTCAGCAAAGTGGCCGGATATAAAATCAACTCAAGCAAGTCAGTAGCCTTCCTATACTCAAAGGATAAGCAGACTGAGAAAGAAGTAAGAGAAATGATACCCTTCACGATAGCCACAAACCATATAAAGTATCTTGGTGTGACTCTAACCAAACAAGTAAAAGATCTGAATGACAAGAACTTTAAGTCTCTGAAGAAAGAAATTGAAGAAGACCTCAGAAGATGGATAAATCTTCCATGCTCATGGATTGGCAGGATTAATATAGTAAAAATGACCATCTTGCCAAAAGCAATATACAGATTCAATGCAATCCCCATCAAAATCTCAACGCAATTCTTCATAGAGTTAGAAAGAGCAATTCAAAAATTCATCTGGAATAACAGAAAACCCACGATAGCTAAAACTATTCTCAAGAGTAAAAGAACCTCTGGGGGAATCAGTATCCCGGAACTCAAGCTGTACTACAGAGCAATAGTGTTAAAAACTTCATGGTATTGGTACAGTGACAGGCATGTAGATCAATGGAACAGAATTGAAGACCCAGAAATGAATCCACACTCCTATGGTAACTTGATCTTTGACAAAGGAGCTAAAACTATCCAGTGGAAAAAAGATAGCCTTTTCAACAAATGGTGCTGGCTCAACTGGAGGTCAACATGCAGAAGAATGCAAATTGACCCATTCTTTTCTCCTTGCACTAAGCTCAATTCCAAGTGGATCAAGGACCTCCACATAAAACCAGACACTCTTAAACTAATAGAAAGGAAACTAGGGAAGAACCTTGAACATATGGGCACAGGGGAGAATTTCCTGAATAGAACTCCAATAGCTTATGCTCTAAGATCAAGAATTGACAAATGGGACCTCATTAAATTACAAAGTTTTTGCAAGGCAAAAGACACTTTCAAGAAGACAAAGCGGCAACCAACTAACTGGGAAATGATCTTTACCAACCCTACATCTGACAGAGGGCTAATATCCAATATATACAAAGAACTCAAGAAGTTAAACTCCAGAGAGGCAAGTAACCCTATTAAAAAATGGGGTACAGAGCTAAACAAAGAGTTCTCACCTGAAGAATATCTAATGGCTGAGAAGCACCTAAAGAGATATTCATCATCCTTAGTCATTAGGGAAATGCAAATCAAAACAACCCTGAGATTCCATCTCACACCAGTCAGAATGACTAAGATCAAAAACACAGGAGACAGCAGTTGTTGGCGAGGATGTGGAGAAAGTGGAACACTCCTCCACTGCTGGTGGAATTGCAAGCTGGTACATCCACTCTGGAAAGCAGTCTGGCGGTTCCTCAGAAAACTGGGCATGACACTCCAGGAGGATCCGGCTATACCACTTCTGGGCATATACTCAGAGGCTTTACCTGCATCAATAAGGACACATGCTCCACTATGTTCATAGCAACCTTATTTATAATAACCAGAAGCTGGAAAGAACCCAGACGTCCCTCAACCGAGGAATGGATTCAGAAGATGTGGTATATTTACACAATGGAATACTACTCTGCAATTAAAAACAATGAATTCCCTTCCGCGACCTCTGTTCCCGCGGACTGCGCTGGAGAGACCGGTACCCAGGCTCTCCCCCCGATATAACATCACTTGGGACACGGCCTGTTGGGGCTTCCGTCTGTGCCCGAGGGCGGGTTGGCGCTGTGGTCGTCTGGGTGCCAGATCGGCGGGCCATCGTGACCACAGGGTGAGCGGCGCCACGGAGACTGCCCTCCGCCATCTTTGCTCCAGTGACCAGGTAGTTGGGACCGCCAGGCTCAGAGACAGACAGGCATAATATCGCTTCGGTTTCAGGCAGCTTGTGTGTAACCTGCTCCCAGGTGCTGGGCTGATCTGCAGTAACCAGCACGCCAGTTCCGCGGTGGGACCTTCTGCCTGGTGGAGGGACCCCGCGCAGGGAGGGAGCCTGCCAGCTTCCCTCCCGCGACCTCTGTTCCAGCGGACTGCGCTGGAGAGACCGGTACCCAGGCTCTCCCCCCAATATAACATCACTTGGGACACGGCCTGTTGGGGCTTCCTTCTGTGCCCGAGGGCGGGTTGGCGCTGTGGTCGTCTGGGTGCCAGATCGGCGGGCCATCGTGACCACAGGGTGAGCAGCGCCACGGAGAGTGCCCTCCGCCATCTTTGCTCCAGTGACCAGGTAGTTGGGACCACCAGGCTCAGAGACAGACAGGCATAATATCGCTTCGGGTTCAGGCAGCTTGTGTGTAACCTGCTCCCAGGTGCTGGGCTGATCTGCAGTGACCAGCGCGCCAGATCTGCTGTGGGACTTCTGCCTGGCAGAGGGACGCCCCCTCCCCCCCCCAGGAGAGATCACACACCCCTGCACAGGGCAGGAGCCTGCCAGCCTCCCTTTGGCGACCTCTGCTCCAGGAATCCACTAGGCTGAGCCTTTAGATGTGCAAGGCCTCCCCAATATAAGATCACTTGGGGCAAAGCACATTAGGGCTCCAAAGTCACTCAGGAGCAGGCAGGCCCCAGAAATCGGTGCCAGGGGAATCCTGGTAATCCAGGGGGGGGCAGAAATAGCTTTGCAGGCTCACAGGAGGTCCAACCAACAGCCAGTGGCAGCAGGACCAACTAACACCAGAGGTATCCAGATGGCAAAAGGCAAACGTAGGAATGTTACTAACAGTAATCAAAGTAATGTGGGACCATCCGAACCCAACTCTCCAACAGCAGCAAGTCCTGGATACCCCACCACACCCGAAAGACAAGATCTGGATTTAAAATCACTTCTCATGATGCTATTAGAGGATCACAAGAAGGACACAAATAAATCTCATAAAGAGTTACAGGAGACCATGAATCAACGGTTAGAAGCCCTTACAAAGGAAACACAAAAATCGCTTAGAGAAATGCGGGAGAACATGGATCAAAAGATGGAGGCGCACAAGGAGACAACACAAAAATCACTTAACGAGATGAATCAACGGGTAGATGCACTCACAAAGGAATCACAAAATTTGCATAAAGAAATGCAGAAGAATATGGGTCAACAGACGGATGCCCATAAGGAGGCAACACAAAAATTGCTTAAAGAAATGAATCAACGGTTAGATGCCCTTACAAAGGAAACACGAGAACTGCTTAAAGAAATGCAGGAGACGATGGATCAACAGATGGAATCCCATGAGGAGGAAACACAAAAATCGCTCAGAGAAATGCAGGAGAACGTGGGTCATCAGGAAGAAATCCTGAAAGAGGTAATGCAAAAATACCTTAAAGAAATACAGGAAAATACAAACAAACAAGTGAAGGATCTCAGCAAATCCATCCAGGAACTAAAAAAGGAAGTAGAAACAACTAAGAAATCACAAAGGGAGACAACTTTGGAGATAGAAAACCTTGGGAAGAAATCAGGAGTCATAGATGCAAACATCAACAATAGAATACAAGAGATGGAAGAAAGAATCTCAGGTGCTGAAGATTCCATAGAAAGCATCGACTCAACAGTCAAAGAAAATGCAAAATGCAAAAAACGCGTAACCCAAAACATCCAGGAAATCCAGGACACAATGAGAAGACCAAACCTAAGGATTATAGGTATAGATGAGAGTGAAGATTTGCAACTTAAAGGGCCAGTAAACATCTTCAACAAAATTATGGAGGAAAACTTCCCTAACTTAAAGAGAGAGATGCCGATGAACATACAAGAAGCCTACAGAACTCCAAACAGACTGGACCAGAACAGAAATACCTCCCGTCACATAATAATCAAAACACCGAATGTTCTAAACAAAGAAAGAATACTAAATGCAGTAAGAGAAAAGGGCCAAGTAACATACAAAGGAAGACCTATCCGAATCACATCAGACTTCTCACCAGAGACTATGAAAGCCAGAAGATCCTGGGCAGATCTCATGCAGACACTAAGACAGCACAAATGCCAGCCTAGACTACTATACCCAGCAAAACTCTCAATCACCATAGATGGAGAGACCAAGATATTCCATGATAAAACCAAATTTTCACAATATCTTTCCACAAATCCAGCCCTGCAACGGATAATAGGTGGAAACCTCCAATACAGGGAGAGAAACAACACCCTGGAAAAAATGAGATAATAACCTTCTTGAATCAAACCCAAAAGTAGATAACCACTCAAACATAAAGATAGCGTCAAGAATGGCAGATGGCAATAATCACTATGCCTTAATCTCTCTTAATATCAATGGTCTCAACTCCCCAATTAAAAGACATAGACTAGCAGACTGGATACGTAAACAGGACCCAGCTTTTTGCTGCATGCAGGAAACGCACCTCAGTGTCAAAGACAAACACTACCTCAGAGTAAAAGGCTGGAAAACAATTTTACAAGCAAATGGCCCCAAGAAACGAGGTGGAGTAGCCATCCTAATATCGGATAAAATTGATTTTCAACCCAAAGTCATCAAAAAAGACACAGAAGGACACTACATACTGATCAAGGGAAAAATCCACCATCAAGAACTCTCAATCCTGAATATCTATGCTCCAAATGCAAGGGCACCCTCATTCGTAAAAGAAACTTTACTAAAACTCAAAGCACACATCGCACCGCACACAATAATAGTGGGTGACTTCAACACCCCGCTCTCTGAAATGGATCGTTCAGGAAAGCAGAAACTAAACAGGGACACAGTGAATCTAATTGAAGCCTTGGACCAAATGGAACTAACTGATATATATAGAACATTTCATCCTAGAGCTAAAGAATACACCTTCTTCTCAGCTCCTCATGGTACCTTCTCCAAAATTGACCATATAATTGGTCACAAATCAGACCTCAACAGATACAAGAAGATAGAAATAATCCCATGCCTCCTATCAGATCACTATGGAATAAGGGTGGTCTTCAATGGCAACAAAAACAAAAGAAAACCCACGTACACATGGAGGCTGAACAATGCTCTACTCAATGATAACTTGGTCAAGGTGGAAATAAAGAAAGAAATCAAAGACTTTTTGAAAGTTAATGAAAATGAAGGCACAACATACCCTAACTTATGGGACACAATGAAAGCAGTGCTAAGAGGAAAATTCATAGCCCTGAGTGCCGCCAAAAAGAAACGGGAGACAGCATACACCAACAGCTTAATGGCACACCTGAAAGCCCTGGAACAAAAAGAAGCAAATACACCAAAGAGGAGTAGAAGGCAGGAAATCATCAAACTCAGGGCTGAAATCAATCAAGTAGAAACAAATAAAACCATACAAAGAATCAACAAAACGAGGAGTTGGTTCTTTGAGAAAATCAACAAGATAGATAAGCCCTTAGCCAGACTAACCAGAGGGCACAGAGATAGTATCCAAATTAATAAAATCAGAAACGAAAAGGGAGAGATAACAACAGAAACTGAGGAAATTCAAAAAATCATCAGATCCTACTACAAAAACCTGTATTCAACACAACTAGAAAATCTTGAGGAAATGGACAATTTCCTTGACAGATACCAAGTACCAAAATTAAATCAGGATCAAATAGACCATCTAAACCGTCCTATAACCCCTGAAGAAATAGAAGTTGTCATTGGAAGTCTTCCAACCAAAAAAAGCACAGGTCCAGATGGTTTTAGTGCAGAATTCTATCAGACCTTCAAAGAAGACCTAACACCAATACTCTTCAAACTGTTCCACAAAATAGAAACAGAAGGAACACTACCCAACTCGTTCTATGAAGCCACAATTACACTAATACCAAAAGCACACAAAGATCCGACAAAGAAAGAGAATCTCAGGCCAATCTCTCTTATGAATATCGATGCAAAAATACTCAATAAAATTCTTGCCAACCGAATCCAAGAACACATCAAAACGATCATTCACCACGATCAAGTAGGCTTCATCCCAGGGATGCAGGGATGGTTCAATATAAGGAAATCCATCAATGTAATCCACTACATAAACAATCTCAAAGAAAAAAACCACATGGTCATCTCATTAGATGCTGAGAAAGCATTTGACAAAATTCAGCATCCTTTCATGCTAAAGGTCTTGGAAAGATCAGGAATTCAAGGCCCATATCTAAACATAGTAAAAGCAATTTACAGCAAACCAGTAGCCAGCATCAATCTAAACGGAGAGAAACTTGAAGCAATCCCACTAAAATCAGGGACTAGACAAGGCTGCCCTCTCTCTCCATATCTTTTCAATATAGTACTTGAAGTTCTAGCTAGAGCAATTAGACAAGAAAAAGAGGTCAAAGGGATACAAATTGGAAAGGAAGAAGTCAAACTATCACTATTTGCAGACGATATGATAGTATACATAAGCGACCCAAAGAACTCCACCAGAGAACTCCTACAGCTGATAAACGACTTCAGCAAAGTGGCCGGATATAAAATCAACTCAAGCAAGTCAGAAGCCTTCCTATACTCAAAGGATAAGCAGGCTGAGAAAGAAGTAAGAGAAATAATACCCTTTACGATAGCCACAAACCATATTAAGTATCTTGGCGTGACGCTAACCAAACAAGTGAAAGATCTGTATGACAAGAACTTCAAGTCTCTGAAGAAAGAAATTGAAGAAGACCTCGGAAGATGGAAAAATCTGCCATGCTCATGGATTGGCAGGATTAATATAGTAAAAATGAGCATCTTACCAAAAGTAATACACAGATTCAATGCAATCCCCATCAAAATCCCAACTCAATTCTTCATAGAGTTAGAAAGAGCAATTCAAAAATTCATCTGGAATAACAGAAAACCCAGAATAGCTAAAACTATTCTCAAGAGTAAAAGAACCTCTGGGGGAATCAGTATCCCGGACCTCAAGCTGTACTACAGAGCAATAGTGTTAAAAACTGCATGGTATTGGTACAGTAACAGACATGTAGATCAATGGAACAGAATTGAAGACCCAGAAATGAATCCACACTCCTATGGTCACTTGATCTTTGACAAAGGAGCTAAAACCATCCAGTGGAAAAAAGATAGCCTTTTCAACAAATGGTGCTGGCTCAGCTGGAGGTCAACATGCAGAAGAATGCAAATTGACCCATCCTTATCTCCTTGCACTAAGCTCAATTCTAAGTGGATCAAAGATCTCCACATAAAACCAGACACACTGAAACTAATAGAAGGGAAACTAGGGAAGAACCTTGAACATATGGGCACAGGGGAGAATTTCCTGAACAGAACTCCAATAGCTTATACTCTAAGATCAAGAATAGACAAATGGGACCTCATTAAATTACAAAGTTTTTGCAAGGCAAAAGACACCGTCAAAAAGACAAAGCGGCAACCAACTAACTGGGAAATGATCTTTACCAACCTTACATCCGACAGAGGGCTAATATCCAAGATATACAAAGAACTCAAGAAGTTAAACTCCAGAGAGGCAAGTAACCCTATTAAAAAATGGGGTACAGAGCTACACAAAGAGTTCTCACCTGAAGAATATCTAATGGCTGAGAAGCACCTAAAGAGATGTTCATCATCCTTAGTCATTAGGGAAATGCAAATCAAAACAACCCTGAGATTCCATCTCACACCAGTCAGGATGGCTAAGATCAAAAACACAGGAGACAGCAGTTGTTGGCGAGGATGTGGAGAAAGAGGAACACTCCTCCACTGCTGGTGGAATTGCAGGCTGGTACAACCACTCTGGAAAGCAGTCTGGCGGCTCCTCAGAAAACTGGGCATGACACTTCCGGAGGATCCGGCTATACCACTCCTGGGCATATACCCAGAGACTTTACCTGCATGCAATAAGGACACATGCTCCACTATATTCATAGCAGCCTTATTTATAATAGCCAGAAGCTGGAAAGAACCCAGATGTCCCTCAACGGAGGAATGGATTCAGAAGATGTGGTATATTTACACAATGGAATACTACTCTGCAATTAAAAACAATGAATTCACGAAATTCCTAGGCAAATGGTCAGAACTTGAAAATATCATCCTTAGTGAGGTAACCCAATCACAAAAGATCACACATGGTATGAAGTCACTGATAAGGGGATATTGACCCAGAATCTCAGAATACCCTAGACACAATCAGCATATCAATAGATTTCTAAAAAGATGGAAGGAGAGACCCCTGGTCCTGGAAAGACTGGATGTAGGGGAACGCCAGGACAGAGTAATGAGAGGGGGTTGAACGGAGAAAAGAGGGAGGGAAGGGGGCTTATGGGACTTTCGGGGAGGGAGGAAACGGGAAAGGGGAAGTGATTTGGAATGTAAATTAAAAAAATAAAATTAAAAAAAAAAAAAAGAAAAAAAAAAAAAAAAAAAAAAAACAATGAATTCTTGGGGCCATTTGCTTGTAAAATTGTTTTCCAGCCTTTTATTCTGAGGTAGTGTTTGTCTTTGACACTGAGGTGCGTTTCCTGCATGCAGCAAAATGCTGTGTCCTGTTTACGTATCCAGTCTGCTAGTCTATGTCTTTTAATTGGGGAATTGAGACCATTGATACTAAGAGAGATTAAGGCATAGTGATTATTGCCATCTGCCATTCTTGACGCTATCTTTATGTTTGAGTGGTTATCTACTTTTGGGTTTGATTCAAGAAGGTTATTATCTCATTTTTTCCAGGGTGTTGTTTCTCTCCCTGTATTGGAGGTTTCCACCTATTATCCGTTGCAGGGCTGGATTTGTGGAAAGATATTGTGAAAATTTGGTTTTATCATGGAATATCTTGGTCTCTCCATCTATGGTGATTGAGAGTTTTGCTGGGTATAGTAGTCTAGGCTGGCATTTGTGCTGTCTTAGTGTCTGCATGAGATCTGCCCAGGATCTTCTGGCTTTCATAGTCTCTGGTGAGAAGTCTGATGTGATTCGGATAGGTCTTCCTTTGTATGTTACTTGGCCCTTTTCTCTTACTGCTTTTAGTATTCTTTCTTTGTTTAGAACATTCGGCGTTTTGATTATTATGTGACGGGAGGTATTTCTGTTCTGGTCCAGTCTGTTTGGAGTTCTGTAGGCTTCTTGTAAGTTCATCGGCATCTCTCTCTTTAAGTTAGGGAAGTTTTCCTCCATAATTTTGTTGAAGATGTTTACTGGCCCTTTAAGTTGCAAATCTTCACTCTCATCTATACCTATAATCCTTAGGTTTGGTCTTCTCATTGTGTCCTGGATTTCCTGGATGTTTTGGGTTACACATTTTTTGCATTTTGCATTTTCTTTGACTGTTGAGTCAATGCTTTCTATGGAATCTTCAGCACCTGAGATTCTTTCTTCCATCTCTTGTATTCTATTGTTGATGTTTGCATCTATGACTCCTGATTTCTTCCCAAGGTTTTCTATCTCCAACGTTGTCTCCCTTTGTGATTTCTTAGTTGTTTCTACTTCCTTTTTTAGTTCCTGGATGGATTTGCTGAGATCCTTCACTTGTTTGTTTGTATTTTCCTGTATTTCTTTAAGGTATTTTTGCATTACCTCTTTCAGGATTTCTTCCTGATGACCCACGTTCTCCTGCATTTCTCTGAGCGATTTTTGTGTTTCCACCTCATGGGATTCCATCTGTTGATCCATCGTCTTCTGCATTTCTTTAAGCAGTTCTCGTGTTTCCTTTGTAAGGGCATCTAACCGTTGATTCATTTCTTTAAGCGATTTTTGTGTTGCCTCCTTATGGGCATCCATCTGTTGACCCATATTCTTCTGCATTTCTTTATGCAAATTTTGGGATTCCTTTGTGAGTGCATCTACCCGTTGATTCATCTCGTTAAGCGATTTTTGTGTTGTCTCCTTGTGTGCCTCCATCTTTTGATCCATGTTCTCCCGCATTTCTCTAAGCGATTTTTGTGTTTCCTTTGTAAGGGCTTCTAACCGTTGATTCATGGTCTCCTGTAATTCTTTATGAGATTTATTTGTGTCCTTCTTGTGATCCTCTAATAGCATCATGAGAAGTGATTTTAAATCCAGATCTTGTCTTTCGGGTGTGGTGGGGTATCCAGGACTTGCTGCTGTTGGAGAGTTGGGTTCGGATGGTCCCACATTACTTTGATTACCGTTAGTAACATTCCTACGTTTGCCTTTTGCCATCTGGATACCTCTGGTGTTAGTTGGTCCTGCTGCCACTGGCTGTTGCTTGGACCTCCTGTGAGCCTGCAAAGCTATTTCTGCCCCCCCCCCGGATTACCAGGATTCCCCTGGCACCGATTTCTGGGGCCTGCCTGCTCCTGAGTGACTTTGGAGCCCTAATGTGCCTTGCCCCAAGTGATCTTATATTGGGGAGGCCTTGCACATCTAAAGGCTCAGCCTAGTGGATTCCTGGAGCAGAGGTCGCCAAAGGGAGGCTGGCAGGCTCCTGCCTTGTGCAGGGGTGTGTGATCTCTCCTGGGGGGGGAGGGGGCGTCCCTCTGCCAGGCAGAAGTCCCACAGCAGAGCTGGCGTGCTGGTCACTGCAGATCAGCCTAGGACCTGGGAGCAGGTTACACACAAGCCGCCCGAGACTGAAGCGATATCATGCCTGTCTGTCTCTGAGCCTGGCGGTCCCAACTACCTGGCCACTGGAGCAAAGATGGCGGAGGGCACTCTCCACAGCGCCCACCCGCCCTCGGGCACAGACGGAATCCCCAACAGGCCGTGTCCCAAGTGATGTTATATTGGGGGTAGGGAGCCTGGGGTACCCGTCTCTCCAGCGCAGTCCGTAGGGGAACGCCAGGACAGAGAAACGAGAGGGGGTTGAATGGGGAAAAAAGGGAGGGAAGGGGGCTTATGGGACTTTCAGGGAGGGAGGAAACGGGAAAGGGGGAATGATTTGGAATGTAAACAAAAAAACTTAGAAAAGAAAAAAAAATAAAGTGACAAATGTAAAAAAATTGTGCTGTAATGAATATATATATATATTACATAAAATTGCATGGTGTTTGGTATGTACACTGAAACAGTTTATACCTGATTCCTAAAAGTAATAGCAAGAACCCCAAAATGAGTTATGCTCTTTGTAGAGTAATTTTAATCCATCAATATGGCTGCACTGGCAAGGGATAGCATGCAAAACTGTTCTATGTCTATATGATCAGACCCGAATGCAGCCATGTCCTGGATTAAAGTATGATAAGAAATACAGAAACACTCTTAATACACACTTTTTAATCCCTAAAAAAGAAGGTAAAGTTAGTGTGTAGAAGGAAGCACCTATGTTTGACCCTGATGGCTAATTGAGAGGCAGACAAAGTGACAAATCACAGCTAAGAGTCTACTTAAGAGCCGTGGGGGGGGGGTGATGGGTAGTGGCCTTGTGTGTATATGGCAGTTAAACCAGGACACTTTTACAGAGTTTGCAAGAAAAATAAGCTAGACACAGGTGAAGACAGAAAACGCCAGAGAATGATAAGAAGTCAGAAGATTAGACTATATTGCTAAAGTTAGTATGAGGCCAAGCAGAGCGATTCAGCCATAAGCTGAGAGAAGCCAGGCTGAATCAGTCAGCTTGGAAGATTAGATTGCATGGAGTTGTAGGCATGTTTTTGTACACTCTGTAAAGGTTACTGTTAACAGTCAGGCACCTTCCCAGCCAGCCTGAAAGGGACCTCAGCACAACGTTGGCAATCAAGCATCTCCCTAGCCAGCCTCTGAGGAATTCAGTGGGATAAGACACAGCATCACTAGCTGCCCAGAGGAGACACACTCAGCCTCTGTGTCCCCCTCACCCCTCCCTTTAAGAAACCTCCCATATGTGTCCTGTTGCATGGCATGATTTTGTCAGAACCTGAGGCTTAGTTCCATAAGTTATCCTTGTGTTATTCAAATGGTGATTTCTCTGCTCTCATATCTTGTGTCAATCTGGACACAGCATTGTATTGCTTATACCAAGAATCTCGTGCCTCAGACTTCTGTAAACATCTCTTACCATTTATTCTTTTCCTTGTCAATAAATGCAGATCACCCAGTAGCTTGGCAAAAGAACAAACACTGTGGAAACTACCACCAGCCAGGAGAAGAGAGAGAGGGACACATATCCAGTGGATAGGCAAGGCCCCAGTTTGAGGGATGGGGCCACTCACCCACCTCAAAAATATTAAACCAGAGTTTCTCCTGTCAAAAGGAAATGCAGGGACAACGAGTGGAGCAGAGACTGAAGGAAAGGCCATCCAGAGACTGCTCCACCTAGGGACCCATCCCATCTGCAGACACCAAACTCAGTCACTACTTTTGATGCCAAGAAGTGCTTTCTGACAGGAGCAAAGTATAGCTGTCCCCTGAGAGACTCTGTCAGAGCCTGATCAATACAGATACAGATGCACAATACACACAGCCAAACATTGGTCTGATCATGGGGACCCCAGTGGAAAAGTTAGGGGAAGGATTGAAGGAGCTGAAGGGGTTTGCAGTCCCATAGGAAGAACAATATCAAACAACCAGACCCCTCCAAACCTCCCAGGGACTAAACCACCAACCAAAGTGTACACATGGAGGGACCCATGGCTCCAGCTGGATATATAGCAGAGAATGATGGCCTTGTCAGACATCTTACTGGGAGGGGAACCCTTGGTCCTGTGGAGGGTCGATGACCCAGGATAAGGGAATGCTAGGGCGCAGGAGTGGATGAAAGGGTATGTGGGAGAGCACCCTCATAGAGGCAAGGGAAGGGGGGAGGTGATAGGGGCTTTGTGGAGGGGAAACTGGGAAGGTGAACATGTGAAATGTCAATAAGTAAAATAACCAATAAAAAATGGAAAAAAAGGAATTCAAGCCAAAAGAAAGGGACACCATGGGAAGAAATATCTGAAGCAGAGAGAGATAGAACAATATTAAACTTCAAGTATCAAGGGGATAAGGCTTGGAAGAGTCAGATTAGCACAGAGGGCTATGGTTATCATTTAACTGCCCAGTATTGGGGTGCAGCTCAAAGTACATTTTGTTTTCTCTATGTTCTTATTAGGGATTGCAGCCATCAGATTAATTCACTGCTCACATGTCTATTAATATAATTCACTTTACATGGAGACCAGAAACTTCCTGGTCTAGGCCTAGTGATAGTTAGAACAGAGAGAGAAATGCTCTGAGCTCAGCCAAATAGGATATTCACACAGTTTGGGTATGGCGCTCATCTCATCTCTTTATCTGAGGCAATAAACCTGAAATTTACAGCTCCTGAGGGGACAAATAGTCACACAACACCCCCTATTCCCTATACATGAATTATCTACAATTATTATATTAAAGTTAAATGAAAAAAATAAAAACTAAGTGTGCCAAAACACAGCTTCAAGAATGCTGGACTCAATAGTCATTTGTTAATTCATTTACTTTAGTTTGAACTGAATATGGATAAACAAATAATTTAACTGAAACCTTAAACAAGGGCATTTCAGAAAAAATAAAACAGCATTCATATATAGATATTGGTGTAAGGATAAGGAATATAAATTAAGATAAATATATATATATATATATATATATATATATATATATATATATATAATTTCTAAAAATAGTAAAACCATTTAGTAGCAACTTGCTTTGATTTTAATGAGATAACTCCATCGTGTTAGATATTTGAATACTTGCTTCATAGCTGGTGGCCTTGTTAAAGGATGTAGGTCACTGGAGGTGGGCTTTTAAGAGTTTAAAAACTCCTGCCATTTCCAATTCATTGTCTCTGAAGCCTGCTTGCAGTTTCTGAAGTGACTCTCAGCTTGCTGCTTCAGTCACCATGCTAGCCTGCTGCCCCATTTCCCTTTGGTGATGGTGATGAACTATAATCTCTCTGGACTAGAAGCCTAAGATAAGTCATTACTTCTATATATTTTTCACAGTATTTTAATACAGTAGAAAAGCAATAATTACACAAGTGATACAATAATATACTAGCATGTATACCTAATGAAATAAATTTATTATAATATCTGCCTTGCTGTGCTTACTGCAGGACAATCCCATATTAGTCAATGTAACCAACCAAGATATCTATTTCCAGATAAATTAGTAAGGTATATATCACTAGTGGAATTCAATTCAAAGATAAAACTCAACCGTAGTACAGTAAACAAAATAAGCGTTGATCAGAAAACACAAGTGCCATATATACTTACTGAAGCATGAATGCCAAATTTTTGTACTTATTAAATTATATAATAGAATAGTTTTACAAAAGGTTATTCTGGAGTAGAAATGAAAATTTTGGAGAGATTGGCCAAGAGTACAAAATCACAGTGAGAGAGAAAACAGTAAGTTCTGAGAATGCATGCAAACACACACACACACACACACACACACACACACCAAGAAAAACATACACTTGCAAACATGCATGTTTTTGTTTACATACTTAACATTTCATAGCATTGAAGCCATAGAGGTGATTTATGAAGAATATCATCTAATAAATGCTAATGTTATTTTCTAAATTTATTTACACATTGAAGGTAGCCAAGAAGGCTGGCAATAAGGCCCAGTAGATAAAGTGGAGAAATTGCTATCCATATTGATGACTCAAGTAGGCTCCTAGAGGCTCACATGGTGGAAGGAAAAAATTGTTCTCTGACTTCAACACATACTCCATGGCATGTGTAAATACACACACATACACACACACACACACACAGAGAGAGAGAGAGAGAGAGAGAGAGAGAGAGAGAGAGAGAGAGAGAGAGAGAGAGTCCTAGAAATAGATGTAAACAGGCATTTGTTTTGGGTACAGTAAAAACAAAAGACAAATTAAGGGATTTCACCTGCCAAAGAACAATTAAAAACAGTCTACAGCAGAAAACACACATGATAATCTAGTTGCAATGTATATCCTGATATTCTACCTCACATAGTATCCTCATTTCTCCTCTTCTGCTATATCAAATGATATGAGCTTAGTTACAAAAAAGAAAATACTTCTGGGATGAGAGAGAAAATGAAGGCTCAGTGAGAATGTTCAGTGGGTGCATTTGAAAGAAAAGCTTCTTTTAAATACAGAAGGGAGAATAGTCAGAAGAATCTGGAGAAGTCCATACCTGCCTTCTGTAAGCTGGAACAACCTAGAGGCAGGATAATGGGGAAGAAGTGGGTCTGGTGAAAGGGGCCAGGAGACTAGAGACGGGGTTTTGATATTCATTGCAGGCACATATTACTAGGAACACAAAGATTCAGGAATTTAGCATGGGCTTTAATATATAACCACAGGTATATATCCGTAGAGAACTATATGTTCCCATTACAAGACACAAGGGCAGATAATGGAAATGGCTCCTTTTGGAAGGCAGAAGCTCATTTGGTAGGTTTCTGAGGAAATACTGCCAGCAATTCTTCCATAGTCACTGACTTTTGGGGTTTAGAACATTACAGGGAGATATCTCTGTGGGGTGTGTGTTCTTTTTTGTAGGCATGAGAACATGAGTTTTGCTCCCCAGACCCCACGGAAATACCTGGCATGGTGAAAGCCCACTATTTGTAGCAATGATAATGTAATAATTCCTGGAGTTAAGAGGCCAGTCAGTCCAGGCCACCTAGCAAGTCCCAGGTTGAATAAAAGAGACCTCATCACAAAAATCTAAGAGCAGAGCAATAAAGACAGTACATCAACTCCTGACCTCCGCATATATGCACATATATGCATGCCTACATGTACATACACACACATATACATACATACACAGCACACATTATGTGTACCATATACGCAGACATATAAGAGAAAATAAAAGATACACATTTCATATCCATTTCAGCAACGAAGGAGACATGTTTTGAAATAAAAGGGTCGGTCATGGCAATTTTATTTATCACATTTGATGTTACTTGAGATGACTCATGGAAACCTCTGAAAATAAACTCCCAGTTGATGGCCATGAAAGCCCAGCATGCATTTGAACAATAACATTTTGAGATTCATTTTTTGTATTTCCCAGTAGGGCATGAAGTGATATTGCTTAGAGTTCAAATTTTCAGGGAAACAGGTCATTGACTAGCTTGTAAGTGAGAAGGGGCTAAGACGCCAGAGGAAGAATGTGCATCTTCGATTTGTACATTTGCACAGTGACTAGAATAATTATGCATAATTGTCTAGCACAATAGCCACACACACACAGAGAAAGTACAACATCTAATAAATTCATTAAAACTGTATTTCGTTTCATAGTATTAGTTTGTTCTTTATCTGCTGAAAATCGTATTTTTTTTCAAAAGTAGTCTGTGTTTTTGTATGTGTACTTGTTCATATATATCCTGTTGTGGTTTATAAAAAAAATTAAAGAGAGAGGGAAAATGTTTTGATGGAGGTGTAGTCATGTATGGGGGAAGGGGATGCCTCTGTGGGTCCATGCTGAGGCATCCCTTCCCCCTGAGGGACCAGCCATACAACTGTATAGTATACTGGTATAGTATAGTTTACTGGTATAGTATAGTTCATTCAGGGCATTGGGAGGGGAGTTAAGGGGTAGTAGAGGCAGGGGAAAAGAGAGAGGGAGAAAGAGAGAGAGAGAGAGAGAGAGAGGGAGAGAGAGAGAGAGAGAGAGAGAGAGAGAGAGAGAGAGAGAGAGAGAGAGAGAGAGAGAATAGAAGAATAGAAGAAGAATAGAATAGAGAGAGAGAATAGAAGGAGGAAGAGGAGGAGGAGGAGGAGGAGAGAAGTAGAGTCCAGACACCAGCATTTGGAGAGAGGGGGGAATAGGGGGTGAGAGGACAGAAAGGGACAAGGAGGCAAGAGCAACAGAGAGCAGAGGGGGCAAGCATCCCTTTTTTGGTGAGTCAGGCATACCTGACTGTTGCCAGGTAACTATAGGGCAGAGTATACCTAACTGTTTCCAGGTAACTGTGGGGTATAGCTTAGACATAATGCTAACATATCCTATGTGTCAAACCTCTAGTAAGAGGAATACAATTAATATATGGCATGAACCTAGCTTGAAACAGTTAGATAGTGTCTGGCTTAAGAGGTTGCATTGTTTAGCATGCAAGTAACTGGAATAATGTTTGTCATTTGTCTAAGAGAATAGAGATTCCACCATTATTAATTCAGACACTGGTGCTGCACATTTGCACAGACACAGAACGTTGAATGTGCCCATCAGATATATATGAGAACATCTATTTCTTAGTGTTAGTTTCATAGTTATGCTAAGATCAAAACAATATTGATGAGAATATGTGCACAGTTCTCTACTGCACAGGGTTTACATGAATGTGTGTGTTTGAAGAAAGTGTTTCTTTCAGTGAGTCCAAATATGATTCTCAGACTTTAAAATTTATAGCTTAAGTTTTCCTTAGTAATTACCTTATCATTGTTATAATATATAAGTTTCAATACAGATATAGGCATTTGTGATTAATATATTTAACAGAGAGATCCAGGGGTCAAAGTGATGTCTCAAAAGAAACAAAAATACTATTTGGGAGCCATTTCTGATGGTGAGAGTGTGAGTCTACAGAAGCCTTGTACAAAAGAGTATGCAATAATATGCGTATGTCATCTGAGCATTCCTATACTAACATGAAAGACAAAGATTTTTTTTTTTAAAAAAAGAAAGGTTTCTCCCAGAAATTTACAGACTAGATAGCCTAGAATTCTCTGTTAAATGGCATTTTATAGAAAGGCCCTTCCTCAACAAGGTGGAGGGAAAAATGAAGTTACTGAAAGTTGTCCTTAGATACATGACAATAGAAGAGTTTTAAATACTCTTTATAATACTCTTTTTAATATAATACCGACACATACTGTTGACTCTGAGCTTATATCTAGTACATTTCACACACACACACACACACACACACACACACACACACACATGGTAAATAGTGGATATTTGTATATGTGAAAGAACTAGGAAGCAAAATTTTAAGTAAAAGTCTTTCTAGTTATGACACTGGTAATAACAACACTTGAACTCACAATTAAATATTTTATAATGTCTAATATATTGTCTACCAATCTTTATTAAGCAAACTTATTTCATCACGTTATTCCACTTTGGCTTGGAAGAAAGGGGCCCTGCAGGAACACTTGCAGCTCATGTTTGCAAACACACTGAGCACTGCCAGGTTGGGTGGTTAAACATCAGCAGTATGTAATATCCTATTACAGAGAAAATTAAAGACTCAAAACCATCATGCAGAAATATATTGTACTTCTATCCTGTACTTTCAAACTTTATATGACTCAGATTCAAGAAAAAGAAAAGAAAGAATGAAGAGCACAGTTTTCTTGTACAACAGAGAGAAAGGGGGTGCAGAGAAAGATAGGAAATAAAGGAGGACTGAAGGGAAAGAAGAACAGGAAGTGTTGATGGGAGCAGAGAAGAGGGAGAGGTCAGAACACAATAGACAGCGAAAACCAAACTCAACAGTATTTAATTTCATTAAATTAAAGGTTTAATTTTTAAAACTTTTTTTGGAAGATTTCCTTTCCCACACTGAGAAATTTCTAGATTGTATCTAGCCTTTAATGTGTAAACATTTGCCCATGAATTGTTTTCTGCATTTGATGATTTCTTTTTGGTCTCTCAGGAATGTATTTAATTGTTATTTGTTTCTGGTCCATTTTAGAGCACGTTTAAGAAAATCATTACCAAGGGGTTAGCATCTCCTACAGTTTATATACACTCTACTTGTACATGTTTCATCAAATGTCTCCATGATTGACACAGGACTCTTCAGGAAAAGATTCTTAGTGACCCAAGCAGCTTGAGGTACATTTCATCTCCTGGAGTGGGCCTGAAGAAGATATTAGTTGGTTACTCCCACAAGGTTTGTGATACCATCACACCTGCATATCCTCACCCCCCAGAGAGTTCATCTGGTAGATCAAAGTAGTTTGTAGTTGGGTTGGTGTTTGCATTTCTACTTTGGTAGCATGTAGGGTACTACCCTGCACTGAAGACACGAGCATGTAGGGACGGAGGCTCTATGAATGCAACAGCTTGACTTTATGTTCAATGTGTTGGATAGGTGTTATCTTCAGTAATGAGACTTTGCTATCCATTTGTGGAAAGCTACTTAGTGTCTTGACCACAGATTCTTTGGATGATGATGTCCCTGGGGCCCTTTTGCCTACAATGGAATTAGGCATAACACAATCTCAGTCCTGGAAGCTTCATTTGGTTACAAGATATGTCCATTTGGTGCTCTTCCCCATTATTTAGTGATTTCATTTCAATTATCTTAATACATGCACACATACACACATGCACAAACTCTCTCTCTCTCTCTCTCTCTCTCTCTCTCTCTCTCTCTCTCTCTCTCTCTCTCTTTCTCTGTGTGTGTGTGTGTGTGCGCGCGCGCGTGCGTGTGCACACGCGCGTGTGCATGTTTGTGTATTTGCCAAAGTTTTTCTCCGATTCATAAGCTTACATAGAAAGTTTTCTTATGGCATTTTTCAACCAAATTTGCTTTTGTTGCATTCTCCCTGCATTTTCTTCACCTCCGCCTCCTTCCTTCCCTTTGGGCTTTCTCATTTCCTTTTCTTTTTTAATTTTTTTTTTTATTTACATTCAAAATCATTTCCCCTTTCCCATTTCTTCCCTCCCCAAAAGTCCCATAAGCCCCCTTCCCTCCCTCTTTTCCCCATTCAACCCCCTCTCGCTTCTCTGTCTTGGCATTCCCCTACATCCAGTCTTTCCAGGACCAGAGGTCTCTCCTTCCATCTTCTTGGAAATCTATTGATATGCAAATTGTGTCTAGGGTATTCCGAGATTCTGGGTTAATATCCCCTTATCAGTGACTGCATACCATATGTGTTCTTTTGTGATTGGGTTACCTCACTAAGGATGATATTTTCCAGTTCTGACCATTTGCCTAGGAATTTCATGAATTCATTGTTTTTAACTACAGAGTAGTATTCCATTGTGTAAATATACCACATCTTCTGAATCCATTCCTCGGTTGAGGGACATCTGGGTTCTTTCCAGCTTCTGGCTATTATAAATAAGGCTGCTATGAACATAGTGGAGCATGTGTCCTTATTGCATGCAGGTAAAGCCTCTGGGTATATGCTCAGGAGTGGTATAGCCGGATCCTCCGGGAGTGTCATGCCCAGTTTTCTGAGAAACCGCCGAGCACAGGGGAGAATTTCCTGAATAGAACTCCAATAGCTTATGCTCTGAGATCAAGAATTGACAAATGGGACCTCATTAAATTACAAAGTCTTTGCAAGGCAAAAGACACTGTCAAAAAGACAAAGCGGCAACCAACTAACTGGGAAATGATCTTTACCAACCCTACATCTGACAGAGGGCTAATATCCAATATATACAAAGAACTCAAGAAGTTAAACTCCAGAGAGGCAAGTAACCCTACTAAAAAATGGAGTACAGAGCTAAACCAAGAGTTCTCACCTGAAGAATATCTAATGGCTGAGAAGCACCTAAAGAGATATTCATCATCCTTAGTCATTAGGGAAATGCAAATCAAAACAACCCTGAGATTCTATCTCACACCAGTCAGAATGGCTAAGATCAAAAACACAGGAGACAGCAGTTGTTGGCGAGGATGTGGAGAAAGAGGAACACTCCTCCACTGCTGGTGGAATTGCAAGCTGGTACAACCACTCTGGAAAGCTCTGGCGGTTCCTCAGAAAACTGGGCGTGACACTCCCAGAGGATCCGGCTATACCACTCCAGGGCATATACCCAGAGGCTTTATCTCATTTCCAATAGTAGCTTTTTTTAATGTTCAGCATGTAGCTTTTCTCCAGGCCCCAAATTCTCAATGTAGCTTCTTCCTCAAATCATCTTTTAGCTAGATTTATAGTCTCCTCTCACTCTCATAGGCCAGTATTTACATAAAAAACAGACATTAAAAGCTAGGATCCTGCTATGAGAATGAATATCTGATGTCAGTAGTCTCTTTTCCTTTTTATTTCTTTATTCTGCTCTCATTATCACATCCTAACCACAGTTTCTCCTCCCTCTATCCCTCCATGCCCCTCCCTCCCTCCCACCTCCCTTCTCCTGCAGAGCCACTGACCCTCCATTTTCATTCAGAGAAGAGCAGTCCTCCTTGAGATATCAACCAAACATGGCATATAAAGTTGCACAGCCCCTCATATTCATACTGAACAAGGAAACCCAGTAGGAGGAAAAGGGTCCCATAAACATGCAGGAGAGTCATGAACAACCCCCATTCCCACTGTTAAAAATCCCACAAGAACACCAAAGTGCAGAACCATAATATATATGCAGAAGACCTAGGTCAGACACATACAGGCTCCCTAATTTTTGCTTCAGTCTCTGCAAGCCCCTACAACCTCAGGTTAGTTGAATCTATGCATTTCCTTGATTTCTCTGGCTCCTACCCTCCCCCATCTTCTGCAGAATTCCCTAATGTTTTGCTGTGGGTCCCTACAACTGTTTACATCAGATGCTACAGGAAGTCTCTACACTGATGATGATTCATACTAGGATCCTATCTACAAGTAACAAGTATAACAAGATATCATTAGGAATCATTTCCTTGGCTTTTTTTCTGGTCATGTTTGGTTCTATCCTAGGTCTCTGGGATATCCAACTTCCGGTTTCTGGCCCTTCAAGCAGTGTCAGACATAGGATCTCTCTCATGGTATGAATCTCAAGTTTAAACAGTCATTGGTTGGCTATGACCATAAGTTCTGTGCCATCCTTACCCTACCATATCAGGCATTCAGGTCGTATTGTAGGTTGAAGGTTTTGTGGCTGGGTTGGTGTCCCAATTCTCCTGCTAGACACCTTGTCTGGTTACAGAAGATGTCCAGTTCAGGCTCTGTATCCTCCATGACTAGAAGTCCTTGCTAGGGTCACCCTCAATGATTCCTGGAAGTTTCCTTTGCACTCTTTCCGATTAAACCCCAAATTGCACACCTAATTCTGGTTATCTCTCCCAGTACTCTCTCCCTTTCCCCCAACCTGATCCCTCCCATTTCTATGCCCACCAGTCCATAGTCCACACACACAGATCTACACTTTTTTTCCTTTCCAAGGAGATCAATGTGTCCTCTCCTTGAACCTTCATTGTTTCTTATTCTTATTCTTATTCATTTTTTAAAAAAATTATTTATTTATTATATATAAGGACATTATAGCTGTCTTCAGACACACCAGAATAGGGCACCAGATCTCCTTATAGATGGTTGTGACCCACCATGTGGTTGATGTGATTTGAACTCAGGAGCTCTGGAAGAGTAGTCGGTGCTCTTAATCACTGAGCCATCTCTTCTGCCCTCTTTTTCCATTCTTAAGTTGAGAGGCATCTAGGTTGTTTTCAGCTTTTAGCTATTACAAACAGAGCTGCTATGAACATAGCTAACCAATTGTCCTTGTGTTGGGATGAAGAGTCTTTAGGGCATAGGCCCAGAGTGGTACTGCTGGGACTTGAGGTGGGTCAATTCCCAATTTTATGAGAAGCTGCCCAATATGTAAAGTGGCTGTACAAGTTCAAACTCTCACCAGAAATAGAGGAATGTTCCCCGTGACTTAAGCTGTATCTATTTCATTCCTGTTGTTGATAAAATAGAAATAAATAAGGGTGGCAACTGTCAGTGTGATAAGTCAAAAAATCCTTTGTGTTTATGCCCAGGAGTTATATGGCTGTTTTAGTTGGGGCTTTATTACTATGAACAGACACCATGACCAAGGCAAATCTTATGAAGGACAAAAAATTTAATTAGAGCTGGCTTATAGGTTCAGAGGTTCAGTTCATTATCATCAAGGTGGGAGCATGGCAGCATCTAGGCAAACATGATACAGGAGGAGATGAGAGTCCTACATCTTCACCTGAAGGCTGCTAGCAGAATACTGGCTTCCAGGTAGCTATGACTAGGATATGAAAGCCTATACCCACACTGACACACCTACTCAAACAAGGCCACACCTCCAAATAGGGCCACTCCCTGGGCCAAGCATATTCAAACCATGACATTCCATTCCCTGGCCCCCAATAGGCTTGTTCAAACACATGAATCTATGGGGGCCATATCTAGCCATAGCATAATAAAAAATTACATTTAGTCTAACTTCCAAAGTCTCCATAGTCTATAGCAGTCTCAACAATGTTAAAAGTCAAAAGATCAAAGTCTCTTCTCAGATCCATCCAATAGATTAACTGTAATCCCCAAATCAAGTCAGGAAACCAGCTTGGCAAACTCTGAACTCTGCATCCCCATGTCTGATGCTGATGCCAAAGCAGTTTTCAAATCTCCAGCTCCTTTTTCATCTTTATTGACTGCAACAAACTTCTTTTCCTGGGCTGGTTCTACTCCCTGTTATCAGCTTTCCTCAGGAGATATCCTATGGTTCTGGCATCTAGAATATCTTGGGGTCTACAAGGCAACTTCGGTGTTATAGCTTCTTCTTTCCAAGTCTGAGATTCACACATGCTCAACTGGGCTCCTCCAAAGGCCTGGCATCACTTTTCCGACTCTGCCCTCTGTAGCACTCAGGTTGATCCACTCCACTGTTGCTGCTATCTTGGTGATCATCCAATGGTACTGGCATCTCCAATACACTGGGGTTATCTGCTATAAGTAGGCTTCACCAATAGCCTCTCATAGCCTCTCTTCATGGTGCTAAGCCTTAAAACCTTTGCATGACTCCTTCATTCCTGGGCTATCAACTGAAACTGAGGTTGCACCTTCACCAACGGTCTTCCATGGCCTCTCACAGTACTAAGCCTTAGCTACTCCTCATGACATGTTCATGCCTTCAAAACCAGTACCACCTGGGTGACTCTTACACATTACCAAGTACAGCTGTTGCAGGAGGTACAACCTTGTCTCTCTCTGGAACATAGCTTCATTTTGCTCTCAGAAAAGACTTCCCAGAAGACTTCACCTCAGTGATACTGGTCTCTTCTTAATCACCACTAATTTCTTAGATTCAGCAAACCAGCATCAATTGTCCCAGTAGACCCTTCTATTTTACACTCTAAAGTCAAGCCACATGGCTGAAGCTGCCATGTTCTACTGCTTGCTGAAACTGGAACATGGCCCTCCTTATTCTATTACCAGCTTTCTATTTGCCAACTCCCTGTCTGCCTAAGCTTGGCTTTTCTGAAACTTGCTCTGTAGGTTGACCTTGAACTTGTAGATCTGCATGGCTCTGTCTCCTGTAATTCAGGGATTAAAGGCATGTACCACCATGCCTGGATTTAAACTTCTTCACCTAGAACCTGCTTTGTCCCAGGCTGGCCTTGAACTCAGAGATATATTTCGCTCTGTATCCTGTGATTAAAGGTGTGCACCACCATGTCTGAATCTAAATTTAGCTAGGTAGGATCTTGCCCTAAAATCCCTTAATCTGTTATCTCCTAGAACATAGGATTCAGTCCTAGTTCACTTCCTGATGCTCTTTAATACTACAACCATATATTTTATATTTTTCCGTTCTCATCTGTCTATGCCTATTTAAAATGCTCTTCATGAAATTTAACCAGAGATCAAAGTCTATGATGGGAGTCTCTGAGACTTCCTTTGTCAATATAGTTAATCTGAGTCTCTTCATATTAGCCTCAGGCAGATTCTTCAGACAAGGGCAAAAAGTAGCAACATTCTTCACCAAAATAACCCCCAAACAGTCTCTAGGTCACATATTGAAATTCTCCACTGAAACCTCTTGGACCAAGTCAGCACAATGCAAATCACTTTCAGTAACAAAGTCTTCCATATTCCTACTAGGATAGCTCACTAAGCCCCATTTAAAGCATTCTTCTACTGCTTTCAAAATCCGAAGTCCCAATCCACGTTCTTCCAAACAAAAGCATAGTCAGGCCTATCACAGCAATACCCCAGTCCCTGGTATCAACTTCTGTCTTATTTAGGGTTTTACGGCTGTGAACAAACACCATGACCAAGGCAAGTCTTATAAAGGACAACAAATTTAATTAGAGCTTGCTTACAGGTTCAGAGGTTCAGTCCATTATCATCAAGGTGGGAACATGGCAGCACCTAGGCAGACATAGTGCAGGAGGAGATAAGAGTTATACATCTTCACCTGAAGGCTGCTAGCAGAATACCAGCTTCCAGGTAGCTGGGACTAGGGTGTAAAAGCCCAAACCCATAGTGACACATCTACTCCATCAGGGACACACACCCCCCTTAGTAGTGCTACTCCCTGGGTCAATCATATTCAAATCATGACAATAGCTAAGTCATACATTGCTTGTATTGTTAATTTTTTATGTGGCATTTCAAAATTGAATGCCTTAATAGTTTTGGGGGGTTAGTGTGGTTCTGCTTTGTATTCTAAGGCTAAATTATGTACCCCATGATCTGGTTTCCCCCAGAGTAGTGAAATCCCAAGTACGACAGTCTTTGTCATGTAAACTGTCCTCCAAAATGTCAAGCTATTGGTTAAATAAAAGTGCTATAGTCAAACTGGGGAGAACAGTGGTAGATGGAGTTTTAGGTACAGGGCTGGGGATTACAAGTAGGGACCAGGAGAACAAGGGGCCAGATGATTGAAAGAGAAGAAAGAGAGAGAAGGCCATGGTGAGGCTGGATGGATCATGAGTACATGGCTGGAAGTGTACCATGAGGACAGGCTGATGGAGGATAAATAACCCTGGCAAGACCCAAACAGCATATACTTGGGGAGTGCAGCTGGGGAATTAATAGTCTAGCATATAGAAAAATAGGTTAGGAGTAATTAGCTCAGTAACTGTGTTAAGTCTGAATTTAAAATTCCATAAGACTGCCTTGATTATTGGCTGACTGACTGGGTCATATTTATAACTAATGGAGTTATTAAACAACATTTAAATACCATTTATAGTGGTTATATTAATTTATATTTCTACAAGCAGTAGGTTAAGATTCTTCTCTCCTCACCAGTATTTGTTGTGATTTTGTCAATATTTATTAATCATTGCTATACTGACAAAGGTAGTTTTGAGATGGTTTGAATGAGGATTGCCCATAACAACATTCCATAGTTGATGGAGCTGTTGGCGAAGGATTAGGAGTAGATGTTGAAGGAGACATGTCTCTGATAGTTGGCTTTGCATTTTTCAAAGTCTATCCATTTCAGTCACTTCTTTTACTCTCCTTATTTGTAGTTAAATATAAGTTCCCAGCTACTGTTACAGTGCCATGCCTGACTCTCTCCCACCATGCTCCTCACAATGATGGTCATGAACTCTAGTCCACTGAAATTTTATGCCCCAGGTAAGCTCCCATCACAGGAAAATAAAAGTCACTAAGGCACATACTAAATCATTTACTTTCAGGATTTTTAATATAAATCTTGAAACTTGCATTCTGTGTCTCTACAGAATGATATCCATTCATCCTCTAAATTTAAAATAACTCACAAACTTTACATATCATTTATTTTTTTAAAATTTGAAAGTTATATCAATCAACTGACGTTCTTTATTTTTCCAATATTATACAAAGTATGTCCTTTAAAATGTTACTTCAAAAATATTCCTGCATTCATTCAAATTAAATGCAAATGCAACAATTTAAAAAACATACACTAATTTCAACAGTCTCTATGAGAGTGCTCTTGCATATACTCCCGTCGTATTAAAATTTCTACTCCTGACAAAGCAATTGTTACTCCGTTCAGAATTTCTGAGCACTTCATTGTTATGAAGTTTGTTTCTCAATTATAAAACTAGTTACAGTATTTCATTTATGTTTCCAGGAACATCTTTGCCCTCTGGGAAGCCAGAGGGTCAAATTAATTAATGTTCTCAAGTTGAAACATCACTACAATTAAACTGTAACATCTGTAAAACATTGTAGTCTAATAAAGAAAAATTGGTATAGTGAGTATAATTTAACCATCAAGTGTTGAGACACAAAAGAAATAACATGTTAAGAACTATTGATTGATATAACACTTATTTTTCTCTTCTCATTCAAGTAATTCCACATAAACAAAACATCTAGAAATATAATTCCCATGTTGTTAAACAAGTAGGATATTCTTACAACTTAAAATATGTTGAGAAAATTAATATTGTGCTGTGAAGTGGTCTCATCTTAAAACAGTACTTGAAATACTTTATAGGGCACAGTTCAGTTTACATACCCCATGCCAGCAGCTTACAGTCAAAAGTAATTTGAGTTCCAAGTGATTTGTTTCCTGCTTCTGGATTCTATAGGCATTCTGAGGCACACGAATGCCCCACTACACAGAAACACACACACACACACACACACACACACACACATTTTAATCTTCTCTCTATGTGTATATACATAAATAACAATTAAAATTCTTTAAAGGAAAAAATAGCATTGTTTCAATAAAGATATTATATAAAATCCTTTTTTTTCTATATATTACTTCAAAATTCAGTTCTGGGAATATAGCTTAGTGGTAGAATGCTTGTGTAGCAAGCACATAGTCCTGAGCTCCAATAAAGAATAAATATGTAAAGGAATTTTGATCCATTAACAATGGCTGTTCTGGCAAGGGATAACATCCAAAGACCTTCTAGGTTTATGTGATCTTACTAAAATACAATATACCTTTAATCCCTAACAATGAGAAGGCAAGGTTAGTTTGTAGAAGATAGCAGCCATGTTCAAACATGATGTCTAATTGAGGAGCAGACAAATTCAAAAATCAAAGAAATATTCGACACAAAGTCAGAGACAGAATATGTCCAACTCACAAAAGAGCAGCAGAAGAAAGAGGTAACTTAAGAGCATAAAGAAAAGAAATTGTGTGTGTGTGTGTGTGTGTGTGTGTGTGAGAGAGAGAGAGAGAGAGAGAGAGACAGAGACAGAGACAGAGAGACAGACAGAGAGAAAGACAAAGAGAGAAAGAGAGAGAGAGACAGAGACAGAGAGACACAGAGACAAATGTTGACAGTTTCTCAGAGACAGACTGTAGAGAGAACAACGTTGACACAGGTTAAGACAGAACAAGCCAGAGAATGAGAAGGATTCAGAAGATTAAAGCATTTTGCCAGAGTTAGTATGAGGTCAAGCAGAGCAATTTAGTCACAAACTGAGAGAAGCCAGATCGTGTCAGTCTTTTTGGAAGATGAGGTTTTACGGAGGCTAGAAATTTACGGAGGCCTAGTGATAGTTAGAACAGAGAAAGAAATGCTCTGAGCTCAGCCTAAGCAGGATAGGGCACAGCTTGGGGTACAGCTCTCATCTCTTCCTTTCATGTGAGGAGAACATTTTGTCAAAGTTAGAATGAGGCCAACCAGAGCAATTCAGTCAGAAGCCAAGAGGATCCAAATTGCATCAACCAGCTTGGAAGATTAGAAAACAGGGAGGCTTGAAGCAAGCTTCTAGGCATAGGAATGGTTAGAACAGAAAAAGAAATGTTCCGGACTCAGGCCAAGTCATGAATTTGCACAGCTTAGTTACAGCTCCCATCTCATCCCTTCTTCTGAGGAAATAAAAACAACAGATACAAAACTATATTACAATATCTTGATTGGGTTGACTCAAACAATATGATCATATCATAGTCTCAGGATCATGGTATTAAAGTGAATTAAGAACTGATTAATTCAGTGGAGGTAATTTTAATATATTTTTAAAATTTATTTTCTCCATCAATATTTTAATTATTAACTGACAATCTAAATTTATGTTTGATTAACCTGAGTATTTCAAAACAAAACTAGAGGTTTAAAATTATTTTGATTATTTGTTTCCTAAGTATATATCTATTCCAATACTTTTTTTGATCTACGCCTTAAAGATTCCTAGTGAGTACTAATATCTAGTACATATTTCATTTTTATTTTCTTTGGGTAAAGTAATTTTATTGTGATAAGAATTCTGAACCAAAAGTGTACTTTTTTGTCAAATGCTTACCAGTATAATAAAATCTTTTCATGATTAGGAACCACACTGCACAGCTTATCCCTGTAAATGCTACATCTTGTGTAACTGACATGACATCCATTGGCTATCTCCTTTCAAATCCTGATGTTTGTTTTTATAAATTCAGTTATTAAACTTAAGTGGAGGAGATCATGTATAGCTTATATCAATGGCTGGTTTATTTGTGTAGGGTAATATTCTCTAGCTTTACTCATATTGTCAGATGCAATGAAATTTTCTTTTTTATAACTTAAATAATATTTTACTTTATGTGCATATCTTTTCTTTATCTGTTTATACATAAAGGAACATTTCTGTATCTCTGCATCTTATCTATCATATGTAAAGCTACAGAGAATATGGGAGAACACACATGTCTTTGAGATTCTGGTTTTAATTCCTTTTTAATTGAGAGATTGAGATTGGGATCTATGATTTGATATTTGATACTTGTATATTTTTATGCTTTAAAATCTGTGATTCTGCCTCCTTATCAAATTTTTGTAATTTTTCTATTTTATTATAATTCATCCTAGAAAGTAAGAGTTCCTTGATGGTTTGATTTGAACTTCTTTAATTGGGGTTATTTATGCTTTTGTCTAAGTGTTTGCAATTTTTAAAGCTTTATGAACATTTCATGCATGATTATACTGATCACTTCTGGCCTTCAACCTCCCATTCTTTCTCCACTCCTTACACACCCCTTCTGGGATTCCCAATCTCTTCTATAGAGAAGATGGGATATGATAGATAGAAAGATAGTTGTGTGCACACACACAGACACACACACAAAATCAGAGGGTCATAGTGTAGCATTCATCTTTAGAGAAAATGTATCTTTCCTATTCTGTCAATTACTGAGTACCTGCAACTCTTCACCTATGTATGAGACTTATGCAGTTCCCACTTTGGCGTGTTGACTAATGTAGTTGTTATTTGAGTTGTATTTATGAAATATTTTGTTTGGATTTCACATCCTCTTCAGATACATTGTATTTATAGCCTTTGCTCATTTGTTACTATGTAATTTAGTTTTCTACTGCTTTGCAAGAGATATTTATACTATTTAGATGTTGATATGTCATATTTTAGGCTTGAATAAATTTTCTCATATTAATTCTCTTTGGACATCTATATTAATTTTAGATATTTTTCTTAATGTCATAAATAGAAAAGTTGGATAGGCAGTATTAGAATTTTTTAAGAAGGGAGACAAAGGTGCTGACAATGAAATCAAGATTTAAGAGAAAATTTAGAATAATAAGCTTTAAAGTTACAAAACATCATGCCATCCAGGAATTTCTCACAGCTTTTTAACTAGCCATCAAATAAGGATAATTGACCTGCACAAAGTACAATTGCACTCAAATTCTGTTACCCCACAACAACAAAGTGGTATATCCTGGCCCATGTCAGTATTCTCTCTGGAGCTAACAAAACTGAGAAGATCTGACAGTCATATACACACAGTCATTTATCCATCCAATTAATAACTTTTTCAGAATTCCAATAGAAGCACACAGGAAATGAATGTGATGCAAGAGCAACCCCAGGGCTGTGGAGACATTTCCAGTATCAGCCTCACACTACTACTGAGCGTAAGATAAATGGCTGTGAATTTGGATGGCAAACACTTCTCTAGAAGTGCTTCATATTGCAAAAGAGGTTCATGTCCGAATATTGACATAGTTCATATAAAAATTTCCCTTGAAAATGATGAAAATGTAACCACAGGTTAGCAGCTAAGACTCCCTTATAACCAGACATAACAAGATGCAGGTAGGGATGTGTGTGTGTGTGTGTGTGTGTGTGTGTGTGTGTGTTCAGTTTGTCTTATGTATCAAAATAGAAGAAACTACATTTTAAGAAAGAGCAAGAAAAAGGACATTATCATTATCATAGACTAGTTTGGGTTTACTCTGGATGGGAATGTGTGCTGTATGATTGATAATAAATGCGTGGTATATTCAGGCACTAGCGGTATCCTATCGCTTGACAGATGATGCTACACAAAGATATGTTCACTACTGTTTTCATTTAACATATACTTTGAAAGGAAAAACTTTCTGTTATTATGCTACCAAAGTAACATTTTAGAAATAAAAGTAAATTTCACAGAAGAGCATCAAAGTTTAACACGAAAAAAATTCTTCTGTGTTATTTGTTACCTGCTTTAGAAACATGTTTCTCAGTGACATCACTTTTAATATATGTTATATTTTCCTCAATGCTCCTTGTGCTCCATTACCATACATTTCTTTGAGTTTATGTAGACAGTAAAAACAAAAAAGCAGGCAAACAAACAGCTATCAAACCCCTGGATGCAAATACTCCTTTTATGCCCCACTGCTGCATTTTTATAGCCTTCTCTTGTAGACAATAATGGTAGTTTAGCACGTTCATAATGTTTCACACATCTTGTGCTGCTTGTTAACAGAAAGCAAAGAGCCTGAGCAACGTGAGTGAAGCACATGTCCTGAACATTTAACAGGCTGATCTCATTTTTTCTTTATTTTTCTCTTTTTTTTATAAAGATTTATTTATTTTATATGTATGAGTACACTGTAAGTATCTTCAGGCACACCAGAAGAGGGCATCAGATCTTATTAGAGATGATTGTGAGCCACCATGTGGTTGCTGGAAATTGAACTCAGGACCTCTGGAAGAGCAGTCAGTGCTCATAACCAGTGAGCCATCTCTCCAGCCCATAAAATTTATCCCTAAAATTGACATGGCACGTTTTATCATTTTAGTGAGCTGAAATTAGAAACACAATGTAGAAGCTACAAGTTCTGAGTATCACTGCTTGCACAATTTACATCTAGCAGTGGATTAAGATAATATTTTGTAATGGTTAATCTCAGTTGTCAACTTGATCGGCTATGTAATGAGGAGACTATACAGAAGTGTGACGGTCAGAGGGCTTATAAGTAATTAGCAAAATAAAATTAATGCCATTCAGCTTTCAAAATTACTTCTATAGTATACAAAATAATGAGATTCACAGGGGTGGATAACTACAATGGATCAGGACTTTAGGCATATGTGGGTAATTTCACAACTATTCCTAATGGTTATGGCAGCATGCGCAAGACCAGTCTGAGTTAGGAGATTTTAAGAATGATTTATAGAATTCAATTTAACTAAATGTTATTTTATGTCTTCACATTTTTATTTATTATTGTTACAATTAATATTATTTTGTATGCCCATGTCTGTATATGCCTGTGAAGGGTGTGTGATTACATGTGAGGGTGGTACTTGGGTACCATAAAATCAATGTGATTGTCACATATGATATTGTACTATCAGTTCTTCCCATTTACCTTTATGTGATGTTTATGAACTTCAAGTAGTCATATTTTTGTAGCAGCACATTCCTGTCCCCAACAATCCATTTCCTGGTCACGAAATGTTGTTGTAAAAGTATCCTTTCCATCTGAGGATGAATCATGTAGTACAGAGTAATGACATATATGGATTTCTCACCTCCAAAGTAATTAGATGTGACACCAGGTACCAACATAAACAAATATTTTCACATATGGGCATATGTATAGCATGTCACATAAAACAGTTTATAAATATTATAAATGCCTTTGTTAAAGAGATTTCTGTGCCTTCAACAAAGATTACTATATACTGTGACGGAGTTTTGTATTCCCAAGTATCATAACCACAAAGGTGATGTTATTTGAGAGTTTAGCATCTGGACAAGGAATTAATTCAAGTTGCTAAGTATATACAGATATATATATAGATAGATATGGAGATGGAGAGATAGAGATAGGGAGAGAAAGAGAGAGAAAGAGAGAGAGTGAGAGAGAGAGAGAGAGAGAGAGAGAGAGAGAGAGAGAGAGAGAGAGAGAGAGATATCACCCCTGCCCCAATTAGAGCTGAGTACTCCTAAGATTCTTATATTATGCATTTTAGCTAGTTGTGGGTATCTGTGTTAATCAACATCTGCAGCCTAAAGACCTACTATAATGAAATTTGAAGAGATATATTTATTTGTATTTAATGCACGAGATTAGAAGTTGGTTTAATTGTATGTTCATCTAGCAGAATAATTGTAGTAGGGTACTCACCTGGGGCCTCTATAGCCAAAAGCACTTGTCTCATATTGGGATGCCAGATATAGAGTTCATTTGTGCTGTGAACTTTAAATCCATTCAAAAATTATTTAGTTGCTCCAATGATATTTTTACCACTGTTGCACCAGTGAGTAGTCATTGCGAGGAAAGTCATTACTGTAGCTTTCATAGTTTACAACTCTGTTTACCTACTAGATAAGACTGATTACTTTTCTTCTCTGGTAGTATATATAACACATCTCAGTATTATGAAAGGTAGCAAATAAGGATGATGCTTCCGAATCTATAGCACCTGGATCTCTCCATGTTCTATGACTCAACTATGCAGTGCTTTCTTCATTAGAGTCTTACTGTCAAGTTCTGGAAAGTGACCAAGAGAAAGAGTAATAGCCTGTAATGCTTGGAGTTCTAGGAACACTCACTGAACATCAACTCCACATCAGGCAATTCTGCCCTGACACCGTACTGTTTACCTGCTAACTGTGGTGTCTGGAAATGCATCTTCCTGGCAATGCCTACCCATTGGCAAACAGGGGCAGAGATATGACTGGAGTAATTAATGACAATTTGAATGGATTTAAAGTGCATAGCACAGATGAACTCTATATCTTCCATCTTAATTTGAGACAAGTTAGAGGCCCTAGGACCTACAGGACTAACCAATTACTATTACTCTGCTAAATGAATATAGAGTTAAGCCACATCCTAATGTCTTATCGTTATATTCATAGATAAGTACATAAGGTGACAAGAGGCTATTGTCAACCCATTGTAGGATAGCTCCTTTTAGACTTATATATGGACCTTCAACTGCAGAGACATTAAAGAGACCAATGTTATATGATATGACACCCAATATTCATTAAGGAAATCAATGAGACTGTTCCAGTATCTGTTTTGGGATGTTGTAGTTCAACACGCTCATTTATAATTCATTCTTTTTTTTATTTTCTTAAAGAACTTAGAAAGTGAATGAAAATATATAATTTATGCTATATACTGAAATTTCATTATACACACATTCTAGTTTAATTATGCTTTTATTTTTATTTTATCTTTTTAGTATAATTTTTAGAAATCTTAAATGATATAAAGGCTGATACTATGTGTATTATAATATAAAGGATGTTTTATACAATAAAGCATCCAAAACTTTTGGAAGAAATAAAATTTATACTCAGGCAATGCAATTTCTTTATATTGGTGAATGTGAATTAAGAGTATCTACAGCCTAATATGTTACATAATTCTGCATTTAATTCATTTTCTTTTTCTTATTTTGCATGCTGTTCTTCTAAAACATAAACATTGATTCTTAAAACAATTCAGACTAAAACTAAATTGGAATTCTTGCCAGCCTAAGCTCACTGCACATATATTTAACTGCATTCTTTTTTTTTTTCAAAATGGACTTAATACATTTCAGCTGCTTTATAAATCACCTCCAGGAAGTTATGTCAAATATAAATAACTCTACTCTCCACATAAGGATTTCTGTGTTTAAGCAAGTGTACTTTAGTCATACAGCAAGGTCACAGACAACTGCAGCAAACAATCGATCAAAGTTATAATAAAAGTTTCAAGTTACCAAATGTAAAACTCTATGAAAAACGGAAATTTGCACAGTCCCTGGTGGTTTGGGCGTAAAGAACCTTTCCAGTTTGAGCTCACTGTCTTCCATATTAGGCCATATTAACCCTTTAAACAATAAAATTTGTGACCTCCTATACAATAGGTAAAAATCCAATTTCCTTCTCAGGAAAAGAAGTATTATAGCAAATGTCGCTCTTCCCACTCAGTTGCTCTCCTTTATGTCTCAGAGTTCATAAAACAATTCCCCAGCCTGAGAACAAAATAAACAAGCAAATGGCAGCGTTTAAGAAGCCCTAGGCACTACACCTAGGAGGATCTGCAATCTAACATTTATCAAGCCACAGCGAGCTACAAAACATTTGAGAAATGTGTTCCTGGAGGGAGCAGAGAGAGAGAGCTCATTAGAATCCCCTTTGATGTATAAAGGAAGCATTCTGTTCATAAACCACAGGAACATTAGAAAAAACAGCTGTTCTCTTTCCAAACAGAGCAGCCACATCAGTGTGAATTTCACCATGGCGATAGCTTAATCAAGAATCCCATATTATACAAAAGTCAACCCACCAGGGGAAAAAAACACGTCCATACTTATATTGCCTTATTATAATAAATACTATTCACATGTTCGTGGAGAAATATTTGCCACATTGAAGATACTCATTTTAGGAGTAAATCTCATCCGTATGACTTTAAAAGGTTTAAAATAAAATTTCCTTATAGCACATATAATATTTTCACCATTCACTGAGCTTCATCATATTTTTGATTTCATATATAGTATCAGTTCTAGAAAGTAATAATTTTGTATTCACGGGATAACGTCATATTTGAATAAATATATTTATTCGCTAGGTCTAAAACAGATTTTAAAAACATGTACCTTCTTGAACACTTGTCATTCCTTCATTGTGGGAACATCCTTCTGCTATCTTCTACCTTTTAGAAAGATTGCATGTGCCATTTTTAAAAGGATTTATGTATTGTTATTGTATATACCCATTTTCTATGGTACTGAATTACAGGAAACTTTTATGGATCTTTCACACTGAATGTATTCTTATATGCACATCATTGTGCAGTGTCATATTGCTACTGAACTTAGAGGCATAAAACAGGGCCCAATGAACCAAACAACTCTGTCTAATGAAAATCTCTGCCTAGGTTTAAGCCATAAAAGGTATTGAAGGATACAAATGTCAAATTTGACACGGCCTCTGTGCCATAACCAAACTAACTGAGTTAACTGAAATTCTGATCCAGGTACTTATTTTTTTATTTTATTTTGTTGGCAATATAATTACATCATATTTCCCTTCCCTTTTCACCCTCCAAGTCCATTCACTTACCACTCCCTGATGTATTTTAACTTCCTGGCCTTTTTCATTTCATTAAAGATTACTAAATACACACATACACACACACACACACACACACACACACACACACACACACACTCCTCCCCTCACACAAAAACACATACACACATTGAGTTGTGGAGCCCAGTTCCAGTGGATGCACCTACAAATCCTCCATCACCTAAAATGTGACTCAGATATTTTATTTATTTATTTATTTATTTATTTAATACTCCAGATTTTATTCCCCTCCCAGTCTACCCTCTGACTATTCCATATCCCATACCTCATCCCTGCCCCCCTGTCTCCACAAAGATATCCCCTCCCCAAATGTCAGGAACTTATAAGAACAAAGGGATCACTAAGTTAGTTATTAAATTGTGTCTACTGACAAATATCAAAGGCCATACCCATAAAGTTATACTAATCTGCTGCCTAGACAAACTAAGCTTTTAAAAATCCCAAAGATACATATGCCATCTTAAGTTGCATATTTCTGCGTAGAATGAGTAGCTCACAGAATGTTTGTGATAAGAGACACAGTTCTTTTTTTTTTACCCTATCTATTGCCTACTACAACACTGGCAAATATTTCAAAGAGCAATAGATGACTTTAGAGCCCCTTCATCGTGTCATAATCAATAGTCTTGCCTCAGACTCCATCTTAGTCAAGGTGTATCAGTATCATAAATACCAATGTGCTATAGATTAATGAAGCATGGGTCGGGTGAGATATTGTAGCTGAAGTCAAACTACTGCTCCGAAATTGGTTACTAGCAGCCTTTATTACCATTTATATGATGAGACAGACTGGACCTAGATTCCCATGGGTTTGAACGTCATGTCTTTTTCCACATAGCTAATTAGTAAGCATTACTGTGTACCTGAGCATATTATTTTAATTTATACTCTTATAAAAGTAATTTTGTCATCACACTTTAAAAATGTAAAATTTCTGTCACAGAGCTTTATTGTATTTCTTAATTGCCAATATTGCCCCGCTGGAAATTCTATCATCTATACTTTCTCCTTCGTTTTCTTGTCATTGTAATTTAGTTTCATTTGGCCAACTTCTGACAGACTTTTGTCCCATTTGTACACATGTAATTGCTTATTTTATAATTTTATTTTTTGTTCTGTGTCCATATTTAGAAGGATAGAATTTTAATTTTCATTTTTGTATAACTAACATTTGCATATCATTACACTGTTTCTTTGAATCTTTGGTCCACATTTAAATTTTAAAAACTCACTTTGGATTACCAAGATCTAAAATATAGATCTTGTAGGGTTTTTAAGGCGACTATATGACTCATATATCTGAAGGAATTTTAGTGTTAGCTAGTGTAATTTTTTTTTGTATTTTTTAGGATTCTTTCTATTTCATACTATTAAGTTTTTTACATTTGTATAACTTTTATCTCAGCAAATTACTTTCTATTTACAATATTTTGTTAATGTTTTACAATGCACATTTACTTGATTTTGGCTATGAGGAAAAACAAAATATTTGAAGATCCTTTTTATCATTTTTTAATGTATAAGGAGACTTGTTTCCCTTTAATATCCTTGGTTTTGTTATTTGTGTAGGGGTGTGTGTGTGTGTGTGTGTGTGTGTGTGTGTGTGTGTGTGTGTGTGTGTGTGTATGTAGGTGTGTGTGTGTGTGTAGGTGTGTGTGTGTAGGTGTGTGTGTATATGTATGTAGGTGTGTGTGTGTGCATGTGTGTGTGTGTTGTAAAAGCAATCTCTTTTTCATTCTAGGATAAGAAGGAAACACTTCAATTATGTCAGTGCTTCCTGATCATGCTCAGTAAGTACACAGTACATCTCTTTATCATTTGATTGCAAAATTCACTCGCTTTTTCTTGAAAACCCTGCTGACATTAAGATAGAAAAAAAATATATCTATTATCTATCCCTAACATGTTGTTCTGCAAAAGTGTCATTTGGGCACTTAAAGCATCCTGGTGGCTTACAGTAATCATGTGATTATTGCCATTGTGTAGAATACACGCTGACGTGACAGAAGCTGTTAAGCCCAATATTTTCTCCCTAATTCCAGTGCTTGACTAGCACATTGTGAACCTTCAGTTTACATTGTAAAGATGAATGGAACTGATTGGATTTGATGGAATTTGTTTGATGTGACCATAACAGGGTTGAGGAGTGAGTCTTAGATAAATAGAATGATTTGATTTCTGTTCACAGAGTAAAGGTGCTGAAAGTGAAACACAATTTCATTCAAATTTTGTTAGACGTGAATTTACTTCTCTTTCCAAATACGTGCTATATATGTTTACTCTCATAAGCTTATGCCAAGAGTCTATTTATACTTCAATATTCTTCATAGCCCGTTACTTGTTTCTACTGCAATTAACTTAATCTTTTGGAAAAGTATTGTAATTCTTGAATATGTTCATTTTTCCATTTTATATGAGTTGTTCATTCATCACCTAAGATATGTAATATACTCTTATACATTTAAGTAATAATTTAGCAGTACTGAATATTTTAGTACATAGTAAAATATGGTACATTTTATAAGTTTCATCCCATATAGAAAGAATGTTACTATAATAGACTTTAAACAACATTTTCAAAAATTATGTTCTGCTTAGTTATTACACTATCTTTTTTTAAAATCCTGATTTTAATTTAGCATCCATTTGCCAAGTAGTTACCTAGTAAAGCTTATCATCCTTTAGCAATTTTGTAGCTTGGTTGGAGGAGAGCATAATCCATTTCAGTAGTTCTTTAATTTTCCACAGATTCATGGGCAGAACATTATCTTAATGTTACTAATCAATCTTTGTACAGCAGGCTCTACACACTTGACCACTCCCAATATAAAACACTTTTATATTAACCTTAGCTTTCCTTTTGAATCAACTCCATCTATTTAAATTTAGTTCAACTTGAATTGTTTTAATGGTAGAGGAGTGGAAGACGATTTTCTGATTTGTGGGGGTTTTGTTTTGTTTGTTTGTTTGTTGGTTGGTTGGTTGGTTGTGTGTGTGTATGTGTGTGTTTGTGCATTTTCACTGTTTATGTTCTTGTCTGAGAGCTGTGCATTCTATGTCTTGCCTTTGGAATTGCCATGCCTCTAGATAAGTACTGTGCATGATGTGTCACATAATCAGGCCTGGCTGCATGACTTATTTAGCTGATGACATTTGGGTATAAGGATTCAAAGAGACACCTGAACTGTTGGCTCTCTGGTTATTCTGCCTCCTTGGGTCTTCCTCAAAGTCACCACTCTTTCAATCCTAGTCCTTGAGGTATATCAGGCTGCCTAGTCTGGAGAGGAGTGAGTACCAACACACACCTCATGTAACATGTGAGTCAGAAAAACACTGACACTTCAAATAATGAAGATACTGAACTTTATCAGGGCAGTAAAACTGGATCATCTAATAGTTGGCATTATTATTAATGAAATTAGAACATAATTCCACCTAAAACACTTAAAAATTGATGGTGGCATTGTAGTTTGTCAAGTTGACACAGCTAAAGTCATCTGAGAAGAGGGAGCTTCAATTACAAACCTGCCACCAGCAGATTGATCTATAGGTTAGTATGTGGGTATTATTTTGGTTCGTGACTGATGTGTGAAGGCCCACACACACAACAGTGGACTGTTGGTCCTGAGTATAAGGAAGAAAGTTGAGGAAATAGTGAAAAGCAAGTCAGCAGGCAGCATTCCTCTGCAATCTCAGCTTCAGATTCTTCCTCTGGCTTCCAAATTTGTGGTCTTGCATTTGATTAGACTGTATCCTATCAGGGGAAATTAACCCTCTTGTTCTCGGTTTGTCTCAGTCAGTGTTTTTTGGGTTTTTTTTTCAAATTTGTAACATTCATTTATTTATTTTTATTATTATTTTCTGTTTTTTTTTATTTACACTCAAAATCATTTCCCCTTTCCCGTTTCCTCCCTCCCCGAAAGTCCCATAAGCACCCTTCCCTCCCTCTGTTCCCCATTCAACCCCCTCTCACTTCTCTGTCCTGGTGTTCCCTTACATCCAGTCTTTCCAGGACCAGGGGTCTCTCCTTTCATCTTCTTGGAAATCTATTGATATGTGAATTGTGTCTTGGGTATTCTGAGATCCTGGGTTAATATCCCCTTATCAGTGACTGCATACCATGTGTGTTCTTTTGTGACTGGGTTACCTCACTAAGGATGATATTTTCCAGTTCTGACCATTTGCCTAGGAGTTTCGTGAATTCACTGTTTTTAATTGCAGAGTAGTATTCCACTGTGTAAATATACCACATCTTCTGAATCCATTGTTTTATCACAGCAACAGACACCAAGCTAAAACAGGAATAGGTTCCGTGAACATGTGCAGTGCTCCAAAGAATCTGACTATGCTGAATTTAAGAGGAAATTGTTGCTTCGCACCAGAAATGTCATTGAGTACTCACAGCTTAATCAGGTGTTGGAGGAAATTGAGAGAGAATTCAAAGACACTGTAGTTAATGGAATTCTGCCTGGTGACGTTTCAAAGAGAAGTTTGAGAGTCTACCAAAATGTCTACTGGATGTTTGAATGATATTTTAAATTAAGAGTGTGCGATTTCTAATCAGTTAGAGCTGAAAAATCATCTATGATGAACAAAAGACTTGTACCACAGAAGTAAAAATTATCTCTACTGGCACAATAATACCAATAATCTGGGGGGGGGGCGGGGGGAGCGGCGAATCACTCAGGTTTGAGTCGAAGGAACTGCATTACTTTCAGTGAAAATTTTTGGGAAGTATTTCACCTTGTCAACAGAAACTCCTGGAAAATAATATGTAAGGGACTCCCAGATGGTAGGGTTTGAAGGCATGGAGAAGAGCTGATGCTTGGCATAGTGAGAAGGCAGGAGAGGCTATAAGTTAAAGTATAGCTTTAGTTTCAGTGAAGACCCCAGGATTAAGGGAGCAATGTATGAGAGCTGAGGCTTCAGACCACTTGGTAGGTGTGAAGCAGAGACGGCCTGATCCGAAGTGATTTTCTATGTGTTCTCTGAAGAGAAAAAAAAAACACAGGAGTGGAGCAAACTACTCAAGCTATTTGAAGGCTAGAACATCTTGAGTGAATCCCAGCTCTCTGAAACTAAGCTATGGGATTTGATTTGTGATGCTGAATGTTGGCTTTGCTTTGATATTATTGTGACTGTAATCTCATTCTTACCTCTTGTAATAAGAATTTGGTAACTTTTGTTGGTTTATTTTGCTTTGTTTGTTTGTTTGTTTACAGATTCCACGTTTAGAAGATTGGGTTTTTAGAGACATTAGTATTTGAAAGTGATTTTAAACCTTTACAATGTTCCAAGTCTCTAAAGACTATGAGACCAAGCCAGCTCAGTCAGTCAACAGGGTCTCAAGAGAAGGAGTGAGGATTGAAAAAAGAAGAAAAACAATTAGACCAGATTATAACTTGACTCCAGCCAGTACTGAGGCTGAAGCAGCTTTATATCTCTCCAGCCTGCTTTTACATCATTCTAGATACATCCAAAAAATATGGTCAGTTCTTAGATCAAAGACAAAATAATCAAGTGAAGTAGTAAACAAAGAGATCATATAAGACAGTAATCAAGCAAAGTAGTAAGCCAAGAGATCACACAAGGTAGTAATTAAGCAAATCAATAAACAAAGCCCCATGGTCACTATTTCTAACATTTTTACCTGAGTCTACTTCCTTGTCTGAGCCCAGTGACAAATGCCAAATTCCAAGAAGTGGCACTAAAATCTCTCAAAACTATGGGACATTTAAAGTTATACTATGTTTTATAATTTGATATTTATCTAAGTCCCTGAGAATAAACAAAAAGAGCAAAGTTATTTAGTAGGGATGTATTTGAAGGTGAAGTTTTCAGTGGTCTAATATGCTGATCAGTTAGTTTGTAAACGACATCGTATTGGATGAGAGACTCTGAACTTAGAATTGTCTCTTCCAGATTGGCCTGTAGGCAAGTGTCTGAGTAATTTTTTTGATTAGAGAGTGATGTGGAATAGTCAAGAACAATGTGAACACTGCCAACCCCTTGAAAGTGGCCCTGTGTTATATAAGAAAGCAAATTCAGCAAGCTCTTAAGCAATATGCCTCTACTCTTCCTCATCTCTGATTCAGTTCTTGCTTCTGGGTTTCTGCTTTGAATGCCTATCTCAGCATCCCTCAGTTTGTCAGCTGAAATAAGCTCATTTCTGCACAGGTCAGCTTTGGTCAGTGCAGGGTCTGGCATGACTGTGTAAGGGGAGGTGTGACTCAGTCCCTGCCCCTGGAGCATCAAGTTGATCTCCATGATCCTCACAAGTGCTGCTGACAGCTTAATGCCCTGAAGCTGATCTGCTGTTGCTTCTATTTTACTTTCAATCTCTTTTTCTGGGGAATATACTTCCCCATTACTCAGAGCTAATCAATAATATTCCATAATAATCCATAATGTTCCATAATAAATGAAACAGATGCAGTTCTCAAAAATGAGGAAAGGAAATGGTCATGAGGCTATGGAGGATGAGGAACAGGCCTTCTACTTGGCCTTCAGGGTCATGGGAAAGAATCTAGACTACATAACCAGAAAGGCTATAAAACCCTATATGGTCTTTTGTAGAAGTAGCTAATTGTCAGGCTTGGCCCTGAATTTGGAATCACGAAGAGATACATGAACCCTCCGGTCCAATGACTGCCCTCACTAATATCTTTCATTTTATCTCCTTTGGTCTGTATATTTTTAACCATTTATTTTAGATTGAAACATTTTCTAAAATATATTATTATAAGAACACCCTTTGACTGGGGAGACAGCTTAGCTATCCAAGTTGATGCTCACAACCAAAATGTCAAAGCACTGTCTATTCTTGGTCTTTCTTTTAGCCTAACAGAACATGTTAAGGTGCCTAGAAGATGCTGTGAATTTTTGCATATAATACATAAAAGAATATAGTTATTAAAAATGTAAGAAAACCATTATATCTATTTTGAATCTTTCAATAAAAAATGGTTGAAAAATTTAAAAAGTATCGTAGGTTTTAAGTTTTATTTCTTTCTCTACCAAGAGACATTCCCACTTCTTTACCCATCTCCTCCTCCATCCTTCTTTATCTCCCCACAGGAACATGGCTACTAACATAGAGTCTAGTTTTACATATCTTTTGGTATAAGGGTTGTAACAAACTTCCACCAATAAAAAATAACTGAAAAGCCATGTAAAACAACCATTTCTTTCAAGCTTACACACAATTGTTACCTTTTAGTTTAGTTTTGTTTTTCTTTCTTTGCTCTTTTATGAGCTGGAAAATAGCATCTCTGTAAAGAGCCAATATCCTTGATGCTAATATTGATCACATAAATTGTGTTCCTGAATTATTTCCTAAATCAGAATTCCTGTCGCAGATGACAATAATCATGCTGTTATGTGAGAAGAGAGTAACAGCTGTTATTTATCTTCTTTGCCCAGCTGTTATGTGGGACCCCTTTTCCCTCCCTCATGGTTCTTAAAGACTGATGCATACACTGACTATGTCCCAAAAATACTTTCAGTTGATTGTAAGAACAACTTATCTTTAACACAGCATTAATATGCAACATTCAGCTGAGAGCCCATTCAGCTCCTGTGGTCATGTACAGTATGGTCACCTGAAAGAATGACTGAAATGCAAACAGCAATTATTCAAAAATGAGTATTTTGCAGAAGTAAAACAACTTCCAGGGTTTACTAATGATGTCGATAAAATGTGAACTATCAGGAAAATGTTGGACATGGGAGAATTCCATAAATACTCCCCGTGTTCTAGCCAGCTTCCAAATACCCAGTATGATGAAATATGTCACTATCTTGATGAGCCACACCTAAAAATGTTTTTGAGACTGCCATGGAATGGTAGCACAAATCCACATGTGGAGAAAAGGTCTATTTAAAGTTCAAGACAAGCCAATGGATTTTAATGCAAAAGACTAACAGTATACTGGTCGTGGCTTAGAATACACCCAGAAATTAACTTTGAAGAAACTACAAGCCTTCACATTTTTCTGTAGAAATAAAAGACCATCAACATCTGTCTGAAAAAGAGAAAGCTCCCTGCATTTCAAAAACAAGGTCTATGTGCAAGAACTTTTTCATGTATTTCAACAAGACAATGAAATCCTCTTGATTTGTAATGGAGCAGGTGTCAATGGATATCGCAAACTTGTGTCAATCTCTACTTGTGCATGGACATAAAAATATTTTTATTAAAGTGCATTTGACAACAGCATATTTTATTTAAAGATACTGTATTATTTTAAAATTACTGTGCATTATTTTATGTTCTCTATTTTAATTTTGAGTGCAGTATCAATTGCTTACAAACGTGAACAAAACTTTTTCAGGATAAATACGATTGCCAGATGTTGAAAACCAACCAGTCTGTCAAATACGAAATGCTTAAGAACTGTGGATCTAATCTGCACACACACAAAAAAAAGTAGTACCAAAAAGAAGATTCCAGAATGGGGAGAATACAATTGGCAAAATCCTCCCACCAAATTCACACAAAGGCAAGCTAGTGGAATATTTTCCTGGTTGGTAATCGTCACACAGAGGTCCAACCCTCTGTGGCTAGTGCCACCCATGAGCAGGAGGCCCTGGTTTTTTAATAAAGCAAGCCTTGCAAGTTAGGAGCAAGCAGAAAACAGCAGTCCCCAAGCTTTCTGCTTTAGCTCCTGCATCCATGTTCTTGGCTTGATTTTATTTCATGACTTCCCTTCATAATGGACTACAGATGAAGCTGTAATAAATCTTTTCCTCCACAAGTTTTCTTTCAGTTCATCTCAGCAAGAGAAAGCTGATCAAGATACCTAGTTTTGACCACTTTCTTCCATAAGTCCTATTTTTCCTAATAGGATTCATTTTAATCTCCATTAATTATTATCATCAGATAATATCAATATGATATTTTCTATTTGTTTAAGGCACTACCTCACTGACTGTAGTCCAGACTAATCTTAGTCCATAACTCAATCAATCTCACCTAAAATTCTCTGTCTTCCTTCATAATGGACTACAAATTAAGTTGAAGTAATCTTTCTTCCACAAGTTTGCTTTCACATAAACTTGTTTGGGTTCAAGTAGAGTAAGAAAGAACTCTTGTATCTTTGCCTCAAAAGTGCAGAAATTATGTTTGGTTTATGGCATTTGTTTTAAGTATTCCGTTTTTTAAAGGGTTGGTTTTTAAAAGTTGAGTGGTTGAGACGTTCAGTGGTGAAGGTTATGGAAATATAACTCACTGGTGCGTGCTTCATGAGGCAATTGTTGCAAAGTGCCAGGGTTTGCCTCTAACTCCAGCTCTTGTCTCCATACCCACACAGACTAAAGCACAGAAACCTACAAACTGAAAATAATAAAAAAGAATTTTATATCCTTTGCATGTACTTATTTTACTAGTTGAGGGAGGGTAGTAAATCTGTGGCAACCAGAAGACAATGTTCAAGAGTTAGTACTCTGCTTCTATCAACTGGATTCCAGGGATCCACATCAGATTGCCAGGCATGGCAACTACTGCCTTCATCCACTAAGCCATCCTGCTGGACATTGCTGGGTTTTTACTCAGGCCAAACTTTCAGTATATTATTGACTGACTTTGAAATTACCAAATAAGGTGTATTGTTACAATGTGCATGTTGATATATTGAGTGCATCTCCCTCAATGCTTTTGAGATTTACAGTGCCACCTTTGCCTTCTCTGTTATCCTCTGTGTACTGAGAGGTTCCTATCAGCAGGAAGATTCTGAGTCCTTCTGCTTTCTATTGCTCCTCCCAGTTAATTGGTTTTCTCCAGTAACCAAAGAGTTTCTCCTTTCAGCTTAAATCTCGATGTCTTGGGGAGAGACAACATGTCTTTTTACATTAGATGTTCTACTCCTAAGACAGAGAAGGCACATCCAGGCCTGTGTGTCATCCAGCGGGACTTTAGGAGATACTTGTTTTCCAAGCTGCACTTTGTCCAAATATTATCCATTTCTCTTCATAGATACTACTGAACCATCTGGGCAAGATTTCTCATGTGGGATGACACAATGGGATTGCAAGAACATAGTTAGGACATGGTATTGTGATTCCCCACCCCCACTCCCGCCTCCCAGTTTTGGAAACGAGTAGAAATCTCGAATGGCACCCCTCTCTCTCAGCCTCTCTCTACCACTGAGGTAGCAACTTTTCTCAGTTCCTCACAGCTGCAGGTGCTTCCTGAAGTGCCTGGGAAGCAGGCTCTTCATACTTCTATATCGAGCTTTGCTTGGTGCAACTTTATTTCTGTATTTCTTATCCACCATCCTGAACTGAGTAGTTTATCAGCAGAACCCTAACAGACTCAACATTGAGGATCTGCATAGGGTTCGGTGCAGAAGTGCACATGCATGCATTTGCTGACGAATTATTTCCCAGTATCAGTCCTTGCCTTGTATTCTATGTAAGTTATTTGGAATGCATTCTTATTGTAGAGATTCTTGATCCCATCATATAGAACAGCTTATCTTTACAGCTTTCCAAATTCCATTGGTCTTTGTGCTGGTTCACTGTATGGTACAAGTTCACCGCTATCATTATTGTCCTTGGCTACGCATGCTTGATGAGAGTATGTTTGCTTTGCTACAAGACTGTTTTAATTGATCTCACACATGTTACATACAACATTTACTTTTGAAGCTACCTGTCTATTGCCTAGAGTTTACAGATTGTTTCTTTTTCCAACCACTAATATTGTTCAGTGAGGGGAAGGAAGATGTCTCAACAAGTTAAAGTGCTTGACAAAAAAAAAATTAGGACCAATATTTGCATCATACACACATAAGAGAGAGAGGCAAGAAACATATCTGTAATACCAGTGCTGTGAAGGGAGAAACAGGTGAGCTTTTGACTTGCCGTCCAGCTAATCCAAGTTGAGCTCAAGGGCAAGTGAGAGACTTTCTACAATAAAAATAAGGTAGAGAAGCAATGAAAAAGACACACTACCTAGTCTGCTGGTGTCCACATGGATTTATAACTGCATTTACGTATGTGCCTATTGAGCAAATTTACACACATACGTGTGCACCACACACACACACACACACACATACCATAAGCACACACACACCATTCACACACTCAAAAATACACACACCATTTACATACACACACGACACAAATACATACCATTTACACACACATGACACACATACATACCTTTTACACAAACATAAACACCACACACACATCATTCACACACACACACCATAAGCACAAACACACCATTCACACACTCAGAAACACACACACCGTTTACACATACACACGACACAAATACATACCATTTACACACACCCAACACACATACATTTACACAAACATAAACACCACACACACACCATTCACAATTCTAATACACTCACACACAATCCTTCAATTCACGTGAGTTTTCTTTCATATTTTATTCATGATCACATAGCACCACAAAATGTGTGACCAATCCCCACTGATAACATTGTCCTCACTATTTGCCTGCTGGCCTCTAAGCCAATGGCAGAGGTTTTAGAACTTAATTCATGCTTACCTCTTCTAATACTAATGTTTTCATTAGCTTGCATTGGTTTGAGTGAAACTATGCTTCATTCCGGAAAACCAACAAGTATTACAAAGGGATTCTCACCAGTAAGTCATAAAATATGCTCTGCAGTTTACATTGTATTATCTCTATGAAGTCTAATCAATAGAATAGAGACATTACACATTTGTCCAATAATAGAAACAAACAAAAAACCTGCATTCTGTGTGTTAGGTGGTAAGAAAGGACGTTCAGGTATGAACTTATATTCGCATTTGTAAAGTTGAATACATAACCTTTGATATGCTTACTTATTATTGACTAATTAGAGTCTTTTGTAATGACTATTTATTAAGAAATGTATACACAGTAATTTATAGAATTATATAATAAATGAGATATCACCTACATTTTGGAGTATCAGATGAAGTCTTCATTCACATTTAAACACCAAGGAAGTTTTCTACTTTTTAATTTATGTTATTTCTCCAGATTATATGGCTGAATTCTGGATAGCATCTGTTGTTTACAAGTTTCACCTGCCCACTGGGTCACTGGTAAATTTTTCTGCACATTATAAGCTATTTTATCAAAATTCAGGAAGATAAACACTTTAAGAGAACAAGTTAATATTTTAATTAAAATACAATTTTCTTTAACATATTTATTAAGCTTTAAATCACTAATCTTTTACAGGGAGCTTTCACTGAAGCAATACATTTCAAGTTGCAAACTAAAACATGATGCATAAGACAATGTATCTGCATCTCACCCGCACACTAGAAGCACTAAATGGCACTGTTGTATCTTGAAGTGTTTGCCATTCTCAGAAACGTGTTATGTTTAGTTCTGCTCCCAAAGTTAGTCCTTTTCTCTTCCAGAATGATTTATCAAAATCTTTTCCCGGAAATTGCAAAACCCTTCACATGGGTGCAACCTCTCTCTATTCAATGGATAGTGAAACAAAATACATTATTTTTCTTAATCTAAGGATATATTTGTGGCATATTTGTGGCATGCTTTTCTTAGAAATCTGGAGGAAAATGAATACCTCCAACACAATAATCATGCAATCACATTCCATCGTCTCCAATTATATAGCACTGCACTGATAACTATATTTAAAATCGATTACATAGTAATTTAGAAGGACTATTAATAGGAATAATACTTTGGATTTGTGGGTTGCTATCTGAAGGTGAAACTGATTTGTTTCCAAAAGTTAACAAATTTTTGGTGTTGTTCTCATTTTAAGTTTACTTATAGTTTGAGTTATGAGACAGACCAAATGTCTCCTCACACAGTCGCTGTAGCCACATCATAAGCACTCTTAACACACTTCTTCAAACTTTGGCGTATGTCTTAAATCTCCTTCATGTGAATTCCAAATCTGTGTATAATCTGAGTCCTGTGCAATCCCCCATGACATCCTTCACTGGTCATGTGCCCTCTCCCTCAATCAATGCATGAACTGCCCTCCCCATTCATTCCATTTTCAGTGTTTTTTAGGTTTTGAAAACAATAATGTATTCTCTTTTCTCTAAAACTTTTTCTGTTTCTCCTTGCCTGTTTACATTTTAGTAAACCATTTATAGATCTTGCATCATTTGCTCTCCATCCTTTGGACAACACCATCCCAATACTGGTCCATGGACATGTCCTCATTCTACATGGTGCCATTGGGCTGAATCCTGCCTCAGGGGAGGAGCCCATGCCCCTGAACTGACAAGTCCTCATAATGAATTGCTTCCCCTAGTCTCTGCAAAGGCTGCTGCAGGAACAGGGACCCGACCTAAGCTGACACAATTAGAATCACCGGGAGAATGTGTTGCACTCAGAAACATAGCAAGGATGCTTGGGCTGCCAGCGGTCAGTGGGAGCAGAAGGGAAGCCTGGGCTGAAAGCCAGCACAGAAAGGAACAGATGGAAGAGATGGGAATGTTCAGACATAATGCCCCTCTTTGGCCCAAGATCCCCCTGGGGGGATCAGACCCTGCCCTACCCTGCTTCTTAGACTAGGCACTTCATATATTTGGATGGATTTAGCAAATGCCTATGGACATTGTTAAAACATTTGGGTGCTTATGCCTTTTATCAGTGTCTTCCACAAAACCTAGTGCTGCAGTGTGCTTGACAACTAATGCTCCCCATGATGCGACAGGAACCAAATGATGACAAATTCAATTTAATCTGCTTAAAGAACATTACAGGCTAATGGCAGATTCTTTGGAATAAACTCCAAACAACTGCTCTGAACTTTCTCAGGCAGTTCATGGCATGTGGGCTGTTGTATTTGTCTGGGTGTTATTAAACTTTAGGAGTCATCCTGTCATCTCTGTTTTGTTTCTTGTTGCTATGATAAAATACTGTGACCAGTGTGACTTAAAGGCAGAAGAGGTTTTTTTTTTTAACTTTTTTTTATTAGATATTGTCTTTATTTGCATTTCAAATGTTGTCCCCTATCCCGGTTTCCCCTCTGAAAATCCCCTAACCCATCCCCCTCCTCCTGCTCACCAATCCACCCACTTCTCCTTCCCTGTCCTGGTATTCCCCTATACTGGAGCACCGAGCCTTCTCAGGACCAAGGGCCTCTCCTCCCTTTGATGTCCAACAAGGCCATCCTCTGCTACGTATGCAGTTGGTGCCATGGGTCCCTCCATGTGTACTCTTTGGTTGGTAGTTTAGTCCCTGGGAGCTCTGGAGGTACTGGTTGTTTCATATTGTTATTCCTCCTATGGGGCTGCAAGTTCCTTCAAAAATTCTAGGCTATAGTCCATCACTGAAGAAAGTCACAGCAGCAGGACCTTGAAGCAGCCAGTCTCATTATATACATAGTCAAGAGCAAAGAGCAAGGAATTAATGCATGCATTCTAGTAGTCAGCTTGGCCTCTCCATTTTTTTCATTAACTTACTCTCTCACTTTGCAATCTAGTCGCAGCCCCACACACACACCAGTCCCCGCCTCACACACCCTCTCTCTTTACCACCACTCTGCTTCACTCCCTAAAGGGGAAGGTCCCTCTATCCCAGGTCCCAACCAATTCTGGCACCACAAATCATTGCAGGACCAGCCATGCCCTCTCCCACGGAGGTCCAACATGGTAACCCAGTTAGGGGAACAGAATCCAGAGGAAGGCAACATAGTCAGGGTAAAGCCCTGCTCTAGTTGTTCGGGGACCTACGTAAAGATCAAGCTGCACTTCTGCTGCATATGTGTGGGAGATCTAGGTCCAGCCCATGTATGCTCTGTTTGGCAGTTCAGTCTGGTATTTCCGCTCAGAGGACAGCCCATTCACAATTAAGATGGAATCCGCAATTTAGTTAATTAATTAAAATAATATCTACAGAAATTCTGAGACACTAAATTTAAGCAGGACAGTCCTTCACAGGTGTACCAAAAGTCTATCCCTGAATGTTTCTGGCCTCTGTCCCAGTGGCAAATCGGCCATCATATGTTCTAAGGAAGCGTGAGCAGGATTTCTCAGTCTCCAAGTACCATCAGTCTGAATATTTTGTTCTTTATTTTTATTTATTCATTATTATTATTATTATTATTATTATTATTATTATTATTATTATTATTGGTTTTTCAAGACAGGGTTTCTCTGTGTAGCCTTGGCTGTCCTGGAACTCACTTTGTAGACCAGGCTGGCCTCGAACTCAGAAATCCTCCTGCCTCTGCCTCCCAAGTGCTGGGATTAAAGGCGTGCGCCACCACGCCCGGCTATTTGGTTCTTTAGTTCTCTAATATTTAGACACTGTCTGCTCACCCTATCCTGTCTTCATAAAAATTTGTTGAGCTGTGATTGTTCTAACGTCATGTCACGTTCCTTGTCTCTCCTCCCCTTGGACATAATGATTGATTCTTGTTGGAAAATGTCTATCCACATGTGCTTCCCTTAGGTTCCTTGCCTATAATTTTCTACCGTTCTGTCTTATCTTTCAAGAAGAGCTGCCATTTCTTTTTCCTACTTTTTAACGAGTTGTTCTTGACCTAAAAACAAAGCTTGATCTTAGCTTTTAAATGGAAGACTTGAAATGTTTTGATTTCTTTAAAAATACAAATAAAACATGTAATTAAGGGTAAAGTGAATAGTATAAAAGGGTGCGTGATATTCTGAAAGAGAATCCTTTCAATGGGAGAAAAAAAATGAAGTAAGAAAAAGATTCCCTTATGAAGAGGCATTGAAAGCAAAATTGAGGGAAAGATATCCCTGGAAACATCTGTGTACAGTTCCCAACGAGAGGGAAGCAAGAGAAGGAACATAAGGGAGGGCTTTAGTTGCTGATAGAAGATTGACAGAAGTTAGTATATGTAGTAGAAGTTAGCATAGCTTTGTAAAAAAAAAGGTTGAAAATTTAATCTTAAAACAAAACTATTTCTATAAAATAATTCAACCAAGAATAAACTAATCAAAATTTACTTCTTTAGTAATCTATGTCCAGGTAAATTAATTAGCTGACAAATGATGACACCCACTACAACCACACTATCAAGAACTCCTACCCACAGGCTTAAACCATACCAGACACCCTGCTACAATAGCTATGGAATGAAATATTTTTGTGACAGTATGACTTCTAAGTATTTTCAAATAACCAGTAATAAAAATTCAATAACTTATTTCATAATTTGTATGAGGTTACCAAATTGATTCCGGATTTCAGGTGTAAACATATCTATTAAATTCTGTAAGGTACAGAAAAAGAAAGATGAACATCAAACATAAGGGAAGGTATTCAAGAGAAAATGGTGATTTTAGAACTATGACTGTCCCGAGAGACTCTTATAAAGCCTGACCAATACAAATGCAGATGCTCACAACCAACCATCAGACTGAACATGAGGTCCCCAGTGGGGGAGTTAGGAGAAAGACTGAAGGAGCTGAAGAGATTTACAATCTCATAGGAAGAACAACAATATCAACCAACCAACCCCCTCCAGAGCTCCCAGGGATTAAACCACTAACCAAAGAGTAGACTTGGAGGGACCCATGGCTTCAGCTGCATATGTAGCAGAGGATGGCCTTATCTGGCATCAATGGGAGGAGAGGCCTTTGGTTCTATGAAGACTGGATGCCCCAGTATCTGAAATGCAAAGGCGCTGAGGTAGGAGTGCGTAGGTGAGTAGAAAGCAGGAGGGAGGTAGGATGGGATAAGGGACTTTCTGAGGGGAAATCAGGAAGGGTGATAACATTTGAAATGTAAATAAATAATATAAGATTAATATTGTAAAAAGAAGTGTCTTAAAAGTAAAGTGTCATTTATTAAAGATTTCAACCTCCTAAAGCACGAAAAAAAAATGTTTTAAAGAAAGCAAAATGCTTGTTGAATAGTCTGTCTTCCAAATTTTGTGAATTAGTACATGATTTGTGTAATTGATGACTATATTCCATTGTGTTGACAATGTACTAAATTGAAAATGTAAAATTGTTTGTGATGCATATTAAAACTACACATCTGACACAGCATAATATGTCACCTTGTCCTCAAGCATCCTGTTTTCACGCCCAGAGGACGACGGCAGGTTGGAAGAGTGGTTGACATAAACAAACAAATAAAAACTAATAGGTAAGGAAATATACCCTTAGGTAAGAAAATTAATACTGATTATAAATGCAAAGTTGGAGTTCAGAACGGATAATCTTGGTACACAGCAAGAGCTTCTAATCCCACATAACAAGCTGCCTTAGAACCAGCCCAATGTACAAAAAGCAGTGAACATTGTACAAAGGATTTATAATCACTGCTTAACAAACAAGACCCTAATCTAGTGTTTGTGTTCCCTTTTCACAGAAACAATACACATTACTTACACCCATGCAGCCCTGCATTGCTAACAGTATCTTTTGCTTAAGTGGTTATTCTAATGAGCATTAGGGCTCTATGAGCTCTTGCCCGTTCCTTAAAATGACAACAGATGATCAATTCACTTCATATGAATTCTATAGGAAAATTCTGCTTTAAGCCTCAAAGCATATGAATTTTAATATGTAAAATTTTATTCTAGATAGTTTGCTCTTGATTATATCATCCACCCTGTCATGTCTGCATTGCTTGCAAAATGTATCACTCAAGTTCTTCATTCTTAATATCTCCCTATTCCAGAAGAATCTATAGAGATATCTCAATGTAAACATAGTTTACACACAGCACTTTTTTCAATTTTCCTCTCAAATATTAAAAACAAAAATCATTTCTCCAAAGACCACACAATTTAATAAATGAACCACCATTTTCACTAAAAAAAAAATTCTTTCCTTTATAGACTTTTCAAGAGACACACGTTTATTACAGTCATATGTGTTTGCCCTTCTAAATACAAGAGCAGGGCCATTGATCAATGCTGTAATCATAATGCATTTTGAATAGTGGCTAATCAATAAAACCTGTTGATTTAATAATAAAATCATGCCATTTACGCCACATATTTTCATGCATGCAGCCTCTATATACACTCTTGTGAGCCTCGGTATTGTTGATTTAGTAAGCAAGGTGAACATAAAAAATACATTTGGAAAAATTAAACGTGTTCAAGCTGAACATTTAGATTGAGTTAAAAAGTGTTAATAGGGGCTAGCAGGAGTGCCCAGAGAAAAAGGCTCCTGTTGTGAATCCTAATGATATGCATAAGATCTCTAGAATATACATAAAAGTGGAAAGAAGAGCTGGCTTCTGAAAGAATTGAAGACCTTAGAAACCAACAATCCAAATAACCCAATTTAAAAATTGGGCCAGACAGAGAATTCACAACAAAGAAATCTCAAATGTATGGGAAGCACTTAGAGAAATCTTCAGTATCCTTAGTTATCAAGGAAATGCAAATCAAACCGACTCTGAGATTCCATCGTACACACATCAGAACAGTTAAGATCGAAAACGCAAGGGACAGCACCTGCTTGCAAGGATGCAGAGTCATGGGGACACACTTCCATTGCTGCTGGGAGTGCAAACATGTACAACCACTTTGGAAATCAATTTGGCAGTTTCTTTAAAAAAAAAACTGGCAACTGCTCAACTTCAAAACCCAGATGTACCACTCCTGAGCATATACCCAAAAGATACTCCACTATACCATAGGAACACCTACTCAATGTGCATAGCATCTTTATTCATAATAGCCAGAAATGGGAAACAACCTAGATGTCCCTTAACTGAAGAATGGATAAAGAAATGTGGTACATCTGCACAATGGAATACTGTTCAGCCATTAAAAAACAAAGACATCATGAATTTTGCAGAGAAACCATGGAACTTGAGAATGTCATCCTAAGTGAGATAAACCAGAGCCAGAAAGAAATGTATGATATGTACTCACTTATAAGTGGACAGTAGCCATGAAGTACAGGGTAACTACACCACCATCCATAGGCCCAAAGAAAATAGGTAAGAAAGAAGTCCTAAGGGAGGATCTGAAACTCTTACTCAGAAGGCAAAACTAAATAGTCACCAGAGATGGATGGAGAGATACTGCAAAGGAGAGGAGTTGAGGAAGGGTATGGAAAGCGATATAGAGAGGATATAGAGAGAAAGGGGGTAAAAGAAATCCAGAAGTAAGAATGGAAATTGGGGGTGGAGCATCTGGTGACTAGCTAGAAACTTGGGATGGGAGAGGATATTGTGAGTCTATAATGGTAACTCAAGCTAGGATTCTTGCTGGAGAGGTGTTGGTCTATTTCTATGTATTATAATACTATTCTTGCAGACAGGGATCTGTCATAATTATCTCCTGAGAGATCACCTAGCAGCAGATGACACATAGCAAAATATCAGGCACAGCTTGGGGAGTCTTGTGGAAGAGTCAGGGATAAAAGTAAGCAAGCTGGAGAGGTCAAGAACACCACCAGAAGATGCACAGAGTCAATTAACCTGCAATTATGGGGGCTTACAGAGGCTGAGCCACCAACCAGGGAGCATGCAGGAGCTGGACCTATTTGTAACAAATGAGCAGCTTGGTGTTCATGTGATACACCTGACAAATAGAACTAAGGCTACCTTGGTTTTTGTTCCTTGACATTGAGTCCTTTTTCCCATACTTGGACTGCCTGGTAGGGCCTCAGTAGGAGAGGATGTGTTTGCCTACACCTGATGGAACTAGATGCCCCAGGGTGGGATGGTACACAAGGAAACTCCCCTTCTCTAAGGAGAAGTGGAGGAGCCAGTGGGGAGTGGGACTGGGAGGAGTGGAGGGAGGGTGACTGTGATCTGGACACTATGTAAATTAAAAACATTAACAGTTTGTAGAATGAAGTATTTTGATTACTGGCATGAGAAAGCTTTGCAACCCACTTAATCTATGTGCATCTTTAGAAAACAAATTTAGGATACTCAATACAAACCAGAGCCATAGATCTTGCACATCAGACCTGTTCTGATGATTTGTTTGTCCTTCTTCATCTATAACAATGACAAGCATGTACTAAGCATCAAAAAGACTTTTGGACATGACAGAGGCATAAGCTCATGAATTCACTGCTATGCTGAAGTCTGCATAGGGATTGCACATGATTGGGCCAGTTAACATTCCCCCACCTAATAGGTAGGAACCTATAAGGTCTCTGACCTTGCAAAAGGCCTACTGTAACTAGTGCTCATTCAGAGAAGGTTGTCACATTCTTCAGTGGCGTAGCAATAGATAAATCATCCTTGCTCCACTGAAGAACTTCCCACTTTAGCTATGTCAAGTAACTCTGATCCAGCTTCGTGGGTTACACACCAAAGAACACATGAATGTACAAAGGAGGCTCCTTGAAAAGAAGAGTGCCAATGGGAGAAAGGTGGAGGAGGAGGAGACTGGGATGAAAAAGGAGGGGATTGGGAGTTGAGAATGACTACATTGCATTATCTACATACACAAAACTGTGAAACAATAAAAAATTAAAAAAATAAAGGAATGTGTAGTTACTGGGAAATGAATAAACAGGTGATTAGTGAATAAATGAATACCCTGTCTGTAATGATTGCTAGCAGTATATCAAGAATACTCACTTTCTATGTTCAGCACACAGTGTCATTTCCCTTCTCCTCTCCCCACTTATACTTTCTTCATGTTTTCACTCCTTATCTTGTGATTGCTCACTTAGTAACCAAATTGCAACCAACTGAAGATTGCAAAAGCAGAAATGCTTCTAAAGGCAATGACTGTGGTGGATCATCCTGATGCCGGCACCTGAAATAAGATGGTCTCCAGATAATGTCCTTATTGCTTACAGCTAGAAACATTTCCTGTCTAAGTGCATAACTTTTTGCATCCACAAAGAGACACTTGAAAGCCTACATGGCAGCTGTATCACCTCTCAGGCATCTTAGTTTACAGCCATGACTTCTCAACATAAGAAAAAGTAGAAAGAGATTTAATTCACTCAAAGGCCAGATAATTCTGAATAGACCTCCATTTAGAGTTAGAGTATTCACACTTGGGAACACTTCAAGTCTAACCTCTGGGAACTACAACTCTGCATTAAAAGATTCAGATAAAATGACCAGACCCTTCAAGTACCCCAGGAGTAGCCATCAATTCATCTCAAAACGTACAATGTTACTAAGAACCATCTTTTGTCACTCAGGATTGTTCCCCAAGACGATTTCCAAATGTCATTGAAAAGTTTGACACGGTAGTGGCAATTAGGGAAGTTTTGTTATGTGGCAATGCCACTTTACAGCATAAGGGTGGCCCTAACATAGAGAAGAAAGTGGGAAGAAAAAAGCCAGGAGGGTGAGGAGAAATCGTGTCTATTAGAGCTGACAAACTGAAGTTTCTAAGGGGCCATCTGCTCATGAAGTTCATAACAGGTATCTACAGTTAACCATCTGCCTTTGCATCCTATGTAAAAAAAGATTTATTTTTTCCATCAAATACACAGTCCCATTCTTACTCCTCATCCTCTGTGACCTCGATTTTCTTAGATTTCTTTCTTCTAAATCAGTACAAACTGCTGTTATCCCTTTAGTCGCAGTACAGTCTAAAGATAATTGTCTCAATGCCCATTTTTTTTTCCCAGAGAAGCTTGATGCTGAGCCTTATTCACACTAAAAGCTTCAGGTTCTAAATTCCAGGAGTGGACTCCAAGATCTCACCCAGAAGACAGGGTGTGCAAACATTTTGATTACTCAAAGTCAATCACTGAACATGTGACCCTGACATCACCTCAACTCTTGTCCCCCACCTACCTACTCTACTATATTAGCATCTGCTTTCTTGCTCTTCTGTCTCATTCCTGCCTCGAGGCACCATGTTCTGTTCATTTCCTCTGCTTAAAATTTCTCAGAAAGCAGTTTCTTATCATCTTCTCACTTCTTACTTTAAAAAAAAATAAACAAGCCTTTGTTTTATTAATAATTTAGTTCCTGTTGTGCCCAATGAAATAAAAAGAATCAAACCCTTAGGAACAAACTACAAAAAAAAAAAAACCTAGCAAGTTTTTGGAGTAAACTTATCATAAACATTGACTCTTCTTTTTGAAGACAGTTTAGTTTCTGTTGTTTTCTAGTTTTCTGATTTTCCCCTTTTATTATTTAGATATTTATTCATTTAGAAGAGTACCCTGTAAAGGGGGCTATTACTCAATTCTAGGCAGGTGCATTTGTGCACTTAAATCCCTGGATGGGTGGATGGATGGATGGATGGATGGATGGATGGATGGATGGATGGATGGATGGATGAATGGATGGATGGGTGGTGGATGGGTGGATGGATGGTTGGATGGATGGATGGATGGATGGATGGATGGATGGATGGATGGATGGATGTAAAGGGAGCAGATTGTGTACACTTCAATATCATCTCTTCAGAAAAACAAGATTTTAAAAGGTTTCATGGCCTTTTCACTAAAGGGAAGGAAAAGAGATGTGTGTATTTGATACTTTGCAACTGCTTGCCACATCAGTCTAAGTGCTTATCAGCACACTACTGTGTTGTGTGCCAGAGGAGGTCAGAAATGTTTACCCAGTACTAACATATCCCTGAAGTGGTCAATTAATTAACACTCTCCATAATTTTTTTTTCTAAAAGTATGGTTTAAACTTTAAATAATGACTACAACTAACCAATATACAAACATTCTCAGACTACACAGAAACTGATCTTAACAAAGCATTGACCACCTTACTGCATTTTAAAATTCTTTATTGTGTATTGAACTGTATTCCCAATCAGCCTAAGCAAAGGCATGCCCTTTATACAGGATCTGCTTAGAGCAGAGGTAACAAAGACAGGAAGAATCTGAAGCCTGTCTGCATGGCCACCTGAGAACAGAAAAGGTTGAGTCCAAGTGACTGTCACATAACCCACGCAGTGACGAGTGAGTCTGCTCCCTTTCTCACTTCTTTCAAATGTTCACTGGAATTCAACATCTTCCTTAAATTCAAATTTCCCAAGGATGCACAGTGTTGACTGCAGTCTGTCTCTTCTCCTGCCTACACATTTGATCATTGATATCCCATCTAATCGTTCTATTTCACAGAACCTTGTGGCTTTTGTATTAATTGGTGTTCCATTACTTGGCATAGATAAATTTGTGAGGAGAGGAAGTTCATTTGGGTGCCTGATTTCAGAGGTTTTGATCACTTCACACTGTAGTTTGTTAGGCCTGTTGACTATAAGCTTGTTATTATAATACTGGTGTGTGTGTGTGTGTGTGTGTGTGTGTGTGTGTGTGTGTGTGTGTGTGTGTACTACAATAAAAGTGTATTGTACTGTTAAAGATGTATGTTGTAGAGGAAACCTGTTCCCCTGTGGTGACCAGGAATAAGAAGTTTAGAAGAAAAAAGAAAACTAAGGAAAAACTAGGTCACAGAGGATGAGGAGTAAGAACAGGACTGTGTATTTGATGGAATAAAGAAAGAAGACATAACGTTCTTCCATCACTTTCTACTGCCTTCCAGTTTGGGTTTTTGTGCAGATCCAAACCATGACAACACTGTAGACTACTGTATCAGTTCTTTTTTTATTGTGAATACTTTTTGTAGCTAACTACGCATAAAATTACCAATAAACTACTCACTACTACCACATGAGGAGTGGCATTCACTCACTTCCATGTCAGTGTGCAATAAAGTGTCATCATATCTTTGTGAAGTATAGGTCCTGTCTTACTGTTAAGAGTTCCAGATTGAGCAACGCAAAAGTTTCAGATCATCTGAGAAAATTCTCCTTTTGAGGGGGCTGAAAAATAAAAGAATGTAGAATTGGTGATGGAATTAGAAGGAAGGAAGGCTTTCTAAAGCATGGTGCTTTCTGCTGACTAGACAAAGATAAGTATAATGACATGGTGATGTAATCGAATGGTTGATAGAAAAAGAATATGTATATTTTGTTTAAAGTATTTAATGACAAGAAGGAGTAAACAAAACTATATTACAGAAGGGAATGGATTTTTCATCATTATAGAAGTTAATTTGAAATCTCTTCATGACTTCTAGACAAGTAGTCACACTTAGGAAATAAAAATGCAGAGCATTAAGTTAAATCTGAAATTTCCAAAAAGAGAAGACTCTATAGTGTAGTGAACTTTCATGCAATATTTAGGAACTCTGGGTTTTATCTGGAAGATCTTCTCCTGAGGTAGCTCATTACAGCTTTACTTGAGTCTGTGGGAAAAAAAGTGGAACATGATATCATTTGTGAAGTACACTCAAGGAAAGACAGTAAAATCTTTTGCAAAGCATGAGAGAGAAACCAGACACAAGGGTGAGGCCAGGAAGGTCTTCAGTTCTCAGCTACGATTTAGAATCTGAGTTTTCTGGGAGAGATTGTGCCCCGAAACTTGGAATTGTCTTCAGATAATCACCTGTTTTCTCCAAAAGGACAGAAAATGCAAAACAGGGCAGATAATATGAAAAAATAAAAATACACAAAGAAAAACTGCCAAGCACATCCTGGCTTGTGCTTGGGTAAGAAAATTTTTGAAAAAAATCAAATTATTTTTTTATTAAATGTGAAAATAAAATATTACTCATTTGTAAAAAGACCAGGCTCTCTAGTGCACAAAGAATTGCTTGATCTTGGTAAAACTTACATAAATACGTACATGCATGTCTATATTATACAATGTAAGTTCAAAAAATTCATGTCCATGTTTTAGTGACCTATTTAGAATGATAAAAATACCATTTCATTAAAAATACCTTTTATTTACTTATTTTTGCTTTGCAATTGAACATGAAATTTATACTGTTTTAAAATAAGTCGGGCTGGAGAGATGGCTCAGCGGTTAAGAACACTGACCGCTCTTCCGAAGGTCCTGAGTTCAAATCCCAGCAACCACATGGTGGCTTACAACCATCCATGATAGGATCTGACGCCTTCCTCTGAAGTGCCTGAAGACAGCTATAGTGTACTTACATATAATAAATAAATAAATCTTTAAAAAAATATATACAGTGCTTTAAAAAAAATAAAATAAGTCATTCTATTGAAACATTTTCTTAATCAAAAGCATATGAATTCCATAGACTAGAAGCACTCCATAGAATTCAGATTACAGTTATTGTTTGGGATCCAGTTCTCCTTGGTTCATCGCTGTACACTTAGTTTCTTTATAAAGTTACATAGTGAACTCTACAAGTCTCCTCTTCCTGATGTCTCTCCAATCTATTCCACATCAGTCTCCACTTACTGGCTTGGAATGGATCCCAATGATTTTTATCTCTTAGCAGAAAACAGTCTTCTATTAAAATTCATAATGAAGGTGACATGTTTGTTCTGGTTTAGTTTCCGGTTTATGGGATCTCAAAAAGCATCTAGAGTTTCTTTAGCTAATATGCACAATCAGAAGCACAGGAGCTTTACTGCAGGGTACACTGCAAACCTCGTCCAACAAACCATATCTTTACATTTTGTTAAGTGAAGCAAAATACTTACTGAAAACGGGGTATTGTCATACATTGCTTTCAGCATGTTGGTCGTGCATTTTCCTCCTTCAGATATTATGTATAGTTGCCATAAAGTTTAAGCAACATGCGGGGGTTGTTGTTACCTTCCAACTTCCTTCACTGAGTTCTTGGAAAGGGTTCTGCTACTTATTCAGTCTTTCACTCTGCCTGTCAACACCCAGAGTGCCAGCACGTCCATGGACTCCAGACGGCTTTTATTTGCAATCCACGGGCTTTAAAATTAGTAGAAAAGAAATTAGATTTTTTTTATCTCTAAATTTTAAGCTTTGATTTTTATGTTGTAGTCATCTGTATTTTAGCAGAACCTTGCCAACGATTACCAATAAATGTGCTTTACTACAGTGTTTATTATGACGCTGGTAATATAAATTGCATCCATGCCTTTGACGTATACGATACCAAATGATTAGTCTCAATTAAATCAGATTCTATCCTAAGAAAAGAAATATTGGAACTGGTTATGAGATATAATTTATAGCACTTTGCCTATAATAAGTAAACAAACAAAATATTGCAAGCAACTTCTTAACTTAAAGCAGTCTTGATAAAAATGAAGTGAAATTCAAGGTGAATTATCAGTAAGAATATTGGTATCAATGAATTTAACCTCTGAGTGATATGCTCTACATGAGTAAAGTTCTTCTAATGCTCATGTAGCACAAAAACACCACTGCAATTCCACTCAATAATGTTACACATCTGGTATCCCTTGTAAAAATTTATTCATATAAGCCAGATATCCCCTAACAGATGAGGGCATGAGTGTCTGCAAGATATGCACCATTTTGTCATAGTGAGAAGAGAAAGGTCAAAGCAAACATGCCACAGGCCTCCAGTGTGCTCACTTGGATTTAAGGGATAGCTATTTAAAGCTGTTTTATTGGCAATCTTCATGGACAGCAGTATATTTTTAAATCTTCATAGGTTTTTTTTTTTAATGAAACCAATACAGTTTCTAAGCTCTTCATAACTCATTACAGAAGTTAACATTCCTGGTGCCCGAGTGTTGTGTGTCTTGTAATGTGCCTCTTTGAATCAAAGCAATAAAGGAAACTTAGCTAGTAAATGACCCGAATCCAGATTCCTAATAGTCATTAAAATACTTCAGAAACATTTACTTCAGTTTTATTTTGATTGAACCAAAATTCAAAAAGGACAGAACATGTTAAACTTTTCTCTAGTCTTCCTGGTTTTAGCTGCATCACTCTGTGGCAGACCATAATGGTGACAGAAAGCTCTTGTTAGGCATACTAAATATTCAAGATAGAAATCCATGAAGCACAGAGATGTTGGTACCTACTACCATAATTGAAAAATAAACACAATAAGTAAGTAAAACAAATGGCTAAGAAGCCATCTTCTCTTTTTGAAAGTTTTTGGTTATTCCTGTTTATAGTTCTTATTTGCAAATTACCAAGGCCTTCAAGTTGGCTCAAGGAATAAAAGAACACTCAGTACATTTAGTGCTTACCTTGCAAGCAAGATCATCTCATTGAATTTTCAGGATTCTAGTGTAATAGAAGCTTGGGTGAGGGGTATTGTACATTCACATAAACCCAATGCTGGGAGGTAGAGACAGTTCTGTGGCCTGTTGATTGTTAAGTTTAGACATGACATGTTCCAGATATCCAGGTTCCAGGCAAACAATTTTCTCATAAATTGGGGATTGCAAGCATGAGGGTCTAAATTCAATATCCCAGAATCCATGAAAAAAAATGGTCAAGGGGGCACACTCATTTAATCCCAGAATCTGGGAGAATAAGACAGGAGCTTTTCTCAGGCTCACTGGCTGATAGCTTCTCCTACGAAGGAAGTGATTGCCCACTTAGACACCCTGTCTTTAAGACTATGTGGTGCTTCAGGATCTAGACCAAAATTCATCTTGTGACCTTTACAAGCATGAAGACAGACACATGTGTGCATGTGTTCAAGTGCATACAAACATACAGACACACATACACACAAACATACCCTTACATACACAGAAATTATATATATACATATATAAGTATATATATATATAATATACTCGAAAAATACTTAAATGCAAGAATGAAAAAAATAGTTTAAAGATGAAAAAACATCAAGGTTAATGGAATTGTCATTTTTTTACCCTGAAAAGAGGAGAGTATAATATATCCATTATTCTTTAGTTGTGATTTTCAGGAGTAGAAGGATCCGGTTTGTCTAGGGCTTTTGTGGTTTGGATCAAGAGCTTAAGTTCTGAGTGCATGTTTGAACTGGTTGCAGTATGGAGAGGCTGAGGAGCTTTGGGGACACAGCACCTTTTTGGCAGAAAGAGATCCCAAGATGTTGCATGTAATATTAAAAAAGATACCTTCCCGGGAGCCCGGCCCTTGCTCTGACCCCTCCTGTTCCCTTACCTCCATTCAGCTTAGCCCAGGATCTATGGCAACACCCACCACCAACCCTGGAAAGCTGGGAGTTGCTGTCCATGCTTCCACTGTTCCTTAGCTTCTCCCTGGTTCCTGCTGGCTAGCCTCTCTAAGCTGCCAGCACTGACACCACTGGCTTCTATTTCTACCAACCTTTGTTCCTAGGAATCAAAAACAAACACTTGTATTACTTTAGAATTTGCCTACTATCCTGGGTTAGCTCCTAGTACTAAGCTCAAGTCCAAGTGGATCAAGGACCTCCACATAAAACCAGACACACGGAAACTAATAGAAAAGAAACTGGGGAAGAGCCTTGAGCATATGGGCACAGGGGAAAATTTCCTGAACAGAACACCAATAGCTTACGCTCTAAGATCAAGAATTGACAAATGGGACCTCATAAAATTACAAACTTTCTGTAAGGCAAAGGACACTGTCAATAGGACAAAATGGCAACCAACAAAATGGGAAAAGATCTTTACCACAACAGACAGAAGGTTAATATCATATATATATATAAAGAACTCAAGAAAGTAGACTCCAGAGAGCCAAATAACCCTATTAAAAATGGGGTACAGAGCTAAGCAAAGAATTTTCACCTGAGGAATATTGAATGACTGAGAAGCACCTAAAGAAATGTTCAACATCCTTAGTCATCAGGGAAATGCAAATCAAAAGAACCCTGAAATTTCACCTCTCACCAGTTAGAATGGTTAAGATCAAAAATTTAGGAGACAGCAAGTGCTGGCAAGGATGTGGAGAAAGAGGAACACTTCTCCACTGCTTATGGAATTTCAAGCAGGTACAACTCTGGAAATCAGTCTGGAGGTTCCTCAGAAAACTGGGCATGATACTATTGGAGGACCCTGCTATACCACTCCTGGGCATATACCCAGAGGCCTCCCCAGCATGTAATAAGGACACATGCTCCACTATGTTCATAGCAGCCTTATTTATAATAGCCAGAAGCTGGAAGGAACCCAGATATCCCTCAATGGAGGAATAGATACAGAAAATGTGGTATATTTACACTGTGGAATACTACTCAGCTATTAAAAACAATGAATTCATGAAATTCTAAGGCAAGTGGGTGGAACTTAAAAAATATCATCCTAAGTGAGGTAACCCAATCACAAAAGTACACACATGGTATGCACTCACTGATAAGTGGATATTAGCCCAGAAGCTCGGAATACTCAAGACACAATTCACATATCAAATGATGCCCAAGAAGAAGGAAGGAGAGGCCCAGGGTCCTGGAAGGCTCGATGCAGCAGTGTAGGGGAATACCAGGACAGGGAAATGGGAGGGGATTGATTGGGGAACAGGGGGAGGGGAGAGGGCTTATGGGATTTTCGGGGAGGGGGGAACCAGGAAAGGAGAAATTATTTGAAATGTAAATAAAGAATATATCTAAGGAAAAAAAAAAGAATTTGCCTACTAACACAATTGCTGGGCAGAGAATCCCCTTCCCTAATCTTATCAGCTATCAGCTAGCTCCTGTCAACCTCCTAGGCCCCCACCCGCAATGGAGGCTGCAGGTCCTAGGTGCCCCAAGGACTTACATGGCAGCTGCTTTCCTCTTCTTCCAATGCATGGCTGCAAAACCCCTTCCCTTTCCTGGTGTCTCTCTTTCCTCTTGGGACCTGGAAGTCCTCCCCCTCTTCAGACAACTGTCTGCAGGCCTTCTTTATCCACACAATCAAGAACCAATTAGGGAATCAGCACCTCCCCATACACCTAGAGGTCACTCTCTGAAGGCTGTGCTCACTCCTGGTTCCTCCTGTATTCTTCGCTTCCTGGTCTGTGTCACTTGGAACATCTAGTGCCTTATTCCACTCCCATGCCTTTCCTGCAATGATGGCCTAAAATTGAGAGTGAAAATTAGTCTTTCTTTTATTTTTGTTCTGTCAAGTGTTTTGACACAGTGGTGAGAAAAAGAAATCACACTGGGCATGTCCTAGTTAGGGATTCTATTGCTGCTATGGAATACCATGATTAAAAAGCAGGTTGAGGACTAAAGGGTTTTATTTGACTTATTGGCTTAAACACGTTGCTACATCTGTGAAGGATGCCAGGACAGAAACTCAAATAAGGAAGGAACCTGAAGACAGGATGCCATGCAATCGCCATGGAGAATTGTTTCCCTGTGGCTCAGCCTACCTTCTCATAGAACCTCATCCAGGGAGTACCACTCCAAAGGGGCTAGACTCTCCCCATCAACCACTAATTAAGAACGTGCCCTACAGCTATATATTATGTAGATCTTTTTCTGAAATGAGGTTGCTTTCTCTCAGATGACTCTAGCTTGGGTCAGGCTGACAGGAAACTAGACAGGACAATTGACCCCTTGTCAACTTGACACACAAATATTTCCCTATATGATATTCTGCTATACTTGTAGACAAGGCCTAGTAATCATCATCAGAGAGGCTTCTACCAGCAACTGATGGAAACAGATACAGAGATCCACAGCCCAACATTTGTTAGAGCTTGAGAATCCTGTGGAAGAGGAGGAGGAAGAATAGAAGGAACCAAAGATGTTAAACTTTTCTGTCTTGTCCATCCATGAACCTGTTTAGGTAGGATGAATAAATACAGATGGGATTGTTCATGGAATCTCTTTGTCTATTCTTCTTTTGGTTCAGTCTCTGTGATCCTCTATGAGCCCAGGTGAGTTGATTCTATGGACTGAGTTCTTACATGTCCTTAACACCTTTCTTAACACCTTTACATTTCTAGCTCGTCCCCCAGAAGTAAGGCTTACAAAGAGAAACATTTTCTCTGCATACCTCTATCCTGTTTTAAAACCAAAACTATTTCTCACTACAGGTTCTTCTCTCAACTGTGAGTAATGGCTTTCAAAAGTTTGTTTTCCTTAGGCACTTCTTGGAGCCATTGGATATTCCTCACCTAGTAGCAAGTACATTTACTTGCTGATCAAACTTGCTTGCCCAGTGTCATCTTCTCTATGCCTTAAACTTTGTATGTAAGGTAAAATATATTTTCTAGACACATACTCGTTGGTAATAAATTCTATTGCCTATTTGACATTACATAAGCTTCTTTATTATTCAGAACTTCCCCCCCCCGTTTTATCTGAGCTTTAGCTATTGTAATTAAATTTTTCTAAACTATGACATCTCAGCAGACACAAGGACATTACAAAGAGGGTTCAAAACATAAAATACCTGTATCAGTCAGTGTTCTCTAGAGTAACAAAACTTATAGAATGAATTTCTTTCTATTTAGAAAGGGAAATTATTAGAATGACATACAAGCTGCAGACCAGTTAATCCAACAATGGTTATCTATGAACAGAAAGTCCAACAAGCTAGTAGCTCAGCCCACTAGCTAGATTGCTTAGTTGGTCTTTAGTGTACACTGGTATTCCCAAGAAGTAAGGTCTAGTGCTAGGGAAGGAATGGATTTTCTAGTGAGGTGAGGGCAAGCAGGAAAAGAATAAGTCCTTATATAGGATTCTGAAGGAAGGCATGGCTCACATTAAAGATGTGGTTTCCCTCCTCAAGACCAAGAACAAAGGCTAAAGTCCTCCCACCAGGAAATCCAGATTATCAATAGGTCATCCTACTTCAAACTAAACAAGCAAACAAACAAACAAAAAAAAATCCCTCACTGATGTACCCTCTGTTTTGGGAGTTTAGCTAATTATACATGTAGTTAAACTGACAACCAAGAACAGATGTCATAATACATAAATTTAATATTGCAGTTTTAGAAAGGGCCTGGAGAGGTGATTTAGTGGTTAAGAGTGACCTTCATGAGACAACTAACAACCTACAATTCTAGCTTGATGGGATCTGGTGCCCTCTTCTGGACACTGAGGACAAAGCAGCTGTATTCACTTGTACATGTCCAACTTAGTTATGAAAAACATGAACCAAGATGCTAAAGATCTGCAAGGGCAGGAAATGGGTTATGTAAATTGAGCGAATCAACAGAAAGACCATTCATATACATGTATTTAAGGAAATATGTTTTGTTTAAGTTTGATTATAAATTGAAAACATTCAAATAATTTTCTATGAGATTTATGTTGTGACTTTAACTATTTTCCAAGTGCAGAGCAACTGCCTTTTAGCTGTTGCTGTTCTGTTATTGGTGAACTAGTATTATTATGATTTACTATTGCATTATTTAATGTATCTTTCTGTTATTGAATTCTGGGGGGAAAAGGCTTCTCCCCCCCAATATTATCTACTTCTAGCACACTAATACCATGTCATTATAGCATTGGGAGTCATAATTACTATCCCTAAAATTCACTCTTTGAAATATGGTGCTTAAGTTTAAGACTGCATGGCAATAATTTGTATGTACTTTAATGAAATGTGTATCTCTATTAAAAGACACTTAGAAGAAAAGAATTATCTGGAATGAAAGTTAACGATTCTATGGGGAAAATTTTTCTACTATAATTGGTAGATTGCAAGGCTATTTGCTTACCATGAGGCAATAACACTGATCCAAGTCACAAAATATGTTTCGTAATGGCCCCTCCTATCCATTCCCCATATCATCACTCACTATCTATAGCAGTGGAGTTCTCTAGAAAATCTGAACTGGTAGAATAAGATAATTACTAAGAAGATTTATGAGATTGGGTTTTATCATTCAGAGTGACTAGTCCAAAGATGTCTATTTATATGCTGGAAAGGACTGTTACCCATTCACTGCTCATCCAAAAAAACAGGATAACTCAGCAACCCAATCTGGGGATGAAGACCAAGGCAATTGATTGCTAGAGTACCACTGGCCTTGACTCTACACTGGAATATGGAAAAGACTGGGTTACACTCTCACTGAAGGACAGCAGCAATAGGAAATATGCACTCACGAATAAAGAGTAAAAATGGACAGGCACAAAGAAGCCCTGCTTCCCCCATTCTAACTGGTGTCTACCTAGAAGTTCTATCCAACTCTGTGGAAGTTAATCTTTCACAAATTACTTTCAAAGATTAGCCAGGAAGTATGTCTTTTAATTGCTTTGAGATTCCAACAAGATGATAACTAAGACTAATTATCTCACGGTCTTCTTTCCGTTAAATGTGCAAGATAACCAAGAGGAATGCCAAGAGTCTGTATTGTTTTGGGAGCCGTTGTGGCTTCTTTGGCCCACAATTCATTCTGAGATATCCTCCACCTGTCTTTGAGTTTGGTCTTTGTTTGTTTGTTTGCTTGTTTGTTTTATTTGTTTTGTCTTTCATTTATCACTTGTTTAGATTAACTGTCCCTTCTGAACCTTCATCTCCTGCCTTATCTGGCATTGCCTTGGTGGGGACAGAATGAAGTGTTTCTTGTCCCTGGAACAAGGCCAGCAGGTGTGGACCTCCGTGAGTGTCTAGGGCTGCTGTGATCATGAAGTTTGTTTTTATAATATAGTTATATATTTCACGTTCCTCTGAGGAATGACCTTCCTACTAATGTTAATGACTCCATGATAATCAGAGATAGCATGAGTCTGGGAAATGAGGATGTGAGTAATGCCTCAGCAAATGGTAAAGGCTGGGACCTTCAGGGACAACCCTTAAAGCTATGGAAAAGAACTCTAAGAATATGGGATCAGAAATATATAATTTCTCAAAAAAAATAAAGATGTAATATGAATTGGGAGGGGCTTCACAAATAGCAGCTGTGCTGTGAGCCAACTTGCAGAAAAATACTAAGGAAGGAGAAAAAGACATTTAGGGAGTAGTGATCACAGGAGAATCCCCACCTAGCTAAGATTTTGTTGTTGTGTATGCTTACAAAAGCAGACCAATTCCTGAGTTCAGGGTCAGCCTCAGACAGAGCAAGGTTAGGCACACAGATATGGTAGAAATGATAATTTGAGGATGGGGTCCCATCCAGCTAGCATTTTGTCTGCTTAACAGAGGCAGGGAAATCTCTGAATTCTTTTGCAATGTTGAAAGACAATCTGTGCTTGATGTCCCCTGAGAATTAAGGGACTGGGGTCACTGGATGCTGATTCATAGGGTAATCAAAAGGAAATCTGGAGTAAATGACTGGACTGGTATGTAAAATAAAACGCTGGGCTTATGATCTGCAAGAGATGAGCTATCCAGAGAAATGTTTTAGAATGGCAAAAGAGAACTGCTTGGAGAACTGTCTTGAGTAGAACAGAGTGGGGAGGGGGCTGGGAAGCTGTCTGCACATCTTCAGAGAAAGTAGATCAGATAGAAAGATGAGATGACTGGAAAGCTCTCTCGAGCAGAGCATAAGCTGCCAGCTTTCGTCCACAATTTGACTTCAAGTGGTGTGTTTGTTTTCACAGCTGCCAGACACCCCTTCCTCAGAACCCCTCTCCAAGCTGAGGCTGGTCGTTGGGAATCTCCTCCATCCCACACTTCTCATTGATTCAAGGTTTCTGCCCCCAGTATGTACCCTTTCTACTTTCATTTTACCAATCTTTGACTGTACCTGTTCTCTTAAGTCATCTTATCTAACATCCCTTTTGCCCACCACAAATAGATGATAAGACCCAGTTCTTAAAAATGTCATATACCTTAGTGCAGGGCTTATAGATAGATAGTGAAACTAAAATGGAAGCTTCTGGATGTCTAGCTTTCACAGACCCAGAAAGTGCTACGAAGTCACTGGCTGTGAGGGAAATCCATGTCTGGTACTATGAAGCTCATCCAAAACACCTAATTAAAGAAGTCAAGTGCCTTAAGGGTAACTTAGCATTGTTTAGCTAAACTATTGAAGTGTCTAACTGCCTTCTAAATACTATGTTTATACCCAAACAAAAATACTGATGTTGGCTTTAATCAAAGGAGTCTGTCTTCGAGGTAATCAGTAATCAATACAGAAAGCCATGACTGCTTAAGGTGAAAGAATAAACTACTGTTGAATACTGAGCCATAAAGAAAGACACCACCTCTTCTAAAGCAGAGAGCACAGTTCAGAAAAGGACTGGAAAGATGGTAAGAGCCAGAGAAAGAGAAGGCAGCTGTGAAATGTCAGGTTCTGGGTACCACATAGTAATTAGAAAAATAAACTCAAAACAGCAGCAATTATCTACTCAAAACTGGCTTATCAACAGTTACTCATGGGTGGAAAGGAGCTCATAGGGTCCTGCCACTTACTGAGTAACTATTGACTACTAGTCTAGAACAATGGCTATTTTCTTTGTGTTCTCATAAGTGATACAACCAGGCTTCAATGGATAGTTCCAAACCCAAGAGTACACAGATGACCCTCATTAAAATCAGTGTGTCGAAACAAAACGAGAAGATGTGTATATAAGGAAAGGATTTATAGGGGGAAATGGAGAGGATATGAGGTGGAAGGTTGATAAATAAACTCTGGGGTAAAAATGATCAAGTTTATACACATGTATAACATTGTAAAGAAAAAAGTTAATGAATAAAAAATGAAAATGTAAAAGAAAGCTACACCAATGCCTTTTGAGATGTAAATAACCAGTTAAATGAAAAAAAAGCTATAGAAGAAGAAAAACTCTAAGCAAACTGGTATATTGAATTTCTATTCAGAAAAAAAAATATTGAGCCTTACTACGATAGGAAGTAGGAACCAAATATTTCATAATATAAATACCCCCTAAATGTTGTTTTTTATAGGTCATAGAAACTTGTCTATGTTAAATTTATTTTGATGACCACTATTATAATGATGGATATCACTGACCAGCAGAGTGAGAGAAGTGATTTGGAGGAGTTGGCTTTTCAATATCAATTTATGTTGTAATAGAAAAAATATGCTTGCTTCTATTCAATACAAAAGAACATAGTCAAACCTTTTATGCATCCCACGGGGGGAAACATAACAAAGGACTCAATTTGAGGAAATCCAACTGTAAATAAAATTATATATGTGAAATGATTTGTGGTCTAAAGACATAAATGCAGTGTTTATCCAAGGTAGGGCAAAAAGTCACCTGCAGACATGGGAGCCCCTTTCCAATAACACTGTACAAATACGTATCAAACCATATAAAGTCTTTTCAATGACAAAACACTTTGAAACAGTTCTCAGGCTTGGAAGCAATATCAACTCTATAATAGCCTGCCTAGTAGAAGCTACATAACAGAAAATAGATTGATATATCTAGGTGATGTATTTTAAAATGGAAATGCCCTGTGTGTCTTAAATGTTTATTTGTATATTTGGGATACACTTTATATTTTTATATCCAAGTACATACAGAAACAAACTACTATAACTGAAGCTTTCCTTTGTTGTTGAGAGTAGGGTGGCTGAAAGAACACTTGCAATGTGTTCCCACTCAACTTCTCCTAAATGTAATTCACCTTCAGTTGAATTTTCTTTAATTTTTCTTTTTTATTAGATATATTCTTTATTTACATTTCAAATCATTTCCCCTTTCCTGGTTCCCCCCTCCCCAAAAGTCCATAAGCCCATAAGCCCTCATCCCTCCCCCTGTCTTACCATTGCAATCAACAGAAAACAAAACATGTATAAGACTAGTCTGATGATATGACAAAAAAAAAACCCATGAAAACATAAACATCCATGAACATCTGACATTCCAAAGAAATAAAACGTACTTAGAATCTTATACATTACCTTCACATATTGGTATGGATATTATATATTGTGACATAAAGTCACAATATACTATTTAATATACTAATTACTAATTAAATAATATACTATGTACCCAACTATCATGAATTTTTATATAAAGTATTTTGAATCAATTCTACTCATCCTTTAGGAATAATGTTTAGTGATTGAAGACCATAGCTTTCAAATTAGTAGGAAAGCAATTTAGAATTAGTGAGAAGGGAGCATTACCAAACAACTTTTGCATTTAATAAAATGCATCTACTATTCTCCAACTTATAATCATTATTTTGCTTTTTTAAAGATGAGAAATAAGCAAAGACTCTCTAGAAGTTTTAGAAATTTATGATGAAATACTTAAAAAATGAAAATTCTGGATTTCTGCATTTGATAAGCAATACTTTCCATCTTATCAAACACAGTATGTGCAAGTTTTGTGAACTGTAACCCAGAGAAGGAATCTTATTGAAAATTTGTTAAGTCTATGTTTATGAGTTTGTCTGAAACAAAGGAAATAAAGGTTGAAAACATCAAAACAGATCTTTATGTTAACGGATTAGTAGCATTTTATTATACTATACCTAACCTTAAAGTTTGAACTTTTAAAGAGAAAACTTAAAGAGTTATTTTCTGAGAACTAAGCTATGAGATAAAAAAAAGCCACAGATAATGAGTTTGAAAATTATGTATTTTATAGTAATCAAGAAAACAGATTTTTAAATTAAAAATAAGGTATATAACATACTTATGTTAACATTAGTAACCATGGAATGACTCATGTCTCCATACCAACCAACAATTAATCTTATCTATAACCTTATTTGGAGCATATAATAAAAACATATAGTAATCCATAGGACTCCATATAAGATAAAATTATACCCATGAAATTGGGCTGTGTATGTCTCTCAATGGTAGTGCATTTAAAATTCCTGGGTTTAATTCTAACTATTACATAAGGAAAAAATAATACATTTCTTTAAATCTAGTAGCCAGTATGAGTATGCATATGAGTGTTATCTTTCCATATCATAAAGCTCTAACAATTATTATAGGCATATAAATTCCATTTGAATTCTCATTCCTGGTCAATTATAATACAGTGGTTAAAACAAATACTCAAAGAATAGGTTTCAAAGCAGTAAATCTGTCAAGTCCATTTAGTTAATAAAGGTCACATTCCTCCATGTGTAGAAATATTACATATTTTACCTACCTTTTGTGACTTGCATTTTCATGAAAATCGAATGGTAAGGTGTCAGAAATATGTAGCATAGACTTGACCCTTGTGATTAGAAAGCAGACTTGTGTATGTTCAATAGCATTAGTGGAGTGGTATCTCTGAAAGCCTTGGATTCCAGGACAGAAAAATAAAAGAAGAGCAGCTAAGAGGTGGGTGACCTTTGTTACAGAAAAGCATCTACTGAAAACCGGGTTCATGAAAGCACCTTTGAAAATATTTGGAATGGGAAAACTTGGATCATAAATGGACCCTCAAAGCCCAAGAACCTAAGTGGTCTGCAGAGGAGCTCATGAAAGCATTAATAGAAAATGAAATGTGTTATTAAGTGGAATTTCTGGCTTGAGAATATATCTTTATAGAGCCTGTACATAAACTTAAAAATCCAAAGACACAAACTTGAAATATGAATGTTCACCTTCTGTCTATCCTACTATATATATTGAAAGTAGGCAGTTTGTGTGAATTCAATTACAAAACCCAAAAGGTCTTGAATTTTAGTGGAGACTTTAAGACTTTAATATTGATGTTAAATGAGTAAGGATATAGTGCTGTTAACACAATGTAAATAAATAAAATAACCAATCATCATTATCATCATCATCATCATCATCATCATAATAATAATAATAATAATAATAATAAAATCAGGTGAAATGTTTTTACATTAGTAAGAGCTCTTCCTTGTGAAAAGCTATGGATTCGGGGAATGCTGTCATCTTAGTACATTTCCACAAAGTTCATGTGTTGAAAACTTAGTTCATTGATATGGCCATATTGAGAGTTGGATCTTAGTGTGCAGATTTTGTAATATGGGAGGAAGATCTTGATGAATGGAAGATGTTATATCATGCCATGAATGGAAGAGTAAGTCTTGCTACCCTGAGACTGGTTCTTGGTTCGCTAGCAGGTTGGTATAAGATGTCTCTCATGTCACCCACTTTCATGTGTCTACTCACATATCCCAACTTCAGCCATGAACTGAAGAAGCATCTAAGCCCCCACTAGAAACAGAAAAGCACCAAGACTGTGCACTTGTACGTCCAGTCTCTAGAGGTGTGAACCAACATGAAGCTGTATTTGTGTAAGTCAGTCATCTTCAGACACCTCAGAATATCAGAAAACTAGCCCACTTCATTTCTAAGTGTTTCTGTGAAAGTATTCCTTGAAGAATTAGAATGTAATAATACATTAAATAAAAGAGATGGCTCACAATGACGTGTCCATTCAATAAGGTTCTGAATATAAAAAGTAAAAACCACTTTTTAACCACTTTTTTTTAAACCACTGTATTATAAAAGTGTGGGGTTTGGGTCTTGAGCCAAGATGTCTGTCATTGTTTTTCAGCTTTCATAGCAAATATGTCCAGTTTTTAATACATCAAATATTAGCACCAATATCAACTCATCTGGTCACCATGTCTATGTTTAGACAGAATGATATCAAGTATTTATTTGGGCTTCACCTTGAAATGGTCAGATCATGCTATATCTCATTACTTACAGTTGTATGATCCTATCTTTTATGAACAACAGTGGTTATTTTCAGATATCAATATGACTATGTGAAATAGTACTGAGTAAACTAGTATAACATATATATTATATGTTATAACATATAACATATAATATAGTATTACTTATGGTATGTGATGATATTCAAAGTGAAAAATAATATGAGGGTTTGTATCTCATTCATCCCCACATCATAGTAGATGCCTGGATACAGGACACACAGGAGAATAAGCTAGGTCTTAGTTTTCCTTAGGATGTTAGACAACCTCTGTACCATTCTCCAGGCATCTCAATCTGCAGTCTTCAGGAGCTGGTAGTAGGATCACTAAGCCTTCCACAGCCAAATCTAATAAATTGCCTCTCATGTCTACATACACATCCCATTTATTCTTTCTCTTTAAAGAACACTAGTGAATATGCATATACATAGATAGATAGATAGATAGATAGATAGATAGATAGATAGATAGATAGATAGATAGATAGATAGATAGATAAGAATTGGATAACAGTGTGCAGAGATCTGTGGCACTTGAATTGCTGTTGAAGGATGATCTTTCTGCTAACATTCAGAAAACTGAGTCTTCTATAGTGACTGGAGGTCTTGTGAATGGTCTAAAAATGTATTTTTCACTTCTCACAAAAACAGAGACAGGGCTACAACTTAGCAAACAACTGAAAAGGCAATGCTAACTCTAGCATTGAGTAGCCCAGTTCTTTAGAATTACTGGAAGAAGTCTGGAAGCAAATGAAACCATGGCTACATATGCTAACAAGAAACAGGAGTAAGTTGGAAAAACCAGAAAGGTGGGAAGATTGCTGAGAGCATGAATCTATAAGCAGGAAAATCCTAGGAGTAATTAGAAAACAATTTTATATAAAATAAACCCATCTCAGAAACTCAAATTTCAGGAGTAAAAATATCATCTAGCCCTACTGAGAAAATATCTATTCATTTACATGCATCATGGTAAAACCATAAAGCTTCCTACACAGCTGAGGTTGTCCCTAGATAGAGGGTATGATAAATTTTGTATTCCCTCTCATGTTTTCTTGTGAAAGAGTAACACACTGGTGTGGCTTAACTCTGTACTCACAAAATTCTCTCAAAGGGCAGATAATTTTCATAGAGATAAGCCTTAAAAATCAAAAGATATGGCTGACCTTCATGCCATCAATATTTAAACTATCAATAATTCAAAAACTAGAACTTTAAAGAGGATGCTTCTACTTTAAGGATATAGTGATAAAATAGACTATTGACAGATGATTCATTCATTATGAACAAACCCCTTTGAGAAATAATTATGTGCCATTTGAATACATGAAGTCAGATTTGTCAGATGGGATTCAATGATACTAGCACCACACCCACACTTCAGTGCTGCCATCATGACCATCTGTCCATTAGCCCACGAGGCTAACCTGGCTAGGGAGAGAGGTTGACTTAGATCCAGGGAACATGTCACCCTGAACACTCGTTTGTACAAAATCTGCAATTTTCTCATATATTTTTACAGTTATTTTGCTCAGGTCCTGAATCATCCAGACAAAGCAGTTTCTGATATTTGATTAGAATACAAGTAAACCTGTCATCTCCTTACCTTCAGTCCAAAGCATATGGTTAACCTGATGCAGGGATAATGTCCCAGGAGACATCGAAGAGAATGTTGTAAGAATCCACACTACAACTTAAGACTGGGGCTCAATTAAAATATATGAGTTATTCACAGAATTTTCATTTAATGTTCTTGGCCCTTGTATGCCTGTATCTGAAAGCAAATAAATAAGAAGAAAAATAAAGAATAACAAAAATATGTGAAAATTTAATTAGCATCCAACTCTGTTTCTTTGACCATTGTCACATATTCCATTTTTCTTTTTTTTATTAGATATATTCTCTATTTACATTTCAAATGATTTCCCCTTTTCTTGATCCCCCCTCCCTGAAAGCCCCATAAGCCCTCTTCCCTCCCCCTGTTCCTCAATCAACCTATTCCCACTTCCCTGTCATGCTATTCAACTACACTGCTGCATTGAGCCTTTCCAGGACCAGGGGCCTCTCCCTCCTTCTTCTTGGGCTTCATTTGATATGTGAATTGTGTCTTGGGTATTTCTGAGCTTCTGGGCTAATATCCACTTCTCAGTGAGTTCAAATCATTTGTGTTCTTTTGTGATTGGGTCACCTCACTCAGGAAGACATTCTCCAGTTCCACCCACTTGCCTAAGAATTTCATGAATTCATTGTTTTTAATGGCTGAGTAGTATTCCATAGTGTAAATATACCACATTTTCTGTATCCTTTCCTTCATTGAGGGACATCTGGGTTCTTTCCAGCTTCTGGATATTATAAATAAGGCTGCTATGAACATAGTGGAGCATGTGTCCTTATTGCATGCTGAAGAATGCTCTGGGTATGTGCCCAGGAGTGGTATAGCTGAGTCCTCTGTCAATATTATGCCCAGTTTTCTGAGGAACCGCCAGAATGATTATCAGAGTGGTTGTACCAGCTTGCAATCCCACCAGCAGTGGAGGAGTGTTCCTCTTTCTCCACATCCTCACCAGCACCTGCTGTCTCCTGAGTTTTTGATCTTAGCCAATCTGACTGGTGTGAGGTGAAATATCAGGGTTGTTTTGATTTGCATTTCCCTGATGAATAAGGATGGGGGACACGTCTGTATGTGCTTCTCAGGCATTCGATATTCCTCAGGTGAAAATTTTTTGTTTAGCTCTGTACCCCATTTTTTAATAGGGTTATTTGGCTCTCTGGAATCTACCTTCTTGAGTTCTTTGTATATCATGGATATTATCTCTCTGTTGGATGTAGGGTTGGTAAAGATCTTTCCCAATTTGTTGGTTGCCATTGTGTCCTTTTGACAGTGTCCTTTTCCTTACAGAAACTTTGTCATTTTACGAGGTCTCATTTGTCAATTCTTGATCTTAGAGCATAAGCTATTGGTGTTCTGTTTAGGAATTTTTCCTCTGTGCCCATGTGCTCAAGGCACTTCCCCAGTTTCTTTTCTATTAGTTTCAGTGTTTCTGGTGTTATGGTGAGGTCCTTGATCCACTTGGACTTGAGCTTAGTACAAGTAGATAAGAATGGATCAATTTGTATTCTTCTGCATGCTGACCTCCAGTTGAACCAGCACCATTTGTTGAAAAGGCTATCCTTTTTTCCCCACTGGATGGTTGTAGCTCCTTTGTCAAAGATCAAGTGACCATAGGTGTGTGGGTTCATTTCTGAGTCTTTAATTCTGTTCCATTGATCTACCTGCTGATCACTGTACTAACACCAGGCAGTTTTTAACACTATCACTATGTAGTACTGCTTGAGGTCAGGGATACTGATTCACCCAGAAGTTGTTTTATTGTTGAGAATAGTTTTAGCTATCCTGGGTTTTCTGTTATTCCAGATGAATTTTTGAATTGCTCTTTCTAACTCTATGAAGAATTGAGTTAGGATTTTGATGGGGATTGCATTAAATCTGTATATTGCTTTTGGCAGGATAGACCTTCAAAGAAGACCTAATGCCAATACTCTTCAAACTTTTCCACAAAACAGAAACAGAAGGAACACTACCCAACTCATTCTATGAAGCCACAATTTCACTGATACCAAAACCACATGAAGATCCAAAAAAGAAAGAGAACTTTGGACCAATTTCTCTTATGATTATTGATGTAAAAATGCCCAATAAAATTCTTGCCAAACGAATCCAAGAACATATCAAAACGATCGTTGATTCACCATGATCCAGTAGGCTTCATCCCAGGGATGCAGGGATGGTTCAATATAAAGAAATCCATCAATGTAATCCACTACATAAACAAACTCAAAGAAAAAAAACACATGGTCATTTCATTAGATGCTGAGAAAGCATTTGACAAAATTCAGCATCCTTTCATGTTAAAGGTCTTGGAAAGAACAGGAATTCAAGGCCCATACCTAAACATAGTAAAAGCAATATACAGCAAACCAGTAGCCAACATCAAACTAATTTGAGAGAAACTTGAAGCAATCCCACTAAAATCAGGGTCTAGACAAGGATGCCCTCTCTCTCCATATTTAGTCAATATAGTACTAGAAGTTCTAGTTAGAGCAATTAGACAACAAAAGGAGGTCAAAGGGATACAAATTGGAGAGGAAGAAGTCAAACTATCACTATTTGCAGACGATATGATAGTATACTTAAGCAACCCCCCCAAAAAAAAAACTCCACCAGAGAACTCCTACAGCTGATAACAACTTCAGCAAAGTGGCCAGATATAAAATTAACTTAAGTAAATCAGTAGCCTTACTATACTCAAAGGATAAACAGGCTGAGAAAGAAATTAGGGAAATGACACCCTTCACAATAGCCATAAACAATGTAAAGTATCGTGGTGTGACTCTAACCAAACAAGTGAAAAATCTGTATGACAAGAACTTCAAGTCTCTGAAGAAAGAAATCGAAGAAGACCTCAGAATTTTGAAAGATCTTCCATGCTCATGGATTGACAGGATTAACATATTCTTAATATCACTTCACATACATACTCCTGATACTCTGATAAAATAAATGTTATTTGAAGCTATTGTATATAAAACACAGTTATTTAAGTGCATTCTAATATCTTATTATTCATGATTTATACATCCCTGTTGGGAGCTAGCTCAGATTTGGGTCTCAAATATTATAAAAGAAAAGCAGGGTGATGGGTGTGACTCTTGAGAATATCTTTACCATATCTTCTATCTATGCAGGATTAGTACCAAAGCTACAAAACACATACTTTTTATAGTTTGATAACTGCTATCTGACACAGTGCTGATGTCACTGCCATTGAGGGTGAATTTTGTTTTTAATTATTTATTTATTTTTTCTTTTACATTTTCTTTATTTACATTTCAAATGTTATCCCCTTTCCAGGTCATCTCTCTGGAAAACCTCTATCGCTTCCCTCCTCCCCCTGCCTCTATGAGAGTGATTCCCTACCCAACCACCCACTCCTGCCTTCCTGCCCTTGCATTTCCCTACACTGGGGAATCTAATCCCCTCAGGCCCAAGGGCTGCTCCATCCAACAAGGCCATCCTCTGCCACATATGCGGCCAAAGCCCTGGGTCCCTCACATTAAATTTAATAGAAGAGAAAGTGGGGAAAAGCCTTGAACACATGGACACAGGGGAAAATTTCCTGAACAGAACACAGATAGCTTATGCTCTAAGATGAAGAATCAACAAATGGGACCACATAAAATTGCAAAGCTTCTGTAAGGTAAAGGACACTGTCAATAGGACAAAATGGCAACCAACAGATTGGGGAAAGAAGTTAGACTCCAGAGAACCAAATAACATTATCAAAAAATGGGGAACAGAGCTAAACAGAGAATTCTCAACTGAGAAAATGTGAATCACTGAGAAGCACCTGAAGAAATGTTCAACATTCTTAGTCATCAGGAAAATGCAAATCAAAACGACCCTGAGATTCCACCTCATACCAGTCAGAATGGCTAAGATCAAAACCACAGGTGATAGCAGATGCTGATGAGGATGTGGAGAAAGAGGAACACTCCTCCACTGCTGGTGGGATTGCAAGCTGCTACAACCACTCTGGAAATCAGTCTGGAGGTTTTCAGAAAATTGGATGTAGTACTACCTGAGGAGCTATATCACTTCTGAGCATATATACCCAGATGCTCCAACATGTGATAAGGACACATGCTCCACTATGTTCATAGCAGCCTTATTTATAATAGCCAGAAGCTGGAAAGCACCCAGATGTCCCTCAACAGAGGAATGGATATAGAAAATGTGGTAAATTTACCCAATGGAATACTACTTAACTATTAAAAGCAATGACTTCATGAAATTGGCATACAAATGGATGGAACTTGAAAATATCATCCCAAGTGAGGTAACCCAGTCACAAAAGAACACACATGGTATGTATTCACTGATAAGAGGGCGAAACTTTTAAATTGTCAAATAAGATACATAATGATTTACAATTTCAATGTCCACCACTCTGGCAGGGCTTCTTTCTTCATGCCCTATCTAAATTTAAAATATACCATTTTTTCCCAGTGAATTACCTCATTTTAACAGTAGATGTCTATCCTACTTGTTCAACTTGGAATTGAATTCAACAAATCCAAAAATAAAGTTCTGTTCATCTACTACACGATCATGTATAACATATACATATAGGAGTTTGGCATATTTAACATATTGACAGGAATTCATCAAGGCCAATATGGAGCCAACTAAGGTACATGTACTTATTATCCCAGATCCAAGGAGTGCAGGTCTTTTGATATTTCCTAGGAATTAAATCCCAGAACTTCCTAACAAAATATTAGTAGATAATCCTCCAGCAATATATATATTTCACTGTGATTACATAGTGTTTGTTCTAGCAATAGAGAAATTTGGGTTGGCATTCCTAAATCATTTATCCTAGTTACTGGCTGAGTAAGAGACTCTAATGAACATATCTTTGGAATCAGAAAGCTTCCCTATATAATGAAAGCATTCAGTCCTAGCTGAGAGTTTCCATGACCAAGAAAGCATTGCATACTAAAGTTATATAACTCCCTTATTTCATTTTATGTATTTGTTTGCTTGCTCATTTTATTAATTGATTTGTTTGTTTGTTTATTCTTTCTTTTTGGGAGATGAGACTTTGCTATGTCCCACTGGCTTTATACTCACTATGCAGTCCTAATAACAGCTGATATTTTGCTTGCGATGCCAAAGGATTTGCACTCCGGATGAGAAACCAAATAAGTGTTTCATTTTTGTGCTCTCATTTTTTTTTTAAAAAAAGGCAGTTGATAGTAAAGGAAGTGCTTAGGCATCATCCACAGACAAAATAACTGTATAGAAAAAATTCTAAATTCTTCTAATTAAGTTATAAATTGCACAGGGTCAGATATAAAAACAAACATACATTATCTTCAGTTTTGACATGAATGTAAAATAATTGTAGCTTTGTAAATTATTTTCCAACTTTACAAGTTAGGAAATCTCATGAACAAAATTGACTTACAATTTTTGTTCTATAAAACGAACCTTGTTGAAGCTATGTTCTCATTCATATGAAAATATCCAGCTGTATCTATAGAATCGCAGAGTCGCTTCCTCCAGTTAGCGGCAACATCCTTGAACACTAGATAGTAAGACCAAATGTAAAAGAACTCCTAACAAAATAAGATGTTGATTTGAAATCAATATTGATCTCTACACATTTAAAACGGGTCTGAGTTACATGAGATAAAATATAATGCACACACACAAAAAAAATAGAAAAGGCATAAATGGGTGTTTCATAAACATAAGCCTAAGAGAACATATGCAGTTTGTATACAGAAAATGCAAATTCTAATCACTAAAAGAAAATCCTGGTAAAGAGAAAAGCCCATGTGTGCAAGTTTAACTAAACAATTGGGTTAAATTTATTGACATTAATAACATGAGCAAAAACACAGATGAGTTACAGATTGAGAATTCTCAAATATTTGAATGTGTGAACTTCAACATTCTTATGTACTTACATATATTTTATTTCAAAATAAGTGCATATATATGTATATATACGTATATATATATACATATATAGCATTTATAGTATTACAAAATATAAATAGTATTACAATATAGTATATAATATTACAATAGTATAATTACTCCTTACCTTGGAGTAAGAAGTGTCTATATCTGCCCAAACTGTACCCACCAAATACTGCAGCAAAGGATAGGAATTGGAACAGGTGCAGTCATTCTGCACAAGGTCCTGTGTTTCCCTTGTTTGACTTGGGTTTTTGTCCTAGAACAGTTTAGGAATTTAGAAATCATTCTTTTTATGTTTAAAAGCACGAAATCTCAAGTATAAATTTCATTTCCAATTTCTGTTCATTTAAAACCATTTCTGCTAACATTGATTGGGCCCTTGGGATGAATGGAAAAAAGCAATTGTTTGCCCTAGGCCATGTTCAGACACAGCACAGGCTAGGAATCACTTGGTTCCTTTGCCTTCCTGGCCTTGACTGACATGAAAATATGCTACTTCTGATTTAGGCCTTTTATGTACATTATGATAATGCAAATATGTATTATTTGCACATAAAGTGGAGGATTGCCCACTGAGGTCAGACCTTAGTACTATAAAAGCAGCATGTTCCGTGTAGAAGCTGAGACGTGACTGTGATTCACTTGCTGTCACTTCTACCCTTGCAAATACACCCAGAACTGGGTAGTCTCAAGCAAATCTGTGTCTTTCAGAGATAGATTTTTACCTTGTATATTTTGTAAAATCCACTACAGATAATACTCCTTAAACCTTTAAATGCCATTAATATATGAAATTGCCATATATATTAAGATCTTTGTATCTTTTGAATTTCTCTGATGAAATAAGGCCTTAAGAAATAAACAACTTAGAAAGGCTTTTTCCTTTGTAAGTAATTTCTTTCAAATTATACTATGATTACAAATGGTTAAAAACAAACAAATGCAGTTGTTACATATATTTTGCATTAAATAATATAACCAGTAACATGAAAATACTAAAAGTGTTTCTGATTCAGGATTACATCAGATCTATAAGTTATGCAAGACTAAAATCTGGGTTTTGATGGCATATGTATGTGTACATAAATATATATTAATGTGTGTGTGTGTGTGTGTGTGTGTGTCTGTGATTTGTCTGAGTATCTATACAATGTATTTTATATTACTCAACTCTCTCCATTTCTTACCTATCCAACTTTGTGGTCTGTTTTTCCTTTACCAAACCCACCTTGAATATCTTGTGCTGCACAAATATTCTTGAATGCTGTCCTTCTCCCAGCAGTTAACAGTTACCTGTAGCTCATTAGCCCTGATTCAGAATTCATGGCCCTCCATGTTGGAATTTACCTGACTTGGACTTCCTACCACAAACACAGTGTGTTTATATGTACAGCTGCCCTCCTGCACCCCAAAGAGAGTTTCATAATAGCCATCCACTACCTCTGAGTCTTACCCATTTTTTCCAACTAATCTTCTATAATGATCCCTGGAAGTTGGAAGGAAGGGTACTGTATTTATGTTCTATTTAGGGTTGAGAATTCTATAGTCTCTTCTTCTCTGTACTTAAGAATCAAATCTGTGTGGATGTTTTCTTGATTAATGATTGATATGGGAAAGTCCAGAACTCTGAGGGTTAATCACTATTGTAAACAGAATCTTCTCTGAGGAGAATTAATATGTGAATTACTCTATGGGTGTTGATGTCTTCAGAAGTCAGTATAACACCACATCGATTTAGCAGAATAATGTGTTTTGTCTTGCAGAGCAGGACTTGAATCCAAGCATAGAGTATTTGGTTACTATCATATTTGTGCCACTATTTGACCAGTGGACATACCCTGTCAAGCCAGTTACTATTGTAAAGCAAAAGGTTCACAGGTGGATAACCGGTAGCTACTTTTCTTCTCTGTAACAAGCATAGCTCCTTTTATCCCTGTGATATCTAGACACTAAGGGTGAAGATTCTAGCTCCATACCAGCTCAATTTCTGCATGTTCCATGACTCAAGCATTTAGTGTCTTCAGGAAGAGGGTCTTACAATCAGGTTCTTGTAGGTAACAAAAACAAGATGTAATGGTCAGACATGTCTGGGTCATCACTCACCAACCACTACCTCAGGTGATTTTTTGTTTGTAAACTTGATAAAAGCTAGAGTCATATGGGAAGGGACAATGTCAGTTGATGAATTCCTTTGATCAGATTGGCCTGAAGAAAAGTCTTCAGAGCAATTTCTTATTTGATTATTGATATGGAAGAGTATATATATCCACATATACCCTTGGAAGAGTTGGGCTAGTGGTATTGACATGTATAAGAAATGTAGCTAAACAAATCACAGGAATAAGTCAGTAAGCAGGCATCACTTGTTCCTGAATGGTCTGCATTTCAGTTTTAACCTCCAAGTTACTGTTTCTGTTTCTGCCCTGACTTCCCTTCATAAGGCATTATGATTGGGATGTGAGAGTCATACACAACTTTTCTTCTCCAAGTTGCTTTTAGAAAAAGGGTTTATAATAGCCAGAAGCTGGAAAGAACCCAGATGTCCCTCAAGGGAGGAATGGATTCAGAAGATGTGGTATATTTACACAATGGAATACTACTCTGCAATTAAAAACAATGAATTCACAAAATTCCTAGGCAAATGGTCAGAACTGGAAAATATCATCCTTAGTGAGGTAACCCAATCACAAAAGAACACGCATGGTATGCAATCACTGATAAGGGGATATTAACCCAGATTCTCGGAATACCCTAGACACAATTCACATATCAATAGATTTCCAAGAAGATGGAAGGAGAGACCCTGGTCCTGGAAAGACTAGATGTAGGGGAATACCAGGACAAAGAAGCAAGAGGGGGTTGAATGGGGAAAAGAGGGAGGGAAGGGGGCTTATGGGACTTTCGGGGAGGGAGGAAACGGAAAAGGGGAAATGATTTGGAATGTAAATTAAAAAACTTAGAAATTATATAAAAATTAAAAAAGGGGGTTTTGTTATGTTTTGTTAAGTTTTGCTTTTTTTTCACAGCGACAAAGAAATTTCTTTTAAATCTCACAAGGTAAGCAAGCAGTTATTTCTGACACTAGGTACTTTGTTTGTCTGCCAGTGGAATGTAGAATATTGTTTAAACCAGTTATAGTGTAATTCTAATCTAGCTACATGTGTTTCTCTCTCTCTCTCTCTCTCTCTCTCTCTCTCTCTCTCTCTCTCTCTCTCTCTGTGTGTGTGTGTGTGTGTGTGTGTGTGTGTGTGTGTGTGTGTGCGTGTGTATGTATGTGTGTGTAATACGTTTCTATAGCAGTTGGTTTCCATAACACTTTTTAAAAAATCCTTTAGGATTATTTATCCCTACCCAGTGGCTTGTTAAGGAACACCAATACATTCAATACATACTCAAGAAACATTTGACTTCTCTAATCTGTAGTTAAGATGGGCACATCGAGTAGGTAAAATTCTTTCAACAGACTATGATGGAAGTTAAAGATTCTGTTAATGGTTTTACTGTAGGTTCCAGAGAACTTCATACTTCTCCTGCTCACTGCCCAACAGTGTTGATACCAAGGAAGTATTGCCACAGTGTGTTAGACTAGAGTTCCTTCAAAGAATAGTCGAAGGCTGCAATCCTTTGATAAACCTCAAAGCAGAACTTTGAAGTGAAGAGTCAGAGCCTTGGAAATGGACTCACAGATTTTTTTTTTAATCTCATAATATTTTTCACAGATTTTATTGAACTTTTATGTAGAAAGGACAGGAAACAAAATACAAAGCCATAATTGATCTTCACCTTAAATCAAAAGCAAAATGGTAATGTTTGATTTTGTTATTGCTGTTCTAATTTTACAAATACTTATCAAAATATTGATAAGAATGCACACAAAAGAAAGAGCATTTTTTGATAGGATAATAATAAGTATAATAACCTAACTCAAAACTTGTAATTGTTCTATTCAGAAAAATAAGCCATCTTCTTTGTTAAGACTCAATTAGGATTCTGTTTGTATCACCATGGATACCGGGTTTAGTAAATTTTGAGAAATGAGCATGTCTGTTTTGTGGAAAAAAAAAAGCTATGTAAACCTTAGGTTGGATTCTATAAAAAATTATAATATCAAGATTAGTAAAATAATCATTTATTTATGACATGATCACATCTATAATCTTAAATAGTAAGTGGCAGTATTTTTAAAGAATATTTTTAAAGAAGTGGCAATTTTTTCTCTCCATCTTAATACTGTAATGTTGAATTAGGAATAGGTAACTGGTAGGATTCAAGCCCCACTGGGAAAGAGCATAATTGCTATCAGATGCAAAGAATCCAGCAACCCCTTTGAGTTCACCAGCCTTTGCCTGTCTTCTCACAAAATAGTGATATAGATACAATTTCCTTATATTGCTATACTAAAGTAGATGCCTGGATTTATCTCAGTAATTTCAGTACTATTAAACCAGCTTAAAATATCAAACATCATGATTCTGTTAATCATTCCATCAGACAATCAAATGAATTCAGAGTAATTAGTAATAGAATTCAGGTTTGTAGCAAGGAAGCATTTCTCCTGGCTCAATAAAGTCCTCAGAACAGTTTGATTATTCAGCTCCTCCAAATACTTTTCTTGGGGATTAAAAAAAAAAAAAAGGAAAAAAAGACCAAAAAAGGAGATAAAGGAAAAGGTGTGAAGCACTCATGTAATAACTCTCCAAACGTCTCATTCTCCTCACACTTTCATGTGTTTAACACATACATGCAAAGGCAAAATACCTTGTCCTCTGTTTGCCATTTAAATCAGTCCCTTTGATATTGCATTTCATTTTAAAAGTCTCAAGCACAATTGTGGAACGTGGAAATCCTTTTCTTCTATAAAGTTACAAGTCATTGCAAAGCAAACTTCATCATTTCCGCAAATGCTGGGAAACTCATTTAACTGTGTTGTCTCTGAACTTGTCAACAGATTTGAGAAAAGCAATTTCAGATGTCAGAATGGGAAAGCACTGAGGGGAGAAACAATCTTTTAAATGCAATCTCTATGTTATGATGCATTATTATGCCTTGCAATTCTGCCCTTTGATCTATGTATAATTCCAGGGATAGTCAAATAAAAAGGCTTAAAGACCCTGTGGCCATGTTATGAATTATAATTATTTGAGCAATCTGTTGCTCAGGTAGGAAAATGGCTATGTCTGAACAAATGAAGCTGATATGGAGGGTACTAAAATATGTTTTCTTTGTCAGACATAACCCTGTAACAGGATTTCCTGGGCACTTTGTCCTTCTGTCTCAACTCTTTGAGTCACAGTCACAACTTGGAATTTTTTTCGGGGGAGGGAAGACAGGTCAGAGGAACGTTCCAGATAAGTATATCAACTCTTGTTTAAATAGCACCACAGATAATAATTCTACTCTCTAAAAATATTCTGCCTGTAATGCTTAATATACACTGCTTTTAAAAGGCTCCAAAGCATTTTTCCTCCTGCTGCCAAAATCAACCCTGACCTTTTCAATCAGACCCTTTTCAAATCTGATTGCGTTTCCTATACTGTCCCCTGCAAGCAGGCACTTGGATCCAATTCAGGCAGTGGACACTGTCTTTGAGGTTTACAGGCCTCATGTTAGCTGTAAAACCTCACCAGCCACAATGAATATCACATCCTCCTGGCAAATGTGAACTGTCTCCTAGAAACACTCCACTGGGAAGTTAAGAGACACTTTCCCAGCTAAACATAAAGCACTTTAAACCCACAAATTCAATAACAAGAGAAAATGTAATATTCTGCATCCCAGACTTAGTTCAGGACTCATAGCAAGTCACTATGTGTTAAGCCATAGGCTTCAGAGTAAACCTGAAATGGCAGACAGTACAGTGTTTCAAGGAAAAGCAAATAAAATTATAGAGTGCTATGGAATGGTTTTGATTGATTTTTTTCTTCATAAATGCATGGAAATATTTGTGACTTAAAGCTATAAAAGACAAAGAATAATGTCTATCTCTCCTATCCCTTGATTTAACAAACACTTATGCAAATTATTTCATAGGCACCCAGTAAGTTTTTGAAACTGAAACTAAGGCAGCTTTTCAAGTGATTCGACTGTCCAAAAATATTTAAATTATAACTTACTATTAGATTTCGTCAAATTTGTGATAAACACACATATTTTCGTTATTGGTATATGTTGGAGTATAAAAGAATTTTGTGATATTGTGATGGTTACTATATGCTCTGCCCAGGGAATGGCACTATTAGGTGTGCCCCTGTTGGAGTAGGTGTGGCCCTATGGGTGTGGGCTTTAAGACCCTCATCCTAACTGCCTAGAAGTCAGTATTCTGCTAGTAGCTTTCTGATGAAGATGGAGAACTCTCAGCTCCTCCTGCACCATGCCTGCCTGGATGCTGTGCTGTTCTCACTGGATGATACTGGACTGAACCTCTGAACCTGAAAAACAGCCCCAATTAAATGTTGTCCTTGTAACAGTTGCCTTGGTCATGGTGTCTGTTCATAGCAGTAAAACCCTAACTAAAACAGATATACTAATTCCAATATCATCCATAATATCCATTCTTAAAACCCATACAGATAGCTATAGATATAAACCATATTTCACTTATATATATATATAATAAACTTAGATGTGTAAACTCTCCCTACATATCATGAAATAGTTTATAAAACTTATTGTTAGGATAATTAATTTCTTAACATGCACTTCTAAAACAGGACCAGACTCCGCCATCTTTGCTCCAGCATCAGGGCAGTTGGGACCTCCAGCCTCAGGGACAGACAGGCATAATATCGCTTGGGTCTCAGGCAGCTTGTGTGTACCCTGCTTCCAAGAGCTGGGCAGGTCTGCAGTAACCGACATGCCAGCTCTGCTGTGGGACTTCTGCTCTGCAGAGGGATCCCCACTCTGGGAGAGATCACACACCACCGCACAGGGGCACAGGGCGGGAGCCTACCAGCTTCCCTTTGGCGACCTCTGTTCCAGGATCGACTGCACTGAGGAGACAGGTACCCAGGTTCCCCCAAATATAACTTCGCTTGGGACACAGCCTGTTGGGCTTCCATCTGCGCCCAAGAGCAGAGGAGCACTGCGGTCCTCTGGGCACCAGCTCTGCTATGGGCCATCTTCCCTGCAGAGTGATCTGCACCTAGAGAGTGCAGAGTGCACTCTGCCATCTTTGCTTCCGCAGCAGGGCAATTGGTACCTCCAGACAAAAGGGACAGTCAGGCATAATATCGCTTGGGTCTCAGGCAGCTTGTGTGCACCCTGCTCCCAAGAGCTGGGCAGGTCTGCAGTAATCGACAAACCAGCTCTGCTGTGGGACTTCTGCCCTGCAAAGGGACCCCCCTCCCCCTTCTCTGGGAGAGATCACACACCCCTGCACAGGGCGGGAACCTACCAGCTTCCCTTTGGCGACCTCTGCTCCAGGAATCCACTATGCTGAGCCTTTGGATGTGCAGGGATTCCCCAATATAACATCACTTGGGGCAAGGTACATCAGGGCTCCAAAGTCACTCAGGAGCGGGGCAGGCCCCAGAAATCGGTGCCAGGGGAATCCCAGTAATACAGGGGGGTCAGAAATAGCGTTGCAGGCTCACAGGAGGTACAAGCAACAGCCAGTGACAGCAGGACCAACTAACACCAGAGGTAACCGGATGGCAAAAGGCAAACGTAGGAACATTACTAACAGAAATCAAAGTAATACGGCACCATCCGAACCCAACTCTCCAACAGCAGCAAGTCCTGGATACCCCATCACAGTCGAAAGTCAAGATCTGTTTTTAAAATCACTTCTCATGATGTTATTAGAGGATTTCATGAAGGATGTAAATAAATCTCATAAAGAAATACAGGAGAACATGAATCAACGGGCAGATACCTGTATTCAACACAACTAGAAAATCTTGAGGAAATGGACAATTTCCTTGACAGATACCAAGTACCAAAATTAAATCAGGATCAAATAGACCATCTAAACCGTCCTATAACCCCTGAAGAAATAGAAGTTGTCATTGGAAGTCTTCCAACCAAAAACAGCACAGGTCCAGATGGTTTTAGTGCAGAATTCTATCAGACCTTCAAAGAAGACCTAACACCAATACTCTTCAAATTGTTCCACAAAATAGAAACAGAAGGAACACTACCCAACTCGTTCTATGAAGCCACAATTACACTAATACCAAAAGCACACAAAGATCCGACAAAGAAAGAGAATCTCAGGCCAATCTCTCTTATGAATATCGATGCAAAAATACTCAATAAAATTCTTGCCAACTGAATCCAAGAACACATCAAAACGATCATTCACCATGATCAAGTAGGCTTCATCCCAGGGATGCAGGGATGGTTCAATATAAGGAAATCCATCAATGTAATCCACTACATAAACAATCTCAAAGAAAAAAACCACATGGTCATCTCATTAGATGCTGAGAAAGCATTTGACAAAATTCAGCATCCTTTCATGCTAAAGGTCTTGGAAAGATCAGGAATTCAAGACCCATATCTAAACATAGTAAAAGCAATTTACAGCAAACCAGTAGCCAGCATCAATCTAAACGGAGAGAAACTTGAAGCAATCCCACTAAAATCAGGGACTAGACAAGGCTGCCCTCTCTCTCCATATCTTTTCAATATAGTACTTGAAGTTCTAGCTAGAGCAATTAGACAACAAAAAGAGGTCAAAGGGATACAAATTGGAAAGGAAGAAGTCAAACTATCACTATTTGCAGACGATATGATAGTATACATAAGCGACCCAAAGAAATCCACCAGAGAACTCCTACAGCTGATAAACGACTTCAGCAAAGTGGCCGGATATAAAATCAACTCAAGCAAGTCAGAAGCCTTCCTATACTCAAAGGATAAGCAGGCTGAGAAAGAAGTAAGAGAAATAATACCCTTTACGATAGCCACAAACCATATTAAGTATCTTGGCGTGACGCTAACCAAACAAGTGAAAGATCTGTATGACAAGAACTTCAAGTCTCTGAAGAAAGAAATTGAAGAAGACCTCAGAAGATGGAAAAATCTGCCATGCTCATGGAGTGGCAGGATTAATATAGTAAAAATGAGCATTTTAACAAAAGTAATACACAGATTCAATGCAATCCCCATCAAAATCCCAACTCAATTCTTCATAGAGTTAGAAAGAGCAATTCAAAAATTCATCTGGAATAACAGAAAACCCAGAATAGCTAAAACTATTCTCAAGAGTAAAAGGACCTCTGGGGGAATCAGTATCCCGGACCTCAAGCTGTACTACAGAGCAATAGTGTTAAAAACTGCATGGTATTGGTACAGTAACAGACATGTAGATCAATGGAACAGAATTGAAGACCCAGAAATGAATCCACACTCCTATGGTCACTTGATCTTTGACAAAGGAGCTAAAACCATCCAGTGGAAAAAAGATAGCCTTTTCAACAAATGGTGCTGGCTCAGCTGGAGGTCAACATGCAGAAGAATGCAAATTGACCCATCCTTATCTCCTTGCACTAAGCTCAATTCTAAGTGGATCAAAGATCTCCACATAAAACCAGACACACTGAAACTAATAGAAGGGAAACTAGGGAAGAACCTTGAACATATAGGCACAGGGGAGAATTTCCTGAACAGAACTCCAATAGCTTATACTCTAAGATCAAGAATAGACAAATGAGACCTCATTAAATTACAAAGTTTTTGCAAGGCAAAAGACACCGTCAAAAAGACAAAGCAGCAACCAACTAACTAGGAAATGATCTTTACCAACCTTACATCCGACAGAGGGCTAATATCCAAGATATACAAAGAACTCAAGAAGTTAAACTCCAGAGAGGCAAGTAACCCTATTAAAAAATGGGGTAGAGAGCTACACAAAGAGTTCTCACCTGAAGAATATCTAATGGCTGAGAAGCACCTAAAGAGATGTTCATCATCCTTAGTCATTAGGGAAATGCAAATCAAAACAACCCTGAGATTCCATCTCACACCAGTCAGGATGGCTAAGATCAAAAACACAGGAGACAGCAGTTGTTGGCGAGGATGTGGAGAAAGAGGAACACTCCTCCACTGCTGGTGGAATTGCAGGCTGGTACAACCACTCTGGAAAGCAGTCTGGCGGCTCCTTAGAAAACTGGGCATGACACTTCCGGAGGATCCGGCTATACCACTCCTGGGCATATACCCAGAGACTTTACCTGCATGCAATAAGGACACATGCTCCACTATATTCATAGCAGCCTTATTTATAATAGCCAGAAGCTGGAAAGAACCCAGATGTCCCTCAACGGAGGAATGGATTCAGAAGATGTGGTATATTTACACAATGGAATACTACTCTGCAATTAAAAACAATGAATTCACGAAATTCCTAGGCAAATGGTCAGAACTTGAAAATATCATCCTTAGTGAGGTAACCCAATCACAAAAGATCACACATGGTATGCAGTCACTGATAAGGGGATATTGACCCAGAATCTCAGAATACCCTAGACACAATCAGCATATCAATAGATTTCTAAAAAGATGGAAGGAGAGACCCCTGGTCCTGGAAAGACTGGATGTAGGGGAACGCCAGGACAGAGTAATGAGAGGGGGGTTGAACGGAGAAAAGAGGGAGGGAAGGGGGCTTATGGGACTTTCGGGAGGGAGGAAACGGGAAAGGGGAAGTGATTTGGAATGTAAATTAAAAAAATAAAATAAAAAAAAAAAAAGAAATACAGGAGAACATAAATCAACGGGTAGATAGCCTTACAAAGGAAACACAAAAATCACTTAAGGAAATGCAGGAGAATTTGGATCAACAGATGGAAGCCCATAAGGAGGAAACACGAAAATTGCTTAAAGAAATACAGGAGAACTTGGGTCAACAGGCAGAAATCCTGAAAGAGGAAACACAGAAATATATTAAAGAAATACAGGAAAACACAAACAAATGAAGGATCTGAGCCAATCCATCCAGGATATAAAAAGGGAAGTAGAAACAACTAAGAAATCACAAAGGGAGACAACTTTGGAGATACAAAACCTTGGGAAGAAATCAGGAGTCATAGATGCAAACATCAACAATAAAATACAAGAGATGGAAGAAAGAATCTAAGGTGCTGAAGATACCATAGAAAGCATCGACTCAACAGTCAAAGAAAATGCAAAATGCAAAAAACGTGTAACCCAAAACATCTAGGAAATCCAGGACACAATGAGAAGACCAAACCTAAGGATTATAGGTATAGATGAGAGTGAAGATTTGCAACTTAAAGGGCCAGAAAATATCTTCAACAAAATTATGGAGGAAAACGTCCCTAACTTAAAGAGAGAGATGCCAATGAACTTACAAGAAGCCTACAGAACTCCAAACAGACTGGACCAGAACAGAAATATCTCCTGTCACATAATAATCAAAACACAAAATGTTCTAAACAAAGAAAGAATATTAAAAGCAGTAAGAGAAAAAGACGAAGTAACATATGAAGGAAGACCTATGCGAATCACATCAGACTTCTCACCAGAGACTATGAAAGACAGAAGATCCTGGGCAGATCTCATGCAGACAATAAGAGAAAACCAATGTCAGCCTAGACTACTATACCCAGCAAAACTCTTAATCACCATAAATGGAGAGATCAAGATATTCCATGATAAAACCAAATTTAAACAATATCTTTCCACAAACCCAGCCCTGCAACAGATAATAAGTGGAAACCTCTAATACAGGGAGAGAAACAACACCCTGGAAAAAACGAGATAGTAACCTTCTTTCATCAAACCCAAAAGTAGATAACCACTCAAACATAAAGATAGCATCAAGAATAGCAGGTGGCAATAATCACTATTTCTTAATCTCTCTTAATATCAATCATCTCAATTCCCCAATAAAAAGACATAGATTAACAGACTGAATATGTAAACAGGACCCAGCATTTTGCTGCGTGCAGGGAACGCACCTCAGTGTCAAAGGCAAACACTACCTCAGAGTAAAAGGCTGAAAAACAATTTTACAAGCAAATGGTCCCAGGAAACGAGCCGGAGTAGCCATCCTAATATCAGATAAAATTGACTTTCAACCTAAAGTCATCAAAAAAGACACGGAAGGACACTACATACTGATCAAAGGAAAAATCCTCCAAGAAGAAGTCTCAATTCTGAATATCTATGCTCCAAATGCAAGGGCACCTCATTCGTAAAAGAAACTTTACTAAAGCTCAAAGCACACATCGCACCTCACACAACAATAGTGGGTGACTTCAACACCCTGCTCTCTGAAATGGATCATTCAGGAAAGCAGAAACTAAACAGGGACACAGTGAATCTAATTAAAGCCTTGGACCAAATGGAACTAACAGATATATATATAGAGAACATTTCATCCTAAAGCAAAAGAATACATCTTCTTCTCAGCACCTCATGGTACCTTCTCCAAAATCGACCATATAATTGGTCACAAATCAGACCTCAACAGATATAAGAAGATCGAAATAATCCCATGCCTCCTATCAGATCACTGTGGAATAAGGGTGGTCTTCAATGGCAACAAAAACAACAGACAACCCATATACACATGGAGGCTGAACAATGCTCTACTCAATGATAACTTGGTCAAGGAGGAAATAAAGAAAAAAATCAAAGACTTTTTAAAATTTAATGAAAATGAAGCACAACATACACTAATTTATGGGACACAATGAAAGCGGTGCTAAGAGGAAAATTCATAGCCCTGAGTGCCACCAAAAAGTAACGGGAGACAGCATACACTAGCAGCTTAATGGCACACCTGAAAGCCCCAGAACAAAAAGAAGCAAATACACCCAAGAGGAATAGAAGGCAGGAAATCATCAAATACAGGGCTGAAATCAATCAAGTAGAAACAAATAAAACCATACAAAGAATCAACAAAACTAGGAGTTGGTTCTTTGAGATAATCAATAAGATAGATAAGCCCTTAGCCAGACTAGCCAGAGGGCACAGAGACAGTATCCAAATTAACAAAATCAGAAACGAAAAGGGAGAGATAACAACAGAAACTGAGGAAATTCAAAAAATCATCAAATCCTACTACAAAAGCCTTTATTCAACACAACTAGAAAATCTCAAGGAAATGGACAATTTCCTTGACAGATACCAAATACCAAAATTAAATCAGGATCAAATAGACCATCTAAACCGTCCTATAACCCCTGAAGAAATAGGAGTCGTCATTGGAAGTCTTCCAACCAAAAAAAGCACAAGTCCAGATGGTTTTAGTGCAGAATTCTATCAGACCTTCAAAGAAGACCTAACACCAATACTCTTCAAACTATTCCACAAAATAGGAACAGAAGGAACAGTACCCAACTCGTTCTATGAAGCCACAATTACTCTAATACCAAAAGCACACAAAGATCTGACAAAGAAAGAAAATCTCAGGCCAATCTCTCTTATGAATATCGATGCAAAAATACTCAATAAAATTCTTGCCAACTGAATCCAAGAACACATCAAAATGATCATTCACCACGATCAAGTAGGCTTCATCCCAGGGATGCAGGGATGGTTCAATATAAGGAAATCCATCAATGTAATCCACTACATAAACAATCTCAAAAAAAAAAAAACTCATGGTCATTTCATTAGATGTTAAGAAAGCATTTGACAAAATTCAGCATCCTTTCATGCTAAAGGTCTTGGAAAGATCAGGAATTCGAGGCCCATATCTAAACATAGCAAAAGCAATTTACAGCAAACTGGTAGCCAACATCAATCTAAATGGAGAGAAACTTGAAGCAATCCCACTAAAATCAGGAACTAGACAAGGCTGCCCTCTCTCTCCATATCTTTTCAATATAGTACTTGAAGTTCTAGCTAGAGCAATTAGACAACAAAAGGAGGTCAAAGGGATACAAATTGGAAAGGAAGAAGTTAAACTATCACTATTTGCAGACGATATGATAGTATACTTAAGCGACCCAAAGAACTCCACCAGAGAACTCCTGTAGCTGAAAAACAACTTCAGCAAAGTGGCCGGATATAAAATCAACTCAAGCAAGTCAGTAGCCTTCCTATATTCAAAGGATAAGCAGGCTGAGAAAGAAGTAAGAGAAATGATACCCTTCACGATAGCCACAAACCATATAAAGTATCTTGGTGTGACTCTAACCAAACAAATGAAAAATCTGTATGCCAAGAACTTCAAGTCTCTGAAGAAAGAAATTGAAGAAGACCTCAGAAGATGGAAAAATCTGTCATGCTCATGGATTGGCAGGATTAATATAGTAAAAATGACCATCTTGCCAAAAGCAATATACAGAATCAATGCAATCCCCATCAAAATACCAACTCAATTCTTCATAGAGTTAGAAAGAGCAATTCAAAAATTCATCTGGAATAACAGAAAACCCAGGATAGCTAAAACTATTCTCAAGAGTAAAAGAACTTCTGGGGGAATCAATATCCTGGACCTCAAGCTGTACTACAGAGCAATAGTGTTAAAAACTGCATGGTATTTGTACAGTGACAGGTATGTAGATCAATGGAACAGAATTGAAGACCCAGAAATGAATCCACATTCCTATGGTCACTTGATCTTTGACAAAGGAGCTTAAACCATCCAGTGGAAAAAAGATAGCCTTTTCAACAAATGGTGCTGGCTCAACTGGAGTTCAACATGCAGAAGAATGCAAATTGGTCTATTCTTATCTCCTTGCACTAAGCTCAATTCCAAGTGAACCAAGGACCTCCAAATAAAACCAGACACACTGAAACTAATAGAAAGGAAACTAGGGAAGAACCTTGGACATAGGGGCACAGGGGAGAATTTCCTGAATAGAACTCCAATAGCTTCTGCTCTAAGATCAAGAATTGACAAATGGGACCTTATTAAATTACAAAGTTTTTGCAAGGCAAAAGACACTGTCAAAAAGACAAAGCAGCAACCAACTAACTGGGAAATGATCTTAGCAATCCTACATCCGACAGAGGACTAATATCCAATATATACAAAGAACTCAAGAAATTAAACTCCAGAGAGGCAAGTAACCCTATTAAAAAATGGGGTACAGAGCTAAACAAAGAGTTCTCACCTGAAGAATTTCTAATGGCTGAGAAGCACCTAAAGAGATGTTCATCATCCTTAGTCATTAGGGAAATGCAAATCAAAACAACCCTGAGATTCCACCTCACACCAGTCAGAATGGCTAAGATCAATAACACAGGAGACAGCAGTTGTTGGCGAGGATGTGGAGAAAGAGGAACACTCCTCCACTGCTGGTGGGATTGCAAGCTGGTACAACCACTCTGGAAAGCAATCTGGTGGTTCCTCAGAAAACTGGGCTTGACACTCCCGGAGGATCCAGCTATACCACTCCTGGGCATATACTCAGAGGCTTTACCTGCATGCAATAAGGACTCATGCTCCACTATGTTCATAGCAGCCTTATTTATAATAGCCAGAAGCTGGAAAGAACCCAGATGTCCCTCAATGGAGGAATGGATTCAGAAGATGTGGTATATTTACACAATGGAATACTACTCTGCAATTAAAAACAATAAATTCACGAAATTCCTAGGCAAATGGTCAGAACTTGAAAATATCATCATTAGTGAGGTAACCCAATCACAAAAGAACACACATGGTATGCAGTCACTGATAAGGGGATATTAACTCAGAATCTCAAAATTCCCTAGACACAATTCACATATCAATAGATTTCCAAGAAGTTGGAAGGAGAGATCCCTGGTTCTGGAAAGACTGGATGTAGGGGAATGCCAGGACAGAGAAGCGAGAGGGGGTTGAATGGGGAAAAGAGGAAGGGAAGGGGGCTTATGGGACTTTCGGGGAGGGAGGAAATGGGAAACGGGAAATGATTTTGAATGTAAATAATAAAAAACTTAGAAAATAAAATAAAATTAAAAAAAATAAAAAAATAAAACAGGACCAAAGCTCCCTGAGCTGGAACTGACTTAAATGTCCCTCTTTGAGGACTAGCTTTCATGGTATCAGAAGGCAGCCCACAAGCTTCCGAAGGAGGGAGGCAACCAGCAGTGCTATTCAGCTGTGATGTGCTAAAGCATCACCAAGGCTCAGAAACCTTAAGGATGTAGTAGTGGCATCCATTTCTTTGTGGTAACCAACAATTCTTTAACTGGATTTAAGACCTGCTCAACAAGATCAAAGCCATGCCTGGAAATCTAGTAGCTAATTACTGAATTCATGATAATAGAAAGTGAATTTATAACTAATAATTTAATTAACCATGCATAATCTCTAACAACAATATATAAACATTCATTTCTGTCATAGCAATGGAAAACCACAAACAATCAAAACACAGACTTGTGGAGCCCGGGCACAATGGATACATTAACAAAACACTCCTGCATTCAAGGCTAAGGAAGCATTATGAAAGCCAGAGCAGATAGACTGTACAATCCCCAGAGGGTAAAGGAATTTTATGTGAGAATGTGTTTCCTAGGACTATCAGCAGCAATATCAACATAGTCTCATCATCATGACTAAGCAGGTGTGAAGTGCACAAAGATGACACCTGTGGATACACCACAGTGGATGGGGAACACCTATGGAAGTTCATCACCATATACAGAACGATAGGTACCTGGGACAGGGAGAAAGCTGGGAAAGCTGATTTCTCCAAGGAAGAGTATGCCAATTAGAAGGTCAGTGAAGAACAGTCAGTCCTACAAACACACATACAAGTAACATTATATGGACTGCACATGTAGAATGTACAGATATGTGTGAAACAAAAATTAGTGACAGAAGATACTGTGCATCTGAAAGAAAGTAGGAGGTGTCCACAGGAGGGCTGGGAGGTAGGAAGTGGAAGAGAGATTTACTGTAATTCCATTATGATCTCAATTTCAAAACTGGAAAATTGAAAACTCAGGGTTAATGACACCTATTTAAGTCATATTTTTAGGAGTTCAGATTTGAAACGACTACCTACAGAGTTTCAGAATTGTAGTGCTGACTCAGAGACCAGTTGGGTGCATGTTGAAAAACATTGCATGCAGTTCTCCTACACAATTGCAGGTAACCTGATTTTAAGAAGCCGTGGATCTGTGTGTTATTATTCATATTTCACAACGCCCAATTAAAATGTACCTCAGTGGGCGTCTGGGGTAGAACTCAATGAGCACAGTGCTTACATGCAAAAATAAAACAGAAGACCACCACGTGAATGAATCCTGAAATTTTCTGCTACAAAGCCTTTAAACAATTTTACCAAACCAACCCTTTTTCCCACTCCTCATGACTTGTCAAAGTCAACTTTGAAAAAAAATTTAAGTTAAATAAATGAGCTTTATCAATTAAATCTAAAAGTCCAGAAAAGACTATATGACTTCTGATACTATAAAGAGCATATGTTTTCAATGAATTGTAATGAATCTAGGATGTTACTTTAGTAAGGTCTTTGAAGGTCATGAAAGGAGAAAGAAAGGATTGTGATTTTTTTCCCTGTCTCCTCGCTTGTGCACATCTGGAGACAAGTAGCCCAGTGAGATGCCACATGGGTGACTGATTTCTGGGAAACACATGGTATCAGAAATTTGCACAAGTCAAAGATAAAGATCATGAATTATGTTTTCTGTGATTGAACAAATGTTAAAAATTGTTTTTAAAGTATCTGTTTAATTTAATAATAATTATATCCACATACATATTTTTACATTTATTCATTTAGTGGGGTAACATGTATTCTACAGTGCCTATATAGTGGTCAAAGCATACCATGTTGAAGGAGACCCTTCTCTCCTTCCAAAATGTGAACTAAAACAATCCAAGTGTGTGTGTGGGGGGGGGGGAGTCAAATTCGGCAGTGTGCACTCTTACTCACTGTGACATCTCACTGGCCCATGTATACATTTAATACACAGGTCTCTTAAGAACCACCATATTTACATTCGTTAGGTAGAGCCATTTAATTTTGGTAGAAATGCACATTTTAGATCACTTATTTCGAGTATAAAAGTGATTTAGATGTACTAACTCAATTTCTTTTTCTAACATGGAGAGTCTAAACCAATTCCTGGCAGTACTTTCGTTCTGGTACTTTATGGATGTATAGCCTCTGGAAGAGGTAATTTTAGAAGTCACAGTGGAATGCTACAACTTTTAAGATTTCTCCTGGTGTTTTGTTTCAGAGAAAAGGATATGAGAATCAAAGCTACCAGGACTGACTGGACTCTTAATGGCCATGCCTCCAGAAATAGGATCCTTCTCTTCAGTGAAAATGACTTGTCTGCAGAGGTTTCTAACTTTCTAAGAGAGAAAAAGTAAACTGCAATGGATGAACAGATTCACGCATGTTGACAGTATAGTAAACTTGGTACAGAGGAAGATGCCTGGAGAATTTGAAGATCTTAAATATCTAGTATTTTATGCTCCGGTGAGCTAAAGGGGCATAAGTGTCTTGCCTAATTCAGTGAGGATTTATGAAAATTAATCTGAAAATATCTATAAACACATCAAATTGAAATAATTTATCTTATCATTGAAAGTGTGTGTGTGTGTGTGTGTGCATGGTCTGTTGCAGTTCCTATGTGAACAGAAAATATCCAGAAGGGAACTATAAACAAATGCTTATTCATGTCCTTAGAATGCAGGCATACACTAGAATTTAAACCTTATTTGCTACACTCCAGTCATGTCTACTTTAGAAGGAGTATCCACTTGATATAAGGACGGAAAAATTTTCACCATGTAGATACTGTAAGTTATGACTTGTGGAGAACCTGCCTAACAATGAGATTTTGCTTGTGCCTAGTGTGTCCTGGTTTTTGCTGTCACCAGGATTGGGACCAGAGCTCACACAGATGCAGAGGAGGCTGCCCTAAGAGGAGAGAATATACCCATTTGTGACTCTTTATTGTATTTTTTTAACTTCTTAAATAACCCATCAAAATATGTTTCTCTCTTGTAGAGACTACCCAACTAGAGAAGTTACAGTAAGATTTTTTTTCTTCAATATGAGTAAGTTAATAAAAGACAGTTGAGCTAAGATCTGTTATAAGCTGACAAAGCAAAATATTTCTTTCCCCTTTTGCAGTAAAAGATTATAAGTTGCTGTCTTGTGTTTGTTGCACTAACACAAAATCAGAAGATTTTCCCAAATTATGTGAAGCAACCTAAAATGCATTATATTTCTTTCTTCTACCTGTCTGTGCCCCATTAGCAAGAGGAGAGAAAATACTAATTTTCTTAATCAATTATATATGTATTTATGTATATGTATATATACACAATTCTGTGAACAGTTTATAACATAAATTATATACAATTAAAGTTATTCCAAAAAGCAATGAATGCATAGCATTACATATTTCAAACTGTAGTTAAGTTATTTCAAGAATGTTGCACACAGTGTAATCAAAACATTTTTGATTTTAGGAAGGATAGAAAATTGAACTTGATGACCACACATTTTAACGTAACTATTACCAACTTAGTAATTAACTTTAAGTCATTGCAAGTGGCGCTTTGTATTTTGAGTTCTAATATAAAAATTATGAGAAACTTAGATGAAGTTGTAATGAACTGTAACACTAGAGTCAAATTTTATATATATTCTAATAATCTTAGAAAACACACAAGTATGTTAGATTAAAGGATCAGAAGAAGTTAAGATGCATTGTCTTCAGTATGATAAAAAGGATTTGAATGATTTAAGAAATCATTACATAAGATGAAAGGATGACTGAAAATATCCTGCCCCCAGCAAGTTCAGTATAATTATCAAAATAGACAAGATAATTGCCTCCATAATATCCTGTTCCTATCTTAAAGTTATTATTCAGTCCATTGGAGGAATTCATTTCCCTATAAATTCAGTACTTATCTATGAGATGAGATGGCTAAGAATCATTTTTGTAATACCTTCAGTCTACCACTACATTTTCTGAATGATTTTTATTCTAAATCTTATTATTTTCAATCTTCCTTTGATTTAAATGAATCTACATTTATATCTCAAAATCTCTTACAGATGGTAGTATAAACCCTATAAATAATTTCTTCAAACCTATAGACACTTAATTCTTAAAGATTATATGGAAAGGTAAATGTTGCCATCTCTGTGCATGTTTTATAACATGAAATTGGATAAAGAGCTGAACAAAATTTTACCATGTCCATCACATAAAAAAGGCTTATGTTTTCTGGCCTTATGGTTGTATAGAGTAGATAAATAAATGATTCCCTATCTGGAGTGGCAAGATGGTGTAGTGGATAAAGATACTGACAAACTTGGCCCCTCAAGTTCAATACTGATGACCCACGTGGTAGGATAGAAGCAACTCTGGTAAGTAGTCCTATGGCCTCTACACAAAACTAATTTCCCCTACGCAAAACACCTTGCAAGCTGAAAATAACAGTGACTCTCTTAGCATCTTAGAGCTTGCAATCCTGAGGAATACACAAGTCAGAAAAGTCATGTGACAAAAAAAAATGTCTGAACTGGGTTGGATGAGTTTGAAAGTTTAACATATACTGTGAAGTTATCTACACCATATCAAAGCAACAAGGAAAACAATATTAAAATGCCTAACTAGTCCTTCCAGTATCAAGAACCAGCCTCTAAGAACAAGGCTTTATATCAAAAGAACCAGTTCTTCATCCTGCCACAAGAGAAAAGGAACTAAAAGAGCAACCTGGACCAGAAGCCCAAGCTCTATATCAAGGGTAAGAAATGTCCAGGCCTACAGAAAGTCATGTTTAGTAGTGCAAAATAAAAGTGTTTTTCATGGGCTGTTTTAATTTCTTCTGCCAGAGAGTAAGAGAAAAGACAAAATTAAGAGAAGGAGAAATTATTAAGAGCATCTTGAATTAGAATGAATGGGAGTTATCCCAATAAAAGCATTGTGAAGAATATAGTACACACACACACACACACACACACACACACACACACACACACACACACCATGTAGTAGGACCAGCAGCAACCTCCTCTAAATAAACACCAGGGGCTACTCAGCCTTAAAGGCATCTCCTGTAGTAGGACCTAATTGACAACTGCCTGACAGAACAAAGATTGCTAATGCAGACAATTCCAGCCAATTGGGAACTGCTGTTTAGAAGAGATGCTTTCTTGGGATCATTGGGGTGTGGATAGAGGGCATTAAAGGAGCTTGCAGTAGTGTTCAAAGGAGCATGCCACAGCCTTTCTCACCTCCTCCTGGACTCTGTGTCTTTGATTCTGCTACACCTTACCTCTAAACCCAAAGGGCAAATAGGGTCAGCCAGTGAGAAGTCCAGGGTACAGGAAGTGTCTGACCTATAGGAAAAGATAATAGAACAATTATACAATTAATTAACAATTAATAGGTTTATTAATACACAGTATAAGTAACCTCAGTATAAACAAAAACTACATAAAGTTATTGAAATAAAGTATTTTTTTAAAAAATCACAAGAACAAAAAGCATAGAAGAGGAACGTGGAGATTGTGGTCACTTACCTATCAGATCGTTTCTGTGACATTTTTAGGGAACATTAGAGTGTGAATTCTACTTCATTTTTACTAAAATTGAGACTGGAGCATTCATGACAAGAGGTCCTTGTTGATGAGAGATGAATATAAAGCTAAGATCATGGTGATTTAGAGCAGGGATGTTTAAGTCGAGTTGGTAATGTCAATCTTTGACTCTAGGAAAATTGCTGAACAGACTAAAGGCCCAAAGTGAAAGCCTTGTTTGTATAAAATTCTTTCAAATATATTAAGAGAGAATTCAAAATTATGAATTTTAAATAAGATTCAAAATACTGCACAAGTAAGAAAAAATGAAAGCTTTGAGTACCTTCATTGACTTGAATTTGTATGATCACTAAACTGGGGACTGCTGCATTTTAATATACACTTAATTTTATTAAAGTTTACCACCATAAGACATGGCAAGATGGCATGATGACTCGAAGCTCAGGTCTCAAAAGTCTCACAAGATGAGTTTGATACTGGACACACAGTGGAAGGACACAATCAGCTCCAAGTAGGTGTCCTCAGATGTTAACATCCCTGAACACACACACACACACACACACAGAGAGAGAGAGAGAGAGAGAGAGAGAGAGAGAGAGAGAGAGAGAGAGAGAGAGAGAGAGAGAGAGAGATTCAGAAAAATAAAAACATTTACAACAAATGTATAATTGGGTGTCACTACTAAAAACTTATTTTATATGAAAGTTAATGCTTTCTTTCTTTTCCTTTTCAATTAAAGTTGAGCATTGAAGTATATAATTCAAGGACTAGGAAAGAGATCCAGTCGATAAAGTGCTTGCCTTGCGTGCATGAGTTCTTGGATCTGATTTCAGCATCACATAAACTGAGCATCATGTGTTCTCTTCTTTCTTTTTAAATTTTGTTTTAAATACATCCCAACTGCAGTTTCCCCTCCCTCCACTGCTCACAGTCTCCCTACCCTCCACCCCCCCTCCTCTCCAGATCCACTACACTTCTGTTTCCCTTCAGAAATGAGCAGGCCTTCCAGAGAGATCACCTGAAAGACCTTAGGTTTCTAATCTGGCACAAGTGGTTGAATTGCCTATTTAAGATATCAAAGCAAACCTAGCCACCAGATTCTCCCAGCATCCCTCAACTGCTACCTGTTACTTGGACCTCCTGAAATCTCTAGTCCTGGGAGCTAATTTGCTCTCCTCTATACAATACAACAATTTTGATTACCCCATTCTCTTTTGGGCCTCTTGGCGCTGGACCTGTTTCCTCCCTCTCCCCTCTAACTTTTCGTCCCACTTCGCTCATGACTCAGGGTCATGTCCACTCTGCACTCTCCCAGATGTCCCTGCCTCTGGCTCTGCTTTACCTTTTATCTACAATAAACTCGCCCTTCCACAAAACCTAGGACAAAACATGTCTTTTCTCTTTCCCCAAACAGAATAAGAAGATACAGTAAGACTAGACACAAACCCTCTTTTCAAGACTAGGCAAGGCAACCCAGTAGAAGTGAAAGGGTTTTAAAAGGCAACAAAAGAGCCAGAGACAGCCACACTCCCACCATTAGGAGCCCCACAAGAATACCTAGATAACAAGCATAATGTATATGCAGAGGACCTAGAACAGACCCGTGCAGACTCTGTGGTTGTTGTTTCGATCTCTGTGAACCCCCATGAGCCCTGCTTAGTTGATGTCTAAGGGCCACGGTCCATGCTCTCTCCTGGTATTCTAGACCCGTTTGGTATCTAAAATTCTCCCTCCCCTTCTTCCATGGGGGTCCTCTGAGCCTCAAAGTGAGAGGCTTAACGGAGAGATTCAATTTTGGTTCTCTTCTCTCCACCTAATGATTGGCTGTGGGTCTCTGTATATGCTCTCAACTAATTTCAAAATTTAAGAGGTAATCCAGGGGAATTTGAAATTTCAAATCATTCTTTATGACAGTCTAAGATATTGAGAACTTATCACAAACAACAGGTGTAGAAGCTGGGGAGATAATGCTTGCTTAAAATTCTGAAATCCAGAGTTAGGTCTCTCAAACTTATATACAGACTTGTTCATTCCCCTACATGCATGACCATCCTATGTGCATGTGTGTCATATACACACACAGGCACACACACACACACACACACACACACACACATTCACCACATAATTATCCCTCCACACAGAAATAGTTAATTTTAAGATAATAATAATATCAATACAATCATATAAGTGTATATATCCTTATGTATTTTTAACATTAAGACAGATGGAAATAAATGCCAATGCCTGGTTCATCTTTGATGGTGTAGAACACAAGAGAATTAAATGACAGAACAGCAACCTTATAGTGACATCTACTGAACAACGAAGGTCTTGCTTTTGTGATCCTGAAAAAGGAAAATGTAACTCTGTGGAAAAAAATCAATAAATGGCTCTGAATTTTCATGAACCTTTAGCAAAATATCTGCTAAATAATCAGGCATTTATTTCTGGGTTAAACTTGACAGGACAATTAGATAGACAGGAATCTGCCTTCCTCACACTGTGGTGCATGTGTCTGCCACTGCCAAAGGGTGTTGACAGCTTCCTTTCCCTCCCAGTATCTCCATTTCTATAAAACACAGTCTAGGGAATAGGACTAAGAATGTAAACAGGTTGTCTTTTGTCAGAAGGTTGTAAAATAAACTGTGCATATATAACATACTCAAGAATATTCAGGAAACACAGATTCATTTATATTAATGGCGAAAACTCTTAATAGAACTTTTGGAGAAAAGAAGGCAGCCCTTAGAAGCTGGTTGGGACCTAGCTTCAAATCTTCATGAATTCTATCTTATGAACATATCCCAGGTACTTTGTTCATGCAACACGAGCTACCTGTGAAGATCTGGATTCTGCTGTTTCCACCCTGCATACTCTACCCTTTGAACTTTGCTCCTGACACATGGTAAATGATTCTCTTCCAAATTCTAGAACCTTCTATATCAGCTCCATCCCATCTGGATTTTCCTTAAGCCATCTAGTTCTCACCTATGCCTCAGAACCCTCCCTAGCTTTCCCTTCAGTTCTTGAAAGAAACCATCTGGCTTTCAGATGATACCCCCTGTAAACCTCAAGCTGCTGAGCTCACTGCCCTACCCTGGTACTTTAGCTCACTAAACTAAATACTCATATCAAACATCACAACCTACAACCTGACTGCAATAGGTGTGATTACAAACACCCCAACAATCACCAATCCTACATCATATGTCCTCAAAGAGAATAAATTATCCAAAACAATAGCATAATACAGATTTGAAAATGATAATCATAAAGAAGAGTTTGAGATATTTAAAGAGGATTTGAATGAACTTAACAAGGACAAGAGTAAACAGAAGCAAGTTCAAGAACCCGCAAACAGCTGAATGATTTGATGAGGACAGCACAAGAATTCAACACAAGATGTAGGAACTGAATTCAGTAAGGAGATAAAAACACTAAAGGAAACCAAAAGTCAAATGAATGTTCAGTTGAAATCTTAAATAAATCTAATAAAAAAATGAAATTCTCACCAACAGAACGGACTGCATAAAGACAGAATATAAGGGCTTGAAGATGATGTTGAGGAAAGGAAACATTCAATCCAACAAAATGATAACATTTTTCAATTTCACATCTTGAATATGGAACATAATTTAAAAGGCCAAGTCTAAGAATTATTGGCATTAAAGAAAAAGAAAAAAAAATGTAGGTCAAAGGTCTGTAACATATAGGTCTGTAATAAAATCAGAAAATTTACAAAATTTAGGTAGAAAATGTTCATTCAGAAACAAAATATAAATATACGTTAAATATAAAATTAGAAAAGAAATGCCTCACTCCATATTTTAGTTACTGCAGTAAACAGAAAGCAAAGAAAAGTTATTGAAAGCCATAAAGGAAACAGCTCAAGTCACTTGTAAAACTGTGTCCATCAGAATAACAGCATACTTCTCAACTGAAACTTTAAAAGCCAAGAAAGCTTAGAGCAATGTGCTCTTACTCTGAAAGAAACCAATTCGAACACAGACTATTTTATCTAGCAAACAATCCATTATTATTTGGAAAGAGAGAGAATTCTTCCAGTACAAAAACCAGGTAAACGAATTTATGACCAACAAGCCATCTTAGAGATCACGTAGATCCTTTAAACCTAAAAGGGGATCACTGGGAGGGGGATGCCTTACACGAGAGATGCCAGTAAAACTTAGGTATTATGAAGATTGAGATGTGAAATGTGGAAGTCAAAGGTTGAAGCTGTGTGGTGTAGGGATAAGGAGACAAGGAGGTAGGAATGGAGTTATCCAAAATGAAACTGTATGAAAAAGATATATAGAAAAGTGCTAGTTTAAAATGAATAAAAATATACAACCTATGAAACAAAAGTTTGGAAATGAGATACCCTGTATACCTTGAAAAAGCACCTCCAAGAAGATACCATTTTTAACAAAAATCTCAGTGCTAAGAGTGGGATGTTTTTATATGAGTGTTTTTGTTTTATTTTGTTTTGTTTTTTACCAAGGAAAGCCCAGACAGCACCAAAACAATCCAGGCCCTTACCAGGCCACATGGTTACTACCAGCAGCAAATGATAAGCTGTTGCTGAAGACACTACACACTTTGGTAGCTCATAAAGAACAAGCTATAACTCATCTGGAATCATTCTCCCTGCAATCTAGTTTCCATGTGACACAGGTTGCTGGGCTGTGAAAGGCATCAGTTATCTTTCCCAGATCTATGAACTACAATATCCAATTTCCACCTGCTGCCACCTGCAAAATAATAACAACACTATTATCGGATCATTCCCTGAGAGAGAATTTATACCACGTACTCTAAATCTACTCAGAAACCCATGATGGGAGAGACCACACACTCTAGGAGAGGAGCTTAATTCTGTTGTCTAGCTAAATTGATAGAGTGTCCTGCTGCCTTTAAAATGCATTGTCTTTCTAGATAAATCCAGTAAATGCTAAGACTTGTGACTTCACCTGGTGCTAAGAACAAGTGACAATTCAGTGTTCAAGTCTAAGTCAAATAATGTTATCATCCTCTAAAAGGATCTTGGCACTTTATGAAAGAGGATGAAGCAAGAACATAGGAACCCAAAATGGGGAGGGCTGACAGTCATCTTCTATTCAATACAGAGTCAATGAAAACATAAATTCTCAACAAGTGTGGACACCTTCGTTGGATCTGCATAAGAAGATGGCCATTAGAGGTTTGAGAAACAATGGCTCAGCAGGTATGTGTATTTGTTGCTTTTACTGAATATCAGAGTTCACTAGTAACCTTATCACAATCAAAATGATAACTGTGATCCCCTAGTCACTATAGTCACACAAACAACCTTGATTATAAATTCAATGAGACACAGAACAAAACCAAGAGTCTCAAATCTGAGAGGGACTGGTAGGAGTAAGGAGGAGTTGGTGGGGATGGGATGGAGATAAGAAATGGTTGGGGGAGGAGGGGAGTCAGCAGAATGAATTATTTACACATACACAAAATTGTCAGTCAGATCTCTTAGTTAGCTTCTGCTGTCAGCAACACAGCTTAAAGATTTCTCACAGAATAGCAGCTTAAGGATTGCCTTGATAAGATTGCCTGAAGGTTATTTAAGGAACTTTCTAGATTGTTCAGGCCCCTGTGGGCAGTACCATCCTCATATAGGGATTCCTGAACTGCATATGAAAGCAAACTGAACAAGCAGGAGAGCTACCAGCCAGCAATGTTCGTCCGTGGTTTCTGCTTCAGTCCCTGCCTTAGGTTCTGATATAAATATTGACTATATAACGTAACATTCCCACCACTGAGTGGAATTCAAAGAATCCAAAACCAGTGTACTAAAAGACAATTGTCTGCATCCTGTGGTTATTTTTAATAGTATACAAAATAACTAAAATTGGAAACAAGTCACCTGCTGAGTGGATGAAGAAAATGTAGTACACATAAAGCATAAACTATGAAATATTTATCCATTCAAAGAAAATTAAGCTTATTCATTTATTACATTATCCATGAACCTGAAGATCTGCAGATTAAGAGTACAGGCACCAAATGTATAGAACTATATTACCTCCTTTATGTAGTGTCTTAGTTTGCTTTCTATTCCTTTGATAAACACCATGGCCAAGAGAATCTTGGAGAAAAATGGCCTACTCTATTTTATAGCTTATAAAGCACCACCATGAAGGAAGTCAGTACAGAAACTGAGAGCAGGGACCTGGAAACAGTAAGTTCAACAAACACCATGGAGGAACACTGATTCCCAGTTTGTTTTACCCAGCGTGCTCAACTAGCTTTTGTTTTGTACTATACAAGTCCATCTGCCAAGAGCACTACTACCCCTAGTATCCTGGACCATACCACATCATTTATTAAGCAAGAAAAAGCGGCAGTGATGTGTCCATGGGTCAGTTTAATGAAGGCATTTGCTCAATTGAGAGTTCATCTTCTTAGATGGACTCTCTGTCAAATTTAGAAAAAAAATTAATCAGCACATATGTAGAATGGAAATGGAATTGTGAAATTGGAGAGAGTACTGGGGAAAAGCACAATAGAAATGTTTAATCAGTGAATGCTTAGTTATGATTGCAGAAGAGTGGGAAGTTCTAATGTGTCTTCACACAATATGGGGAAGCCACAAGTTGGCTATAGATCAGACTGTTAAAATGTTTTCACTCTACATGTTGATCAGATTCAGGGCAACATATTCATATGTGCATTCCAGTGCGTTTTAGAAGAATCTGTTTGGTTATGATTTTTACAAAGAGAAAATGCATGCGAAAATAGGCTTATACAAGTCTAAACATTATATGAACATGATATGTACACGAAACATCAGCAGTACTGTTCAATTAAGTTGAAATTATATGTGTTAAGTAATAAAATAAGAATCTTTTTTTTTTAATTCTGAGGAGGTGGCTCAGTCAGCGATGACCTAGTATCCCAGTCATGAGGATCTGCATTTGCATCCCTAGTACCCACATAAAAGCACGACATATTTGTACATGCTTATGATCACAGTACTTGGAAGGAGAGGACACTGTTCTCAGAGGTGGGTCCTTGCAGCTTGCTGGTAAGCCAGTAAAGTCAAATTCATGAACTCCAGGTTCAATAAGAGACCCTGGACCAAAAAATAAATTGGAGAGCAATTTCAGAAGACATGTTTCATTGGCTTCCATGTGAACAATTCTCTCACATATGCATATGCACATATGTGAACATGCATATTAACATATATACACACACATACACAATACACAGGTATATATATGTGTATGTATGTATACATATATGTACATTGACATACGTGCACCTCTCAACACATGCTAAAATGGAGGAAACTTAATACCTCTGTCACTGAGAAGAATAAGGTGGTAGTGGAATTCTAGAAACAGGGACATTTTCTGCATGCTGTTAGCTTTCTGCTAGGAAGTCAGTCACACTCATTTGAGATAGTTATTTTATGTATTAGAGTGGATATACCTTAGAATGCGTGGTTCATCTGAGTGGAGTTTGTGGGGAGTTCAGTACTTGAATCCACAGATTTAGTAATTCAGTATCCCTTTCTTATACAACTAGATATCACCCCAGATTGTTGAGATCCTGAAGGAAATGAAAACAAAATCAATGAAATGGGAGAGAAATGAATTTATTTTCTGGATGACTGCCAACTCTTGATCCTCAGACTTTCGTATTCAGACTCTTAATTTACCCATTAACTCACTCTTCTTGTGGACTTGATGTCGGGCTTTGACTCCTCAGCTTTTCCTAAACTGAATGTAGGCTTACTACCTGGCACACTATGGGACACTGGGACCTCCATACTCCCCTGAAACAACATAATGATATTGATTTTGCTTCTCTAGAGAATGACGACTAATATTTTCATTCATGTAATTGTCCAATCTGAGAAGATTGTTTTCCATAAATGTAGTACAATAAATGAAGCATAACTACTGGGGCACAATTTATTATAAATATTATGATAATTAAAGGAAAATTACAAGGAAAACAGCATTGAAAGGCCATCTGAAAATGAAATGGAGAGACCAGCAGGAAACAAGGCTAATGTGCAAGCCAGGCTGCTTCCTAGCAGGTGGGTGTTGGTTCATCCAAATTTGGCTCCAGACATCTGGAAAAAAATCTAAATGACAGGACAATTACCCTGTGCCCAAAGGACCATGGCATACATCAGGAGACTGTGAGATTTTCTTCTTATGTAATCTTCCTTTTCACATCCTTTCTTTTTATAATCATCTATAGGTCACGTTTTTCTCTGCTCTCTCCTTAAAAATAAACTCTGCTTCTTGGGAAACTGATTTAGCAATATCTCAACTCATATTACCCCCGTTGTTGTTTCTAGGATCCAACATGAAGTATTTTTGGATTTACAAACTCTTAGTTTGAACTGATGAAGTGAGAACCCTGACAAAGTGAATCAGGGAGCATATTTGTTCTAGACAACTCAATAATATAGTAGGTATAAGTGATGTAACTGAAAATTTAAATAATGGAACTTGCTTTGTCTGTTTAAAATTCTATCTATCCTCTGAGAATTTCTTACCTGCACACAATGTATCTTGGCCATATTTACCCTCACTTCACCTGCCAATTATAATATCCCACAAATCCACTTCCTGACTTAATGTCTTCCTTTTCCTAAACACACTAAATTCAATTACTTCTGCCCACAGAAGCATGGGTGTGGGGTCATTATCAGTGGCAAAAGTCACCTAAATCTTTAGCCAAACTAAAGAATTTTTAAAAGTCCAAAGTCTCTCAATTGTAGGCTCCTATAAAACAAAAAATAAAATTACACATTCTTACCCCAAAAAGGGAAATATTAGAGTATGGTCTCAAAGCAAAGCAGAAGACAATAGTGTAAAAAACACAATGTGAGACATCTGGGATTCATTCAACGATCGGCTGGGCTCTAAAGGCCTTATGGAGTTATGCTCAGCACACGCAGCTTGGCTCAGAGGCTCATGCTGGCTTTGCTTCTCACCTGCTGCCATCTGTAATGGCTGTCCTAGGGTGTCGGCATCCCCAAAATTCTTGAGTCTCTACTGCAACTCTGCCTCACCTTAACAAGTCGCCTTTCCTTGAATTCTGTACTACCACATGTTGACACGTCTCAACTTCTCTCAATGACCTTGCCAGTCCTGGAGTTTCTACTCCAAGAGGTCAAATCTATATGAATGGCCTTTCCTGGCTTTCCTTGACTTCCACAGGGCCAAGCCTCAGCTTCATTGTATGGTCACCTGCATGCCTTTGAAATCGGTGTAACCTGGGAAACTTATACATTATTACATTCAGGTGCCCACACAAGGTATCTCTGGACCACAGATTCTGAGGCAAGTTTCCAGAGGATTTTCCCTCAATGGACTGCTCATTTCTTAACTATAATTGATTCTTAAGCCTCAGCTGACAAGCATCAACACCGTAATAGAAAAGTGATTTTCTTCCAGTAGTGACCAGCTGCTCCTCAACTAAGAGTAGGGGCTTTGTAGACAAAGTTCTCCAATTTCTGGTGTAGATATATACCATTAAGATTCACTAAGCTTCCTCTGCCCACAATAAAGCTACCTTACTTCTGCCTTCTGTTCCCCTCATTTTGGGTTAATTCATGTAGGATGGTAGACAGCTACTTAATAGAAAAGATCTCTAAATCTTTTGGTTACAAAATACAATCCATACATCCATAGCTCACTCAACTTCCACAAAATGAATAGTTCAACGCTGTGTACACTTTCACCCACTTGATAAAGTTTCAATCCTATTTCTGTTAAAATAGCAAATTATCTCAATAAATGAATTAAACTCAGGCCTGTTGAGGATGGGCCTGGTGCTGTTTATATTTTGGTGCTAATTCCACTCTCCTGGGAGGGGCTGCAGACAAGGAGTGAGTCACATACTCAAGTGATTTCTTGAGAACCAATCCCCTAATTAATGAAGGAGCTGATCACTGGATGAGTAGGTGGGACTTCCAGGTTGGATGGAGAAAGAGAAGAAGAGAGTTAAGAGCTTTTGGAACACGGATAGCATCAGGACAAGATGTAGCAGCTAGTGTTTTCCCCGTATCATGGCGGATCCATCAAGACTCTCCACCAGAGGAATCAGATTTAATAAGACTTACAAGATTAGATTTTAGTTGTTGAGCCCAGAGATTGAGTTACCATTGATTCTGAGCTAACTTTGTGTGGAGTTATTCTTCTCACAGCAATTCAACTGTGTTCTAGAAAGATAATCTGGCAAAGTGTGGGTTGTCTGATGTATACCACAAAGGCCATGGAGGCTTTGAAGAATGGGGCTGCTATGGTAGAAACCCGCCAGTGGGAACCTAGCGAGCTGGGCAGAAATATTGTGGAGTTCTGAGTCAGAGCCTTCATGAAACAAAGACAGGACAGTCATTGCCTACCAGTACATGGCTGGCCAGCCCCATGAGACAGAAAGTGGCTGGCAGTAGCACAAGAAGCCTGCAGATTCTTTTTATTATTTCCTGTAACACAGGGCAACATCTGCGTTCACTATTTTGAGACCTAGAATACACAATCTAGGCTAGTGATATTTCTGCAAATGAAGAGAGCAAGTGTGTAACAAGGGGTGAGAGTCCAGGCAGACATGGGCAGAGAAGCAACATCGAGGCAGCAGAATTATCAGTGTATTTTCCCTATCATAAGGACTGGATTTTTTCTAAAGGCAAAAATGAATTCTACTTGATATATATATATATATATATATATATGTGTGTGTGTGTATATATATATATATATATATATATATATATATATATATCATGAATGATAGTATATTATATGCCAGTGTATTTAAATATTACAAACTTCTATTGGGAGTTTTGAGCAGTGAAATATGTAAATTTTATTCACTAGAACTTTAGATTTGGGGATCTTGAATAGAATAAACACCTTTTTTCACAAGGCAAGATTTCCATTTGATAAATATACATTGTTTGATTAGAAACCATCATAAGAAGCTCTTAATTCAGTATTTCCTATGGACTCTGAGGGAGTACCTTCCTACTCTAAAATTTTAAAAAACATCAAATATTCATTTGGAAGAATAAATATTTTAAAGCATTTCTTGTGATTTTGCATTTTGCAGAATGCCTATGTGAATTTCAGATCACCAAAGACTGGCAGAAGAGAAATGATCTAGGTTCTTGGATTCCCAGTGATGCTTTTCTTTACTTCAAAATACAAGTGTTGTGTGGAAGATATGTTTCTTCTGAACTCAGACCAGCAAGGAGCAAGCCTGCCCTTAGCAGTCTGAGGCCAGGACTGGTGCTGGTTTCTCCTAGGCTAAATTCCAAAGAGGCACTTAGTCTGTGTTCAGCCTTTGTTTCCAAAAGCTCAAAATTCTCATGCATGCATCCTTTCCTTTTTGCCCATCTGGTTTCCATGGAAATGCAGGCTTCTCAGCAAAAGAGAGCTCGGAGGAGTCCTGCACACAGGCAGCATGCGTTATTTTTGGAGTCAGTTGAGCTGTGAACATGTCCCAAAATGTCAGTATGAACAGGTCCTGAAAGGGAAGGCAAAGATATAGATGGAAGCTGTAATATCCAATTGTTTTCTCGAATTCACATCCAGATATGTTACAGACCACCTGCCTAACATAGGATGTACAAGATGCATCTTGGTAAACATTGATCTAGACAGAAGGAGGGATACAAAACGAAACATTACAAATATTTTTGTCATTTCACTAAGTGCTTATTTAGTGCATTCTTGGAAAATATAGCGCCATGGCTTTACTTAAGGTCGTATTTAAATAAAGCCATTGTCAGCTTCAAATCTCTAAACATCTACTACATTGACAACCTCATTAAGATTTTTCCCTACTTGGATTGTTTTTTTTTTCCCTTGGACAAATACGCTTTTGAAACATAGTTTGAAAATAAGATATGAAAAAAAGTTAGAACAAGTTTGTCAAAGATATCCTGTAGTGGGAACTCCATTCTGCATTTCTGTGTATTGTACACACCCTTGCAAATCTTTTAGGTTGATCCATCACTTTGACTGAATACTTGAAAATACAGCATAAGAAAGTGGCAACAGTTTGTTTTACCCTATGGTTTAAGAGGTCTCAAGTTATCCTAGGTTTGTGCTGTGTCCTGGCCTGGGGTCAAGCAGAAAGTCATGCCAGAAACTGGTGATGGAGGTAAAGTACTTCATGGTAGCCAGGAAACAGATAACAGAGATGAGAGAGATGCTCACTGTAAGACTTGGCACCCAAAGTCATGTCCCTAGTGATGTCTCCACCAGGACCAGAAGGAAGAAACATTCAGGTTCTTCCAGTTCACAGACACCTGTTTAAAGTTTGGATGCATCCATAGATAAAACCACTGACTAGACCAAAGCGCCACAGATCGGTATTCTCTGCAAAGCCCCTTTCAGCAGTCCTAGAAATGTGCTTCTCTAAACTAGTAATTCTCAGTCCACTCAAGCTCACAATCAAAAATAAAGGTCGCAGACAGTTATTAAGGGGACACTGTATGTTATATGAAACTATTTATAAGAAGTTATTGCCTCATTTTCTCTTCTTCCTAATTTACACATAAATCTTGAACATAGGCTGGAAGCAATAAGTATCAAATAAAATTCAAATTCCTTGAAAGTCCTGCCTCATGTCCCTGAATGTTGACATAGAACAAAGAACAGGAAAGCTGAGAAATAAAATCTGCAGTTGTGACCCAGACAAAAGCAGCAATAAAAGTGAAAAGTGGATTCTTACAAGAACTATATAATTTTTTTCTTAAAATTTCATGGCTAAGGCAAGCTTATATCACAAATGAAGGAAGACACAAACAAGAAGTAAGCAAAATAAAGTTTCTAAGAGAAAAGAAAAGGGGAAAAAATTGTAGGAATTATGGGGAGAGAACTCCATTTGGCCAGGATGAATAATGAGGCAATAAAGTTGTACAAAGAGCCAATTTTGATTTCTTATCCTTTTAATACAACAATAAAAGGCTATGATGCAAAGAGCGGGGAACGACTCCCTGTCGCAGTCACAGAAAATAAATAAGATGATGTTGACAGCTACACCAACCATGTGCTTCTGAAGGAGCTAGACAAGCACAGCAGTGAGAAATTTAAATTAAGAATGGTCTTCAGATTAGTTTTAAATACTCTAATATAAAATAAGATAAAAATATTGATAAGTACATAATTATATTTTCACATATCAGTGGAAACTAGCTTTTTATTTATTATGTATTTGACAGGCACAACAAAATCTATGGATATATTTGTTTAATGAAAGTATTTTCACACTCAAGAAAATGAACTTTCCTATTACATTCCTTTTTTTTCCTAGGTACATTTGGAGTGTGTGTATTTGTGTGTGTGTGTGTGTGTGTGTGTGTGTACGTGTTTGTACATTCTTATGTAAAGACATCTAAAATTATCTCAAGCAAATACTTAATATACTTGATTCAGGATATTCTTCATGCTGTACTTTAGATCTCTACATTTATTTGTCTAACAAGGCTGCAAGTTTGTAGCCTTAATATTTACTTCAATATCTAGCCTCTGCCCTCCCAAGATTTACTATTATTCTACCCTGCTCCTATGACTTCAAAACTTTTTACATTCTATGAAACCAAACATATAGAAAAGTGTTAAAGGATGGAGATTTATGTACTAAAAAATGAAAACTTTCTGTTACATAGGAGGAATAGGTTTTAAATATTGCTCAACTAGGGAGTATAGGTTAAAAGAGTCTATCTTTTTGAAAAATATTAAACATAGATTTTCTCTTATTATCACAAAATGATAAACATGTGCATGCATACTCATGTACCTGCATACAATTAAATAGTGTATTCATATGCTGTGAAATTAGTTTACATTCTGTAATATGCAAATATAAACATCATTGATTACATTTAGTCTTTTACAGTGTGCTTATTTCCTTAAAGTGGAAAGATACATCTCAATAACCAGAAAAGATATGATGAAATACTCTTTATAACTGAAGACCTGAGCATAAATATGACACTTTATGAAAGAATACAAAATTGATAAGAAAGGAGAACTGATTAACTCATGATACTCATCGAGATGGATAGATAGTGATAGATGTCAACTTGACTACATTTGTAGTGAACTAAAACCCAAATATGGGCTGCTGCTAGAGACCATTCTCTGCCACAGGGCTCCATACCCAAGTGGCACAGGAAGATAGCTAGCTTCCCAGGAGTGGGGACAGGCCTGGGAGCACAGGTAGGGTCACCCCTGCTGCTCAGAGGAACCCACCTGAAACCCTCAGGACACAAGATCCCAGGGGCAGCCTAGGACTGGAATCTTCTGATTTCTGTCTGCGCTCAGAGCTGATACTGGATCCCAGAGCTACATACACAAATACCGCCACAAGAGAGCTTGTCTCCCAGGAGTGCCTACACACCTGCATGCACAGGAAAAGCCATCACTTCTCTTCAAATTCCTGACCCAAGAGGGACATGCTCAGAGCCATCAGGACACAGAAACCAAGGATCAGCTGGGGACAGCATCCTGCTGGTTTCTGTCTGTACCCCTGAGCTGACCCTGTACCACAGCTCTCCATACCTAAATTCCTCCCAGAGAGAACTGGTCTCCCAGAAGTACTGATACACAGGTTTGCAGGACAAACAAGCCACAATCAGAGACAGCAAGACCAGCTAACAGCAGAGATAGCAAGATGGTAAAAGGCAAACACAAGAATATTACCAACAGAAATCAAGGTGATATAGTATCATCTGAACCTAGTTCTCCCATAACAGCAACTCATGGATGTCCCAACACACTGGAAAATCAAAATTTGGATATAAAAACACATCTTATGATGCTAATAGAGGACTTCAAGAAGGACATAAATAACTCCCTTAAAGAAATACAGGAGAAAATGGGTAAACAGGTAGAAGCCCTTAAAGAGGAAACACAAAAATCTGTTGAAGAATTACAGGACAACACAAGCAAAGAAGTGAAGAAACTGAAAAAAACAATCCAGGATCTAAGAATGGAAGCAGAAATAATAAAGAAATAAAAAATGAGACAACTCTGGAGATCAAAAACCTAGGAAAGAAATCAGGAGTCATAGACGCAAACATCAACAAAAGAATACAAGAGATAGAAGAGAGAATCTCAGGTGCAAAAGATAGCATAGAAAACATAGAACAGTCAAAGAAAATGCAAAATGCAAAAAGCTTCTAACCCCAAAACATCCAGAAAATCCAGAACAAGATGAGAAGACCAAACCTAAGGATTATAGGTATAGAAGAGAGCAAAGATTTCCAGCTCAAAGGGCCGGTAAATATCTTCAACAAAATTATAGAAGAAAACTTCCCTAACCTAAAGAAAGAGATGCCCATGAACATATAATAAGCCTATTGAACTCCAAATAGATTGCACCAGAAACGAAATTCCACCTGTCACATAATAATCAAAACACCAAATGCACTAAACAAACAAACCAAAAATAGTATTAAAAGCAGTAAGGGAAAAAGGTCAAGTAACATATAAAGGTAGGCCTATCAGAATTACACCATACTTATTACCAGAGACTATGAAAGCTAGAAGATCCTGGGCAGATCTCATACAGACCCTAAGAGAACACAAATGCCAGCCCAGACTACTATACCCAGCAAAACTCTCAATTTCCATAAATGGAGAAATCAAGATATTCCATGACAAAACCAAAGTTACACAATATCTTTCCACAAATTCAGCACTACAAAGGATAACAGATGGAAAACACCAACACAAGGAGGGAATCTACACCCTAGAAAGAGCAAGAAAGTAATCTTTCAATAAACCTAAAAGAAGATAACCACACAAACATAAAAATAACATCAAAAATAACAGGAAGCAACAATCACTATTCCTTAAATCTCTTAACATCAGTGGACTCAATTCCCCAATAAAAAGACATAGACTAACAGACAGGGTAAATAAACAGGACCCAGAATTTTGCTGCATACAGGAAATGCACCTCAGTGTCAACGACAAACACTACCTCAGAATAAAGGGCTTCTTGCCCTCACCATGCTTGTAACTCTATTCCTCACTAACATTAGAGCCACATCTATGTCAGAAACAGAGACATAGAGAGAGATTTATTGTATAAGTTCTGTTTGTCTACAGCACCCTGACTAATATACATACCATTGAAACTCAATTTTTTGTGTGTTTCATTTTTTTTCTATATTTTTATTTACATTCCAAATAATTTCCCCTTTCCTGTTTCCTCCCTCCCCAAAAGTCCCATAAGCCCTCTTCCCTCCCCCTGTTCCCCATTCAACCCCCTCTCGCTTCTCTGTCCTGGTATTCCCTTACATCCAGTCTTTCTAGGACAAGGGGTCTCTCCTTCCATCTTCTTGGAAATCTATTGATATGTGAATTGTGTTTTTGGGAAACTCAATTTTTTTAATAAGGATGTTACATTACACACAGTTTTATTCTTATTAAATATAAAATTATTTTCTCTGGGTTTCCATTTCTTATTCTCCAGTATATCACATTTACCTTTTGCCTTGAATTTGCATATACACAATTGAGAATGAAGATGCAGGGAAATAATGCACATTGTATGATGGGACTATATCATATAGTAATGTACACCATATGATAAACATATGTCATATAATATGAATGCTCATAGAATGATGTAAATCGTTAAAGGGAAATCATGGAGAGTGACAGAGAAGTGAGGGTGGAGGACGACAAAGCCCATTTACAGATTTAAATACTGACTCTCCTAATGTGCCAACTGTTCTGTCATCCACTGCCTGAAGCTCACTGACATATTTTAATATCACCTGCTCTTGGATGCTCAGCAAAGTAATCTCAGTTTTAAAAATACAGGAAAGTTAATGTCAGACAATAAGCAGAACTGAGAAGTTCTGATAAAAATACACATAGCTCTGTAGGTTCCAGTGAGATGACATTAGTTTAGAAGAAAGATGGCATTATCTGTCATTGCCATCTGAGACTAAGCTTGATTTCCCAAATTTACATCTTATATTTTGTTTTCATCTTATTGAATCAGAGGACTTGTGTGTATGTTTGCATGCTTGTGTGTGGGGTGGTGTACATGTATAAGTACATGTATATATGTGTGTACATATATATAAACACATATATGTGTGTGTGCATGTATGTGTATATTTGACTGTTTGTGTGTATGTCTTAATCAGGGTTTCTGTTCCTGCACAAACATCATGACCAAGAAGCAAGCTGAGAAGGAAAGGGTTTATTCAGCTTATACTTCCACTCTGCTGTTCATCAGAAAAGGAGATCAGGACTGGAACTCAAGCAGTTCAGGAAGTAGGAGCTGATGCAGAGGCCATGGAGGAATGTTACTTACTGGCTTGTTTCCCTGGCTTGCTCAGCTTGCTTTCTTATAGAACCAAAGACTACCAGCCCAGGGATGGTACCACCCACAATGGGCCCTCCTGCCTTGATCACTAATTGAGAAAATGTCTTACAGCTGGATCTTATGGAGACATTTCCTCACCTGAAGCTCCTTTCTCTGTGATAACTCCAGTGTGACAAGTTGACACAAAACTAGCCAGTACAGTATATGTATGTGTGTGTGTGTGTGTATGTATGTATGTATGTATGTATATATGCAGTAAATATGTATTTTCCCAGCCAGTATTCTACTGCCATGAAGGGATATGATAATAAAAAGAAAGCAATATATTTTGATTTGCTTGCCATTTTAGAGGTTTAGTTCATTTTCATCATGGGAGAGCAATGTTGCCAAAAAATAGACATGGAGCTGGAGAAGTAGTTAAGAATTCCTCATGTGCATTCACAGGCATCTGGAAGCAAGAAGCAATTCTGGACTTAAAATGGGTGTTTTGAAACCTCAAAGCTGACCCTCAATAACACACTTCCCTCGACAAGGCCACAGCTCATAATACTTTCAAATAGTTCTACTGTCTAGTCAAGAACTAGTTAAATTCATGAGCCTATGAGGAACTTTTTTTTTTTTTTTTTTTTTGGTTTTTCGAGACAGGGTTTCTCTGTGTAGCCCTGGCTGTCCTGGAACTCACTTTGTAGACCAGGCTGGCCTCGAACTCAGAAATCCTCCTGCCTCTGCCTCCCAAGTGCTGGGATTAAAGGTGTGCACCACCAACACCCGGCTAGGAACATTCTTATTACAACCACAATATGTATGTATTTATGTATGTATGCATGCATGCATGCACGCATGTATATCACTAAATGCATAACCCTAACTATAACTTATTCAGTTATATGTTTTCATTGCTGACCACTGAACAACCAATTTGTTTGCTCTTCCCTTGCTCAGATCTTCCCTCTCATTCCCAGTTTTCTTTACATGCCTATGATTCTTGGTGCAGAGTAGTGGCTATATGTGGTTTTTCTCATCCAGTTTAGCATGCTAATTGATATTGTCCTTGTTTAGGTCATATTTGTTGCAGTCATAAAGGTGAGACTTTATGATTGTGCTGGACCAGCAAATTGCTCTTCAGTAAGAGGACTGAAACAGAAGACCAAGAAATCAGAAGATAAAGAAGACAAAAGATAAAGAAGATAAGCAAGTTTAGGATCAGGTGGTCTTATACAAGCTATGTCTTACACCAAGGAAATTTACTAAAAAGTAGAGTATTTTATACACTATATCCAGGGATGAAATAGAGTCAACAGAAACTCTCATACAATGGGACAAAATCAGAAAGAAACTAATCAGATATTGTTGCTAAAAAGGAACACAGGGTATCAAAAGAGCATCAAAAACCAAGGACATAGCAATCTTGGGACTGATAAATGTAGCTCTCTATAGTGGGAAGAGTGAGGTTCTCAAGATCTAAAGTCATAGCTCTTCAAGGCTGAACCCCAGACCAGTACTGGCTCTGCCAAACATATTCATGGTCTTAGATATGGAGCTTCCTTCATTCTCCATACTTTAGTCAGGACCAATAAGGTTCAGGGATTTAGATAAGACTTTCTGTCTCCATACATTAGGACCCCAGGGAAAGCCTCCATTTATCAGTGTAGACTTCAACATCTGAGGTTACTAAGACACACAATCTCAGAGCAAACTCCTTGACCCTATGTCTCTTACAATCTTATCCATTGCATCTTTTGAAATGTTTCCAAAGCCTTAAGTATGGAAGTGTTTTGCAGATGATATTCACTGGGAGCAGGCTCTACAGCTCTGAAATATGATTAGTTGTAATTTTTCTATAATGGTCTCTGTGGCAAAAAAAAGAGAGAAGTTTCCTTGATGAAGGGTGAGCCCTACTCTTATCTGTGGGTACAAAATACATTTTCAAGATCTTAGTAGGAAAGATTCTATGGTAATTTGGATGTTAGTTTTCATTTGATTTTCACTTATTTACACTGGAGTGACTCTTGAACATAACAAACATTTGGTTTGGGTGTTATTACAGGTCTGAAGTACAAGGCAAAGTAATCAGAGAACATAGGGAAAGAAATGAAGAGAAGTCTCTTTATTCCTTCCAAGGTATCTCCCAGAGTGCATCTGGTGAAGAAAATTGCAGAAATTCATAAATAATAGACATGTACTTTGCAAGCTTACCTCAAGGAAATCTATTCTTGACACTTCACAGTGGCAGATCAGGTGCATGTTGGGGTCATTATTTTTCTGTGCCTCTTTTATATTTATATTACTATAAATATAGACATTTGTTACTACATTTTTAAAAAAACAAGATGATTTTATTTAAAACTTTTAGCTTTTAAACTAAAGGTTTGAAATAGATTTTCCCGAGTTTACTTGTACCTGAAATTTATTCGTTTTTATTTTTCCAGTAATTTATTTATTTATTCACCTTATATCTCCTACACAGTCCCTGCCCCATCTCTCCTCCCCTTCTCTGTTGAGAGGGTGGAGAACCCCTTGAGTCTACTTGGCACATCAAGTCTTTTCAGGGCTAGGTGCATCCTCTCTCCACTGAGGCCAGGCAAGGTAGCCCAGTTGGGAGAACAGATTCCATAGAGAGGAAACAACTTTAGCAACAGCCCCTGCTCCAGTTTTTGGGGAATGCACATGAAGACTGAGCTGCATATCTGCTACATATGTGCAGGGAGGTCTAGGTCCCACCTGTGTATCCTCTTTGGTTGCTGGTTCAATCTACAAGAGCTTCTAAGGGTCCAGATTAGTTGACAGTGTTGGTCTTCCTGGGGAGTTCCTACCAGGTTTGTGACCGACAATCCTCCTCAGTATCTGTGAAACTATCTAACTTCAGGGATTCCCAAGTAGGACTGTAATTATCCCTTACATATTTACTAAATATTTGAGGGCATCAATGGGAGGAGGGCCACAACTTCTAATAGTGCCATGCCCTGGGTCGAGCATATACAAACCAGTACTAACTAGTATACACAAAGATATATCTATCCTTCAATCTACATATTTTTATTTACTTATTTTTGTTATCATTTTTGACTAACATACAAAGAAATTGGTTTTACTATAATACCTTTATGCAGATAAACTATTTTTTACTGGATATTTTATCTACATACATTTCAAATGTTATACTCTTTTGCATTTTCCACTCTGGAAACTCCCTATCACATCCTCCGCCCCCTGCTTCTATGAGAGTGCTCATCCACCCACCCATACACTTCCACCTCACCGCCCTGGCATTCCCTTACACTGGGACATTAATCCTTCCCAGGACCAAGGGCTTCTCCTATGATTGATGACCAACAAGGCCATCCTCTGCTATACATGTGGCTGGAGCCATAGGTTGCTCCATGGGTCCCTCCATGTATACTACATGGTTGGTGGTTTAGTCCAGGGAGCTCTGGGTTGGTTGATATTATTGTTCTTCCTATGGGGTTGCAAACCACTTCAGCTCCTTTAGTCCTTTCCCTAACTTCTTCATTGGGGATCCCATGCTCATTCCAACGGTTGGCTACAAGCATCCTCCTCTGTATTTGTCAGGCTCTGGCAGAGTCTTTCAGGAGAATGCTAAATTAATTGAAAAAGGAAGTAGAAACATTTTATGATAGAATTGAAGATTTACATGGGAGATAGTTCTAATAAAATTTTCCATGATAATCTTCAATTTTAATGTTATTTTATATTTTTTTACAATTTTAATAGAAATATTTCCCAAATACCCCATATTTAAAAAAGGTTATTTGGTATTGTATATGAGCCCTCTATCAGATATTGAACTGGTAAAGATCTTTTCCCAATTTGTTGGTTTCTGTTTTGTCCTATTGACAGTGTCCTTTGCCTTACAGAAGCTTCACCATTTTATGAGTCTCATTTGTCTATCAATAGCACATAAGCTATTGGTGTTCTGTTCAGGAAATTTTCCCCTGTGCCCATGTGTTCAAGGCCCTTCTCTACTTTCTCTTCTATTAGTTTCAGTGCATCTGGTTTCAAGTGGAGGTCCTATATCCACTTGGACTTAAGCTTTGTACAAGGAGATAAAAATAAATCAATGTGTGTTCTTCTACATGTGACCTCCAGTTGAACCAGCACCATTCATTGAAAATGCTGTCTTTTTTCCACTGGATGGTTTTAGCTCTGTTGCCAAAGATGTAGTGACCATAGTTGTATGGGTTCATTTCTGGGTCTTCATTTCTATTCCATTGATCTACCTCCCTGTCTCTGTACCAATACCATATAGTTTTATCACTATTGTTCTGTAGTACAGCTTGAGGTCAGTATGGTGATTCCCCTAGAAGTTCTTTTATTGTTGAGAATAGTTTTATCTATCCTGGGTTTTTCATTGTTCCAGATGAATTTGAGAATTGCTCTTTCTCACTCTATGAAGAATTGAGTTGGAATTTTGATGGGAATTGCATTGAATCTGTAGATTGCTTTTGGCAAGATGGTCATTTTTACTATATCAATCCTGCCAATCCACGAGCTTGGAAGATCTTTCCATCTTTTGAGGTCTTCTGTGATTTCTTTCTTCAGAGACTTGAAGTTCTTGTCATACAGATCGCTCACTTGTTTGGTTAGAGTCACACAAAGATACTTTATAAGTGGCTATTGTGAAGGGTCCCTAATTTCTTTCTCAGCCTGTTTATCCTTTGAGTATAGGAAGGCTACAGATTTGTTTGAGTTAATTTTATATCCAGCCACTTTGCTGAAGTTGTTTATCAGCTGTAGGAGTTCTCTGGTGGAGTTTTTTGGGTCGCTTAAGTATATTATCATACCATCTGCAAATAGTGATATTTGACTTCTTCCTTTCTAATTTGTATCCCTTTGACCTCCTTTTGTTGTCTAATTGCTCTACCTAGAACTTCAAGTACTATATTGAATAGAAAGGGAGAGAGTGAGCAGCCTTGTCTGGTCCCTGATTTTAGTGGGATTGCTTCAAGTTTCTCTCCATTTAGTTTGATGTTGGCTACTGGTTTGATGTATATTGCTTTTACTATAGTATATTGTTTAGGTATGGTCCTTGAATTCCTGATCTTTCCAAAACTTTTATCGTAAAGTGGTGTTGAATTTTGTCAAATGATTTCTCAGCATTTAATGAGATGATCATGTGTTTTTTTGAGTTTATTTATATTGTGGATTATGTAGATGGATTTCCATGTATTGAACCATCCCTGTGTCCCTGGAATGAAGTCTATTTGATCATGATGGATGATAGTTTTGATGTGTTCTTGGATTCAGTTGGCAAGAATTTTATTGAGTATTTTTGCATCAATATTCATAAGGAAAATTGGTCTGAAGTTCTCTTTCTTTGTGGGGTCTTTATGTGATTTAGGTATCAGAGTAATTGTGGCTTCATAGAATGAATTGGGCAGTGTTCCTTCTGTTTCTATTTTGTGGAATAGTTTGAAGAGTATTGGCATTAGGTCTTCTTTGAAGATCTGATAGAATTCTACACTAAACCTGGGCTTTTTTTGGTTGGGAGACTTTTAATGACTGCTGCTATTTCTTAAACCCATCCTTGTTTTGTTTTACATGGTACTGAAGTGTGTGTGTGTTTGTGTGTATGTTTGTGTATGTGTAATATTAGATGTGTGAATATTCATGAGTACAGGTGAAAATCCTAGGGCCCCTTTTGTGGATCATGCTTTCCCTTTTCAGTGTTTCATGGAATCTGAGACTCATACTCATATCATTATGCTTGTGTATGACCTACTTTATGTACTGAGTCATCTTTCTAGCCAATTCTTTTTCTTACTCCTACAAACATAAGCTATCAGCCCCTCCCTTCATTTTCCCTATAACATTAAAAATATAACAATAGATACAAACAAGTTATTACAAAAATTGATGTACTGCTACAGTTTTCCTCCTAAGGTCTTCGATGCAATAGTATTCACTATCAGAATTCTGTTCTTTACTAAAATGAGTGCTAGTATTTTTAAAGCATCCAATTCCACGTGTTTCTTCAACAAATTCACACAAAATTTTGCTTCAAAGGCTATCCATCCACTCATAATGATGAGTCTCAGAAATCTAATCAAGAAATAGACTTTGTAGACTCTGGGACATTCTTCTGTGAGGTATTTTTGCCTAGCATGCTTTAAAAACTCACACAACACACACGCATACACACACACACACACACACACACACACACAGAGAGAGAGAGAGAGAGAGAGAGAGAGAGAGAGAGAGAGAGAGAGAGAGAGAGAGAGAGAGAGAGAGAGAGAATTGCAGTAAATTATGTGACAGAAACACAAATTCCTTGGTTCTATTTATGATTTCTACATTTAGAAATTCTTTTGTTAGTTTATTGACTTCATGTTTGTTAAGAGAAAAGGTTCTCCTTCAAATATACAACCATATCAAAAGGATCTTATTCTAAGAACAATATCTCACTTTGCAATGAATAAAAATAGAAGAAAAATATTAAACTGCTAAAAAATATTGTATAGGTTAACTAAACCCCGGGTCTCCTTATTTCTACCACAGATCTCTTTCCTGTAATACAACACCACTAATGTTCATACTCAAAGTCAGAAAAGGTGGAACTAGATAAGAAAGAAAGAAGAGAGGAAGAAATAGGGAAACTGTATGTGGTGATCCAGCCTTATAGGTCCAGCCTTTAGCAGGATCATAAGCTTGGGCTACAGAGCAAGTTCAAGGCTAGCCTAGGTAACTGACATCCTTTCTCAAACTAAACATAAGAAGATGTCAGGGATGTGTAGCTCAATGATGGGTGGAATAATGTAGAATATTTACATAGCAACTGTAAGACATGATGTTTGTGACTCAGTCCTACAACAACCAAGCACAAAGTAAAAAGGATAAACACACAAAAAATGTCACTCTGTTCATTTTCATTGCTGAAGTTATTGTTAGTTACTGTCTTAGTTAGGGCTTTACTGCTGTGAACAGACACCATGACAAAGGCTAGTTTTATAAAGGACATCATTTAATTGGGGCTGGCTTATAGGTTCAGAGGTTCAGTCCATTATCATCAAGGCAAGAGCATGGCAGCCTCCAGGCAGGCATAGTGCAGGAAGAGCTGAGAGTTCTACATCTTCATCTGAAGGTTGCTAGCAGAATACTGGCTTCTAGTCAGCTAAGATAAAGGTCTTAAAGCCTATTCCCACAGCGACACACCTACTCCATCAAGGCCACACCTACTCCAACAGGGCCATACCTTCAAATAGTGCCATTCCCTGGCCTGAGCATATACAAACCATCACAGTTAAGCACTCTGCTCCATATCTTGACTGGTGATATGTAGTCATTTAACCTCATTTCTCTGGTATTCTTCCTAAAATAATTACAAACACTTTATCTCTACACATGAAGTTCTTGAGTTTCACTTTTAACCAGCAAGGTTAAAAGTTTTCTTTTGGAGTTAATTTTGATAATTGGTGAGGAATAGATAAAGTCTCCCAAGTTCATTTCTGTTCTGCCTTTCAGTTTACTAGCCTGTGCAGTTGGAATGTCTGAGAATGAGGTTGAGGAAACACTCTGCCTATGAGAAATGATCACTGAGAGACATGGCCAGTGCTGAGACATGAGTTGCAATGAGCAAGGCCCAGGTAGTTCTGGTGAGTGAGTGAAAATGACTGCATCAGCTAAACATCTAAGCCCCCAACAAATTGCTGCACTAATCCAAGTTATCCATCAGTCCTCTTTGCAAAATGGATTGATCTTGTTTTCTTATATACCTAAGTGCTTTCATAGACTTTAATATCTTGAGATTGTTACTGTGGTGGTCAAATTAATTGGCCAACTTGGCTGGACATTAGAAAGCCTAGATATTTGACCAAATATTATAGTCATGTTTGTGAGAGACTTTCTGGGTGCTCTAAATCAGGAGATGGTATGAAGGAATTGTCATACCTAGTACGGGTAATCTTTATCCCACTAAGTGAAGGGCTAGTTAGAACTAAGAGGCTATGTAGAATAAATTTCCTGCTGATGACTACTTCAGCAGGACACTTGGTCTCTGGCCTTTGACTTGTATTGAAACTGATTACCTTCTTGATCCTCGGCTAGAGAAGCATATGATTTTAACTGATAGACCATCTCTATAGGCCATGTCACTGATTCTTTGGTTCTTTTTCTTTCAGCCCTTGAACGGGAAACCTCAGCATAACCTTTGTTAAAAATAAAATGTGTTAATAAACATTGTATCCACTCTTTAATGATTACGAATCCCAGGTAGAAGCTGTACAGGAAGAACATAGCAAGTTAACTGTAGTAATGAGACTCAGAAACTTGGGCTTGCAGTCATGTTCAGAGATTTTTGACTTCTATTTTGGAAGCTACTGCTTCCTTTGCAAAGTGGCTGCTGAAGCACCTGTCTTTGATTCAACTCAAAATCCAAAAGAGAAATTCCAAATTCATCACTTTAAAGAAATGAGTTCATTTTATAGGATTTTTGGAACCCTCATCTGCCTAGACTTGCCGCCCAGGACTCAATGATATCAATACTCCTATCTCCAGGGATTAAAGTGCTCTAGATGGCAACATGACTTCAAAACTCACATCTCCATTACTGGTTAGGAAAATGTGACTTGATTTGGGACCAGGAGTAGTAAAATACTAACTTATACCTCATCAATCTTCAAACTTTTCTGTCAGTCTGTAAAGCATCTGCTGCTGGCAATTTATGTAAAAGTATGTTTAATTCACCTGATGTAACTGCTTAGTAAGCTCACCGTTTCTAGTTCTTTCTGAACTCTAGCTGGCTGGTTCAACTTAACTGTTCTGGCTCAAACTCTTCTGCAATCTGATTGACTCAATCTGGCTTCTCCAAGTTTCTTCTCATTGAATTGCGCCGCTTCTCATTGAATTGCTGTCATACTAACTCTGGCAATTGGTTCTAATCTTCTGACTCCTTCTTATTCTCTGGCCTAAACTGACTCTGATGATTTGCACTTAACTGCATGAACTTAACAAAGGAATTCAACTTCACATAACTGCACTCCCAAGTCACTGAACTGAATTGCCCCGAACTACATTGCCTGAACCCAACTGACCTTCGCTGAACTGACTGTACTAGCTTCAGCTGAACTCCACTGTCTCTCACTATGCTCTCTTAAATAGCCTCTCTTCATTTACATTCCAAATCATTTCCCTTTCCCGTTTCCTCCCTCCCCAAAAGTCCCATAAGCCCCCTTCCCTCCCTCTTTTCCCCATTCAACCCCCTCTCGTTTCTCTGTCCTGGCGTTCCCCTACATCCAGTCTTTCCAGGACCAAGGGTCTCTCCTTCCATCTTCTTAGAAATCTATTGATATGCGAAATGTGTCTAGGGTATTCCGAGATTCTGGGTTAATATCCCCTTATCAGTGTCTGCTTACCATGTGTGTTCTTTTGTGATTGGGTTACCTCACTAAGGATATTTTCAAGTTCTGACCATTTGCCTAGGAATTTCATGAATTCATTGTTTTTAATTGCAGAGTAGTATTCCACTGTGTAAATATACCACATCTTCTGAATCCATTCCTCCGTTGAGGGACATCTGGGTTCTTTCCAGCTTCTGGCTATTATAAGTAAGGCTGCTATGAACATAGTGGAGCATGAGTCCTCATTGCATGCAGGTAAAGCCTCTAGGTATATGCCCAGGAGTGGTATAGCCGGATCCTCCGGGAGTGTCATGCCCAGTTTTCTGAGAAACCACCAGACTGCTTTCCAGAGTGGTTGTACCAGCTTGCAATTCCACCAGCAGTGGAGGAGTGTTCCTCTTTCTCCACATCCTCGCCAACAACTGCTGTCTCCTGTGTTTTTGATCTTAGCCATTCTGACTGGTGTGAGATGGAATCTCAGGGTTGTTTTGATTTGCATTTCCCTAATGACTAAGGATGATGAACATCTCTTTAGGTGCTTCTCAGCCATTAGATATTCTTCAGGTGAGAACTCTTTGTTTAGCTCTGTACCCCATTTTTAATAGGGTTACTTGCCTCTCTGGAGTTTAACTTCTTGAGTTCTTTGTATATATGGGATATTAATCCTCTGTCAGATGTAAGATTGGTAAAGATCATTTCCCAGTTAGTTGGTTGCTGCTTTGTCTTTTTGACAGTGTCTTTTGCCTTGCAAAAACTTTGTAATTTAATGAGGTCCCATTTGTCTATTCTTGATCTTAGAGCATAAGCTATTGGAATTCTGTTAAGGAAATTCTCCCCTGTGCCCATATGTTCAAAAAAAACTTAGAAAATAAAATTAAAAAAAAAAAGAATGTGGAGAGGGATCATTGAGTGAGGAGGCAAGAGAAGTCATTGCCCTAAGACAAGGGTCAGGCCTTCTCGTTCCCACCACCATAAAGCAACTTTGCATGTTGTGATACAGTAACACAACAGTGCCTTGGGCTTTCAGTTATGGTCATACTTATGATTATTACTATAAAGGCAATAATTATACAATTATGGCTATTTATAGGGAAATCAGATTAAGCTTTCTGATAGACACAAATTGGTTGACAAAAGTACTTTCCCCTCTCACTTGTATGTAATGCCTTTCCAATAAAAGTCAATACTAAACTTTCTACTCTTTACAACTGGTATTTTGCAAAAATAAACATAAAAAAAAGCCAAAAAGAATAGCCTCTCTTCTCTGTGATGTTCTTGTGAGAGTTAGGTGTATTCTATTCTGTCAAATCTTTCTCTAATTTGTCACTTTGTCTGTCCCTCAATTAGATCCATTACTTAGAATAAAAGCTGTGTACTAAAGGTGCATCTAGTGTCTATATTCTACCCAGAGCAGTCATGTGGCTGGATTAAAATTCCTCTGCCAGTTTAGCTATTACAATCCAGTTACACTGATGCTTCCCTATTACCTTGTGAACACCTCCTTGTTGAAATCTGGCATCCTGAAGTCCATGTTGCTGGTTTCTCTTGTCCCTCTGCAGTGTGTCTTTGGACTGGACTGTGATCATCAGCACGGAACCCATGTTCTATGAGCCAATACTCCTGAAACTCCTCATGTCAGCACATGTGTCATACGGCTCCTAACTTAACATAGCTGCTTCAGATATGGATATTTGGCTGGTCTCTTTAGATACATGGCCAATCACTTTACAAGCAAACTCTCACAAGACTTTTCAAAAACAAGTCTTTCATGGCTGCTATCTTATCTTCTTTTCCCATTTCATGATGACATCCTCCATCACCCCCACACCCCCCCCCAAAAAAAACAGCTTAAGTGAGAGTTTATTTGCCATAGAATGACAAATGAATGAATGCATACTTGCTGTCAATTGCTCTTTCCACACATACTCAGCTCCAATTTCTCAATAAGTAGGTAGTCATATTTCATTTAAAATAATCAAGATAATCTCCCCTAGATATACCCACAGACCAAGTGGATCTAGACAACCTCTCACTGAGCTGATATGTTGTGCCCACAAGAAGTTAACCAGGATATTCACCGTGTTCTTTCTCACAATAGAACAAGAAAGGTGGAAAACTCCAGCTCTTCTTTTTGTGTTGGCATGTTGGAGATGTGTGCTTTTTTTTTGCCCATAGAAGATCATAAAGGAGAAAAGAAGCTGAACATCTGCCTTCTTTGTAGCATCTGATTTCTTGAGCTTTTATGGTCCAATTGACTAATCGTTACATTCCTGTCTGTTAATGGAATAGATGAGTAAAATAAAGTGTAACTGACTGATTGGTAAAATAAGGTATACTAACCTTAGCTTTTAAAGAAATAGCCACACTCGTTGAATCTGTAGAAACTTGGTACTCCTCATTTGATTGAATATTGTCATGGACACCTGGAGGAAACAGTCACCATGACCTTTCTCTTCTATTCTTGTCATTCTAAAAACACTCTTCATCTACATCACTTGATGTCTTTTTTAAGATCTATTTTCTGGCTGTTATTAATGATTCTAACTGGTGCTAATGTTTAATGAGCATACTCTGTGGATGCACTATCATGGTTTGTGTTAAATTCTGGGTGAAGAGAAGAATCTAAATATGAGACACTGACATCCCACATTAAAAAAAAAGAAAGAAAGAAGGAAGAAAGAAAGAAAGAAAGAAAGAAAGAAAGAAAGAAAGAAAGAAAGAAAGAAAGAAAGAAAGAAAGAAAGAATGAATTTCAAGTGGCCACTATAAGCTAAGGCAGATAAAATATTTAACTTCTTCTCTTGGGTTATGTTACATTATGCCAAGATAAGAAAATCTACCCCAAATCTTTCTGTTATCCTAGGAAAGATTTTTTTGGCCTGATTCAAAGTCCTGTCTAGATTGGGAAATATTACATGGGCTTTCCTGATTCAGTGTAATGACCAAGCAGATAGAGAGCACAACTCAGCAATTGCAATGTCTGAATCTACTGGCTGCTAGATCAGTGCAATGAAAAAAGCCTATCAAAGGCTATGATGAAGTGATTCAGACACAAATATGGCACACCACATACGTATTCATAACCCGTAGCTTTTGTGAGATTGGTTATCTTCCTTATAAGTCAACTTGTAGAGATAACCTCACAACTCACCCTGAGCAAGAGGATAGCAAGGCATGCATGAGTTGCACAGAGGCCTGTGCGTGCACAGCCATCATGACAAGGATGGATTGGCATTTCCACATTATGCACATCAGACTGAACATGCATAGTGTAGATGTCACAACAAGGTTCTTTCATAGCTGAAAAAATTTTAATGGAAGAAGAACTAAGTGATTCCCAGTGCTATACGCTCCTGAGTGTGTTGGCTTACTTTTAAAACCAATGTTGGTATATCTTATTTTGCCTATTTGCCATTGAACATTTTGTATTTTAAGAACATTTTTTACTTTACAAAAGCAAAATGTTCCCATCAGTAATAAAATATGTGCACATCTATAATCAGACTTGTATTAGGCCATATAATCCTAAGGGTTTTTTCTTTTTTCTTTTGGTTTTCCAAAATTTACAAGTGATTATATAAATTTCAACTAAAATATAATTATCCATGTCCATTATGCAATCTGTCTGTCTGTATGCCTCTCCCTCCCTCCAATGTATATATTGGGATGGAGGCTTAAACTCATATTTTGGTCATCTAAAGGCAGAAATAAAAAAATAACAATATGACAAATATCATTGCTCCAAACAACTTCTGTCAGGATGTACCAGAAGGAAGTTGACAGTACTCCTACAAAGCCTCCCTGAAATAGGAAGAAGATATGGAACTCTAACAAATGACTGAAAGTAGATGTGTGTGACTCATCAACACAGCATACCAGTGACAACAAACAGACAGACAGTATGTGGAACTTAAACCATCTTCCACTGAGCTAGAATTGTATACCTACAAGAAATAATTCTACATTCAGAATCTTTATCCAAGAATGAAAATCTGGGGAAGTACATTCTGTGCATGTCACCTTCATGTTTACAATTTTAAGCACAACATAAAAGAAAAGTAAAGAATTTCTGTTTATTTAAAGGCCCAATCAAAGAAAAAAACATATAACTGAATTCCACTTTGGCAATAAACATTATTAAAATAAACCAAGTACTTAGTTACTCTTTAACCTAAGTACACAACACTAATAAATGCTATGTATTATTAGCTCTAGGCTTCATTCCACTATAATGTGTATATCCACTATAAAAGTGTGAATTTTTAATACACCAGAACATTTCATTAAGTAAAAGTGTATTATATTCAAGTAGAATTTCATTTGCATGAATATTTTAAAATCAATCTTTTTCTCTTGATGTAAACGTTAATGTCCATTAATCAATACCCTGTAAAGTATTGGAGTTCTGTGGTAAATCACATAACAATTAGAGACAACACAAAGTTATATGATGACTTCTGTACTGGTAGGTATTTAGCAGGGCTGTACTTGGAGAACAAATACAATCCATGACTTTGTATAAAATACTAAAGAGGTCTGAATATTGGCCAGCACATTGCTTCTAAAAAGTTCAACATTTGGCCACGAGATGGCAGCATCACCTAAAACATAGCATGCAAGAAAATTCATCAGTTGCTAAAGTTTATCACTGATGAAAATATAAAAATGGCTTCTCTAGTAAGGGCTTAAGGAGAACTTATCACTAGGTATCACTTCACAGTTTGAAGTGAAACTATAATTTAGGGAACAAATCCCCCTGAACAGGAATTTTTTTCTAAGTTCCTCTTCCTTAAAATAAAGGAGACTCAATAAAGTGAAAGCAAGTTTTGCACCACAGCCACACCATACATTTTCAGCCACTCGCACAAGCATAATCCGTAAGGAGACATCAGTGAAGTCTGAGAGATTCCACATCGCAAACTTCAAAAGCTGTCAGTGGCACACACTGAAGGGTTCTTTGTCTGTTTCTGAACTTTTCAATCAGAGGGATTGGAGTCCAAGGAGTATGTGTGAGATCTTCTGGGAAAGGACATAAGCTCTAGATCCCACTCTTAACAGTGCCAAGGAATTAATGTTACGGTTGAGGGAGAGTGTTTTATTTCAGGGAAAGTAGGTATGGTCCTAAACCACAGAACAGGATAATCCAGACCAAATGGAAAGAGAGATGGGGAAAGATGAGACAAAATATTAACTGAGAATTTTTAGACCATCACGGCAGCAGCATGGGCCACTGCTCAGAAGAGAACCTGCCAACCTCTGGGAGCTTCCAGCAAGATTAAGCAGAGGGAAAGACCAGGCCCAGTATGGAATGAGGTGAGCATGGTAGAATCTTCCAAAGTTTTAGAAGGCCCATTACAGCTTCTTTTCTCCTTGGTATCTGCTAAGGTCAGTGAAATGGTCCAGCAGATAAGAGGAAAGCACCAACCCATTGTATCTTCTCCCTGCCTCTTCCCAAACTGATCTTCATTCTGTCTACAGGATGATGTTTCAGATCCACAGCAGACCAAGGTGCTCCTTAGCTTCAGCCTCCTGTAATTCTAATTCCAGGGAACCCAGTCTCTACCTGCACATGGTATGTACACAGTGAATGTGCATACATTCAGATAAAACACTCATAGATGTAAAGAATGTTGTTTAAAGAAGACCCAATCCCTCCCTAGCTGTTGCACTCAGGAGAGCTGGTCTCACACCTCACCTGGACAGCACAGTAGAACTGGTCCTAGTGGTTGTGGTATAGGTAAACCAGCCCCTGAGTGAGTAAGTGGGTGAGGGAGAGATGTCTCTCACCTGAGGTAAGTGGATGAGCTGGCCCTGAGGGTTCGAGAGTGGGAGAGTGCCTCACCTGAGTGTAGCTCACCAGTGAGCTGGCCCAGGAGGCATAGGTACATTTAAGTCAGCCCTGGTTTTTGGTTTTTTTTTTTTTTAAGTTTTATTTAGTATTTACTTTTAAGTCTTTTAAAGTGATTCTTTGTGACTTTTACATCAAGCACCATAATCCCACTCATCTCCCCATCCTCTCATTTCTGCCCCCTGTTTTTGCAACCTCCTTCCCCTGAAGAAAACAAAGCAAAACAAAACAAAAAACAAACAAGCAACAACAATAAAAATAATGTTGTCCTGGAAGCTGTGGTATGTTACAATGGATACATGAGAAAACAAAGGAGCTCTTGCCTGTTTTTTTCTTTTAAGGGTGGCCATCAATATTGAGCTGTCCATAAGATATACAAGTGAAATAATGCCACAAACGTTATGGATGTAACTAATGATTTTTTTTTATTGGCTTTAAGGCCCACTGCATAAGATGGAATCCAAATCTGACTCTGCTAAAGCAGTCGAGAACCGGAGACTAGATAGGTCATAATCTCTAAGGGAAAACCTATTACTACTATTCACCAGATGAACATAACAACAACATGTGTCCTAATGACATATATTGATATCCATAGATTAGTAGGATTGTCAACTGTCATCAGAAAGGTTTCTTCTTGCAGTTCATGGTAATTAATAATGAACATAGAGCACAAACTGGACAATGTTTAGAGAGTGAGAGGCTCTGAGCTCTCATCACTAAATAGAATGTCTCTTTTCAAGGCTCACGGACTGAAGCAGAAACAGAGGCATAAAGATTCTAAGAGCCAGCAGTAGTCGGTGACTCCAAGGAAACAGCATCTTCCAAATACTACAGGACTGATAAAGATGTGAACTGACAGAGACAGCATGCACAGGACCTGCATAGGTTCCACTTCTAACAAAGAAGCTCTTTGCAGTGGGTATAGAGGAAACGGTAATGTCTTCTCCAGTGGAGCATCACTGGGCATATCAACCTCACTCAAGGGCAGGCCTCCTGCCACACAAATGGATTCTATGTGCTCTGCTTGTGGCTTCTGTCTCTGTTTCTATCTCTGTCTCTGTCTCTGTTTCTATCTCTGTCTCTGTCTCTCTCTCTCTCTCTCTCTCTCTCTCTCTCTCTCTCTCTCTCTCTCGGATGTTTTGTTTGTCTCAATTTTCTTTATAGGAGAGAAAATAACATAAAGTTGGATAGTTAGGGAAGTTGGAAGAATCTGGGAGAAGTTAGACAAGGTCAGGGACCTGAATAGGATGAAAATACATTTTAAGAAGTCTAACAAAAATTAAAATAAACAAATACACAAGTATGCAAACCATTATCATATTGCAGGTCAGGGCTTAGTCATACACAGAGGGGAGCAAGGTTGACTCTTTGGCACTCAATCAAGGCCTTGCTTCTAATCCCAGTTGCTGCTTGCCTAACCTCACCAAAATCCACCTATTTATAGCTGTTTTATGAGAAATCTCTAGAATGCACCTCACCTCCTTACACATTACCTTATCTGCGTGATGAAATTCTTAGCTCAAGTCATTTTTTTCCCCTCTCATTTTCTCTCTATGACAACCTTCACAGTTCAGCTCAGTCACCCCTGCTGCTGAAACACTAAGGTGTCTCTATAATCTTTACTGCAACTCTGATACCCAGTGTAACCATCAAGATCACCACCTCTCTTCCTGTTGCCTGTCTTCAATAAAGCTGCAAGTTATGCAAGAGATGGGCTTGAATTGACTTTGGCAGTCATCATTACAGGACTGGTAAATGAGAGTTTTCTTATGAAAAGAACAGAGGCTTCCTTTCTTGAAGCATTTTTTTTTTCTAGTAAACTGCAAGATAATTTGAAAGTACATCACCATCGTCAGGGGGACAAAGAGTGTAAATTAAATTGTGTGAGGCCAAGTTCACTGTTCCATAAGTATTTTTATTTATTTGGATTTTGTGTTCACCCTTATTTACAAATATGGTTAAAAGATGATATAGAGAGAGACATTTAAGCTTTTCTTTGCAAGTTAGTGACTCAAAGTTAAAGTCAAAGTGACAAGGACCACACTAGAAATCTGCACTGCGCTAACAAAAAGCGAAGTATCATTGTGAGAAGATGGCCAAAGTGGAAAGTCACTGAGCTGGCTTATTTCAAGGCTTCATTTTCACCATACCCTGCCCAGACCATATTACTTATGGTAACAAAGAGTCATGCAACGTAAGCTGAAAATGTTCTTTGTCTGTGACATCTAAAAGTTTAGTAGGAACGTAATTGGAAACTTCTACCATATTTGAAAGCTAAAGGGGTTTATCTAAAACTTTAAATCCATTATTAATGAAAAATAACTATTGCTAGGGGAAATGCTACAAAGCACCAATTGGGTTTGCAAAGCAAACCACATAAAACAGACTGTGAAAGAAATACCTGAAGGCCAGAATCCCCTACATTTCTGTCTCTTCAGTGGCATGTACTGGTTTTATGTTGTTACTTACAACTGTGTATGGATTACATTGACTTTGCAGAGATAGATTTTTTTTTGCATGTTTAGAATTATGATGGCTACAGTGGCTTTTTGGTATAATATCCTCCAGCTGTCATGAATGGTTGCTCACTGGGCAAAGAACACTGCAAGTGTTATATTCAGGCAGGATCAGTATCACCTTGCAAGATGTACCACAGGCAAAGACCCGCTTCAGAACTAACTCAAATTACATTAATGGTTACTGGTAACATTTCATCCTAAAATATCTGTAGTTTCAGGGATTACTAAAATTTAAAATAATGACTTTATGTTTTCAACTGACCTGACTTGTCCAAAAAATATTCTCCTGTAGCTATCTACCACCTCTGGTGCTTACATACAGTCTTTCTCTTCTGCCATAATCTCTGGGCCTTGCATGCTGAGTGTGATATAGATATACCACTGGGGACTGAACACTAAGTCTCTCTCTCAACTGTGCCTACTTGTGGGTCTCGGGGTTAATCAACATCCACTGAAGAAAGAAACTTCCATGATGAGAGTTGAGAGATTTATGAATGAGAATGCATATACATAAGACAGAGAAAACTTCAGCAAGGAAAACAACCTTAGGTATGAGGTCCCAGGCCTAACCCAGGACCTGTTGATAATTGATGGCTGTGGAAGAATGACAGTTGACTTTTTACAGCAAACTCTGCTCCAGTGGAAGGCCACACATCCAAGAGAATATAGGCAACACCAATAATACTTGATTATTTTTTGTTTGTTTTAGTTTTTTAAGAAAAAGAACAGAAATTTGGGTAAGCAGACTGAAGGAGGAGAAGGTGGATCTTGGAGGAGCTGTGGAAAGAAGAGACAATATTATCAAAAGACATTGTACAAAGATTCTCAAAGGACAAATAAAAGCTTTGAGGAAAAATAAAGTTAATGTAGTTCACAAAGTATCAGAGTGCTATCTTTTATAATTCTGGGTGCACAGTTGAATTCTGAATAGAAACTTTTTTTTCCCAGAAGAGCACACACATATCTCTGAAAAGACAAGAGTGTTCTAACCTAAAAGACACTTTTCACATACTTTAGAGTGATATGGAACCTGGGAAAGCAAACAAAGCTCCCATAATTCCCAGTCAGTCTAAAGAAAAAATTCCTCTAAGCTCATTGAACTATTAGCGGCCTGAGTCTGATCATTTCTACCACGCAAACCAAAAGTAGTTTTCCCCTTAAAGCTCAGGGAACATCATGGAAAGGGGGCAGCCAAAATATAAGGAGAGGGTTTGGAAATGTCATCTTCTAGGCATAATACAGCCTCTAAACTCATAAACTCCTGGTAGCTGTTGTTACCTGTACTGAGCCTACACATGACTGACACTGGCAGTAGCAGCCATAGATGGGAAAAGGACTCATGAGTTCCTATTTCTGCCACTGAAATACTGGCTACTGATAGACTATGGAAGAAGAGTTATCAGTGTCTTCAGTTGTATACCCACAGCTGAGTCCATCGGAATCCAGTAAATAGTTGTAGACCCAAGGTCAGACAGATGGATCTGGTTAATCTGAGAGTGTCAAAAGAGGAAGAAAGGAGGTAAGAGGAAGAGGGGAGAAGAAATAAAGGAAAAATAAAAGAAAGGAAGAAAAGAAAGAGGAATGAAGGAAGAAAGGAAAGAAGAGAAAATAAAAAACACAATTATGGAGGAGAGACTTCTCCAGGGAGGAGGATGAAATAGAAGAGGGTGAGATGGAGACTAATCAGACTATATTACAAAGCATTATATACATGGAAGAAATTGTAACAGAACAAATTCAATTAACAGAAATACCTTGAAAAATAAATTAATTAAAATCATCTCTGATATAAATAAAACGAATGACTTCTCCCTTTCTTTGCAATAAATGTCAGTGATGATCCACACACATTTAACTTTACTTTCTTTCCTCCAGTGTTTGCCCACAGTTCAGTTAACTTGTTTCTGTAAGACCTTGACCCCAAATCCAGTTCACAGATAGAGCAGGAAGGGCAACAGTTTCCCATGTGGACAAAACTGGTCTCTCTGTTTTATCTTGTCCTCACACACCTTCAGAAATGGCCAATATGAAACTTAATTTCAAATGCATGCTGGTTATACTTACTAAAGTATACCTCTATCTAGAATAAGGAAAATGGGCTTTGTTTTTGATCATTATTTTTAATCCCATTTCTGAGCCCCTATTTTACTGGCTCATTAAGACATCCTCATTTTCAAAGGACTCTTATTTAAGAACTGGAGTGAAATTTAAAGCACAAGATGATTTCAACTTGGATAACAAATCCACTGACAAAATATGAATAATCTTATACACTCATTTTTATTTTATAAAAAAAATCATGTAAATTCTTCCTTGTGTCATGAACTGTGTACTAACAGCGATTTACAAACCTTGGTACCATCCCTATAGACAAAAATCTAAAAAATAAATGGAAAAGCCAGCCCTGCTGCTACCTTCTTGGATTTGCCCCTTCCAGAACAAGGAGAAAATGTGTTTTTGTCCCGTGACAGAGCAGACAGGGGCAGTCAGGTATGCAGGGAACACCCGAGTGTAAGCTCACATGGGACATGGTCCACCAGGGCCCCACCTGCACCCAGGAACTGGGTAGAGCCACAGCCCTCTGTGCACCTATCCTGCCAGGGGATGTCTGCTCTGCAGGGAGTCCCAGTGTTAGAGGCGAAGCCACCATCTTCACTCTTGCAACTGAGAAGGCTTTTACAGCTAGATTACAAGGAACACCCTAGTATAAGACCACAGGAGCTGGTCAGCACCACAGTACTCTGTGCCAGGGGAGAGCCGGTCACCCTGGGGTGCTGAGACAGACTTGCAGGCACACAGGAGGGACAAGAACCAGCCAGAGACAGCAGGACCAACTAACACGAGAGAAACAGATGGCAAAAAGGCAAATGTAAGAACGTTATTAACAGAAATCAAGGCAACATGGCACCATCTGAACCCAATACTCCAACAGCAAGTCCTGGATATTCTAAAATACCAGAAAGGCAAGATTTGGACTTAAAATCACAGCTCATGATTCTGATAGAAGGCTTCAAGAAGGACATAAATAACTCTCTTAAAGGAATACAGGAGAACACAAGTAAACAGGGAGAAGACCTTAAAGATAAACAGGAAAAGACAGCAAAACAGGTGAAGGAATTGAACAAAACCATCCAGGATCTAAAAATGGAGGTAGAAACAATAAAGAAATCACAAAGGAAAACAAATCTGGACATAGAAAACCTAGGAAGGAAGTCAGGAGTCACAGATGCAAGCGTCAACAACAGAATACAAGAGATAGAAGAGAGAATCTCAGATGCAGAAGATACCATAGAAAGCATTGACACAACAGTCAAAGAAAATGAAAAATGCAAAAAGCTCCTGACCCAAAACATCCAGGAAATCCAGGACAAAATGAGAAGACCAAACCTAAGGATCAGGGTCAAAGACAAGAACTACCTCAGACTAAAAGGCTGGAAAATAATTTTCCGAGGAAATGATCACAGGAAACAAGCTGAAGTAGTCATTCTAATATTGGATAAAATCAACTTTCAACCAAAAGTCATTGAAAAAGGTAAGGAAAGACACTTCATACACATCAAAGGAAAAATCTACCAAGAAGAACTCTCAATTCTGAACATCTATGCTTCAAATACAAGGGCAACCTCATTCATGAAAGAAACTTCACTAAAGCTTAAAGCACACATTGCACATTACACAATAATTGTGGGTGACTTCAATACCCCACTCACCCTAATGGACAGATCAGGGAAACGCAAACTAAACAGGGACTCTGAAACTAAAAGAAATTTTGTACCAAATGGATTTAATTGATATCTATAGAACATTCCATCCTAAATCTAAAGAATATACCTTCTTCTCAGAACCTCATGGTACCTTCTCCAAAATTGACCATATAATTGGTCACAAAACAGACCTCAACAGAAAAGAAGATCAAGCTAATCCCATACCTCCTATCAGATCACTATGAAGTAAGGCTGGTCTTCAATAGAAACAAACAACAGAAAGCCCACATACACATGAAAGCTGAACAATGTTCTACTCAATGATACCTTGGTCAAGGAAGAAATAAGAAAAGAAATCAAAGACTTTTTAGAATTTAATGAAAATGAAGGCACAACATACCCAAGTTTATGGAACACATGAAAGCAATGCTAAGAGGAAAACTCATAGCTCTGAGTGCCTCCAAAAAGAAAACGGAGAGAGCATAAACTAGCAGCTTAACAGCACACCTGAAAGCTTTAGAACAGAAAGAAACTAATACACCCAAGAGGAGTAGAAGGCAGGAAATCATCAAACTCAGTGCTGAAATCAACCAAGTAGAAACAAAAAGAACTATACAAAGAACCAACAAAACCAGGAGCCGGTTCTTTGAGAAAATCAACAGGATAGATAAACCCTTAGCCAGACTAACCAGAGGGCATAAAGACAGTATCCAAATGAACAAAATCAGAAATGAAAAGGGAGATATAACAACAGAAACTGAGGAAATTAAAAAATCATCAGATCCTACTACAAAAACCTATACTCAACACAACTTGAAAATTTGGATGAAATGGAAAATTTCCTGGACAGATACCAAATATCAAAGTTAAATCAGGATCAGATAGACTATCTAAATGGTCCCATAACCCCTAAAGAAATATAAATGGTCATTGAAAGTCACCCAACCAAAATCAGCACAGGACCAGATGGTTTTAGTGCAGAATTCTATCAGAACTTCAAAGAAAACCTAACACCAATACTCTTCAAACTACTCCACAAAATAGAAACAGAAGGAACACTACCCAACTTGTTCTATGAATCCACAGTTAGGCTGATCCCAAAACCACACAAAGATCCAACAAAGAAAGAGAACTTCAGACCAATTTCCCTTATGAATATCGATGCAAAATTACACAATAAAATTCTTGCCAGCTGAATCCATCAAAATGATCATTCACCATGATCAATTAGGTGTTATCCCAGGGATGCAGGGATGGTTCAATATAAGGAAATCCATCAATGTAATTCACTACATAAACAAACTCAAAGAAAAAAAAACACATGGTCATTTCATTAGATGCTGAAAAAGCATTTGACAAAATTCAGCATCCTTTCATGTTAAAGGTCTTGGAAAGAACAGGAATTCGAGACCCATACCTAAACATAGTAAAAGCAATATACAGCAAACCGGTAGTCAGCATCAAACTAAATGGAGAGAATCTTGAAGCAATCCCACTAAAATCAGGGACGAAACAAGGTTGCACTTTCTCTGCATATTTATTCAATATAGTACTTGAAGTTCTAGGTAGAGCAGTTAGGCAACAAAAGGAGGTCAAAGGGATACAAACTGGAAAGGACTAAGTCAAATTATCACTATTTGTAGATGATATGACAGTATCACAAAATACTCCACCAGAGAACTCCTACAGCTGATGAATAATTTCAGAAAAGTGGCCTGATACAAAATTAACTGAAACAAATCAGTAACCTTCATATACTCAAAGGATAAACAGACTGAGAAAGAAATTAGGAAAATGACACCCTTCACAATAGTTAAAAACAACGTAAAGTATCTTGGTATGACTCTAACCAAACAAGTGAAAAATCTATATGACAAGATCTTCAAGCCTCTGAAGAAAGAAATCACAGAAGACCTTAAAAGATGGAATGATCTCCTATACTTGTGGATTGGCAGGGTTAATATAGTAAAAATGACCATCTTGTCAAAAGCAATCTACCGATTCAATGCAATCTCCATCAAAACCCAAATTCAATTCTTCATAGAATTAGAAAGTGCAATTCTCAAATTCATCTGGAATAACAAAAATCCCAGGATAGATAAAACTATTCTCTACAGTAAAAGAACTTCTGGGGGGATCAGTATCCTGGACCTCAATCACTACTATAGAACAATAGGGTTAAAAACTGTATGTTATTGGTACAGGGATAGGCAGGTAGATCAATAGAATAGAATTGAAGACCCAGAAATGAACCCACACAACTATGGTCACTTGGTCTTTGACAAAGAAGCTAAAACCATCCAGTGGAAAAAAGATAGCCTTTTCAACAAATGGTGCTGGTTCAACTGGAGGTCAGCATGCAGAAGAATGCAAATCAATCCATTCTTATCTCCCTGTACAAAGCTCATGTCCAAGTGGATCAAGGACCTCCACATAAAACCATAACCACTGAAACTAACAGAAAAGAAACTGGGGAAGAGCCTTGAGCACATGGGTACAGGGGAAATTTTCCTGAACAGAACACCAACAACTTATGCTCTAAGATCAAGAATTGACAAATGGGACCTCATAAAATTACAAAGTTTCTGTAAGGCAAAGGACACTCTCAATAGGACAAAATGGCAATCAACAAAATTTGAAAAGATCTTTGCCAACCCTACAGCTGACAGAGGGCTAATATCCAATATATACAAAGAACTCAAGAAGTTAGACTCCAGACAGCCAAATAACCCTATTAAAAATTGGGTACAGAGCTAATCAAAGAATTTTCAACTGAGGAGTATCGAATGGCTTAGAAGCATCTAAAGAAATGTTCAACATCCTTAGTCATTAGGGAAATGCAAATCAAAACAACCCTGAGATTTCACCTCATACCAGTCAGAATGGCTAAGATCAAAAACTCAGGAGACAGCAGGTGCTGGCAAGGATGTGGATAAAGAGGAACACTCCTCTACTGCTGGTCGGAATGGAAGCTGGTACAACCACTCTAGAAATCAGTCTGGTGGTTCCTCAGAAAACTGGGCATGATACTACCAGAGGACCCTGTCATACCACTCCTGGGCATATACCCAGAGGATTCCCTAGCATCTAGTAAGGACACATGCTCCACTATGTTCATAGCAGCCCTGTTTATAATATCCAGAAGCTGGAAAGAACCCAGATGTCCCTCAATGGAGGAATGGATACAGAAAATGTGGTATATTTACACAATGGAATAGTACTCAGCTATTAAAAACAATGAATACATGAAATTCTTAGGCAAATGGGCGGAACTGGAAAATATCATCCTAAGTGAGGTAACCCAATCACAAAAGTACACACATGGTATGCACTCACTGTTAAGTGGATATTAGTCCAGAATCTCAGAATACCCAAGACACAATTCATATATCAAATGATGCCCAAGAAGAAGCAAGAACATAGTATGGATACTCTGGTCCTTCTTAGAAGGGGGAACAAAATACCCACAGAAGGAGATATAAAGACAAAATGTGGAGCAGAAACTGAGGGAACGACCATCCAGAGACTACCCCACCTAGTGATCCATCCCATATACATTTACAAAACCCAGACACTATTATCGACACCCACAACTACTTGTTGACTGGAGCCTTATATAGCTGTTACCTGGGATGTTCTGCTAGGTCATGAGAAATACAGAAGGGGACACTCTCAGCCAGTCATTGAACTGAGCACAGGGTCCAATGTGGGAGCTAGAGAAAGGACCCAAGGAGCTGAAGGTGTTTGCAATGCCATAGAAGGAACAACAATATGAGTCACCCAGTACTCCCAGAGCTCCCAGGGACAAAACCAACAACCAAAGAGCACACACGGTGTTACCCATGGCTCCAGAGGCATAGGCAGCAGAGGATGGCTTTGTTGGACATCAAAGGGAGGAGAGGCCCTTGGTCCTGGAAAGGCTCAATGCAGCAGTGTAGGGGAATACCAGGACAGGGAAGCAGGAGGAGGTTGATGGGGAACAGGGGGAGAGGAGATGGCTTATGGAACTTTTGTGGTGGGTGGTAACCAGGAAAGGGGAAATAATTTGAAGTGTAAATAAAGAATATATTTAATTAAAAGAAAAAAGAAAGTGCATTTTTGTTGTTCACATGCCAGTCTGTGTTCTATGATATCAGCAACTTACAAAATGACTGTGACACTTGAGGTGAGAATCGCTTCTAAGCTACTTTACATAACTGGAATTGCTTTGTAGTAATCAAAATGCTTTTGTCGTACATTTTAAAATCTTTTATTTAGAATACTTTCCACAGGCAGACATTTCCCCTTGGGTTTAGGAGTATACACTGGAGCCCAGTGGGTTCAGTTGTGGGTATACAACTGAAGGCAGTGATGATGACTCCTTCCCCAGAATCTAACAGTAGATTCTCCAATGTCTTGTGTATGCGTGCACAGCAGGGGGCAGACATGGTCTGTGTCAGCTCCTCATCTGTAGTGATTAAAAAAAAATAATTTAACTTGCCTTTTCTTTTCATTTTTCTTTTCTTTCCTTCCCCTTCCCCCCCCCACCCCCGTTCTCTATCAAACAAAGCATTTGCAGAACCTTTGGCCATCAGTATACCGTATGTACAAAATCTGACATCATTCCACAAAGTAATCTTCTAGTAACCAGAAATAATGAGATTGCTGGTCCAGTCTCTTGCTTCTCAAAGGATCCAATTACTCTACGCAGTTATAAGTCAGATTTGAAAAGTTTGAAACTGCAACAACATCTAGTGTTTCTCAACTTTTATCTTTGTATCCCAAGATAAAAAATTCATCATAGATAGATACTAAGGTTATTGATATTTTAACTTATTTAATAGACATCATTGACTATGGCAATGATATATAAATCAATTCATCCATCTTAATTTTTACTGTTAACCTCTATGTCAAAATATTATTTTTTCTAAATCATATGACTTATGCAAACAGAATTTTAAAGTTTATACTACTTTTCTTTGTTAACAAAATGGAATGTACCGGTAACTGAATAAGTTCACACAGATCATCCCTCAAGTTTTCCAAGGAAATAATTATTTCCTTAATAACTGGTTTGCCTGGGAGCTCCAAAATTTAAAAAGGTCCTCATAAATTGGTGAGACACATAATTTCTCAATGTTTTGTATAAATGTGCATAGCGCTGTTCTGAGTCAAGGATTTCCACTGACTCATTTGTGCATCTGTATGCATGCAGTGTGTGTCTGTGCCAGTGCACATGGGATCTGATCAGGGTTGGCAGTATAGTATATAGATAATCTGGCGTCAATGGGAGGAGAGGCTTTTGATCCTGTGAAGGCTTGATGCCCCAGTGTACATGAATGCTAGGGCGATCAGGCAGGAGTGGGTAGGCAGGTGGGGGAGCATCCTCATAGAAACAGGGTAAAGAAGGATGGGATAGGGGGTTTGCAGAGGGAAAACTGAGAAAGGGAATAACATTTTAAATGTAAATAAATACAATATCCAATTTAAAAAAAGGTAATGATGTTCTAGTGGTATTATGATGACTCACTGATAGGCTAGAGAATGGAACGTATATGGATAGATATTCTACTCTCTCGTTTATATACATACATTGCTCACAGACACTGGTAGCATTTCCATCATGAAAGACAGAAATATTACTGCACACTGTAGGGGTCCAGAAAGCACAGTGAAAATTAGAAAATGCTAATGTTTTACTTATCAAGCTTTAAAATACTAAAGACAATTCTCCACAAAAACAGGAAGTAAGAAAATGGAACAAAGTCAAGATGGCGAGATAAGATTGGATATATCAGAAAAACAATCAGTTCTTTTCATTTGAGGTGTTCTACAGTTAGGCCAATGATCCTTTGTGCCCCTGCATAAAAGCCAAAGTGCAAGAGCTGTCTGTTCCATAGGCTGTACTCCTCTACATCAGGAAAATTGGCCAAGGCAAAATTTTCATAACATGAGGAACAGGTTCCATTCCAAAGCCAAGTGCTGGGTACTGGATTGTGTCAACTGTTATTATACTATTCCATGGTTCAGATGGCTATTAGTGAATATCCTAGGTGGACTTTATATGTAGTCCTATACAGTTGAAGAATTCATTATAGTTAACTTCATGAGGTACACAAGTAAAACAAGGTAAAAACGGAATATTATCAGGAATCTCACTCAAACTTTACAGCTGAGTTCTTGGAACAATGTCCATACACCTTACATCACGGTGGGTTTAAGTTGGTCAAATCTACTAAAATTTGGTATCCCTCTGCATTTAATCATGAGAATGTTTTAATAAAAATACATATGTGGATATAATAAAGATTTGGGACTAAAAGAAATAAATAATACATGAACACATACATACACACAGAGACACAGACATCACTGCAGGTTTTTTCCTACAATGTTGTCAAAAGAAAATAGTGCCACATTTTTATTTTCCAGTATTGTAAGTTTTTACTAAAAGGCAAATTAAGACTATGGTAGAGGTTAAGCTACTATCTCTCACAGTTCTTTGATTATTAGTAGGCATTTTCAAGTCAAGCTTAAGAAGAACTTGTGAAGTATGTCTTTTCATCTCATTTAAAAAGTAAAATTGGAACTTTAAATCTTAATGCCCATAGGATGAGTTGATTGCTGAGTCATAATTCAGAAAGTTAATACTCTCTGTTTTTAAAGATTTTTTAAATTGTGTGTGCATGTGGCTGAGAATATTTATGGATGTTATTGTAATGTCCACAGAGGTCAGAAGAGGGCTTTGTTTCTCCTGGAGCTGAAGTTAGAGGAACCTGTTGGCTGCCCTGTGGGTGTGGGTATTTCACTCTGGCTTCTGACAGAGCAGGCAAGCTTGGTACCACTGTCCCCAGTCCCATTTTCTTTCTCTAAACTAAGTATCATTCGACATTATGGAGGGTGATTGTAAACTTACCATAGCATTTTATCTCAGATATTACCACATTGACTCTCACAAATAATATATGAATTTATTTTTTAATAAATCCATTACCACAATTATAGTAGTACTTTATTTGTGTTATGGTTTTATATTTTTAGATAACACAAAATACCCTCCTTTGAAATAAATCTGTGAAAAGTTCTGTCAGCATTCATATTCCCAGAGACATCATTCATCGTAAGGACGGTTGATTCATTTTTAAAGGCAAATAAATAGCAATCTCTGGTAGTTACAGAAGATGCCAGAAAATTAGGACAAATTACTAATTCAATCAGAAACCACTCCAAATAGTATGTGCACATCTTTTTACTAATAAAACAAAATTATCACTTTACTCAAATGGTAATAGCAGTTGTGTCTCATATTAATGTTTTTCCCCAACAACATTACCATCTGAATACCATTTAAATAAGTGATTATACCACTGGTTCCAAATCTCCAGTTAGCTCTCTTTTTGTTTTATAGATAGAAAAGTACTTCAAAGCTTCATATCTTTTCAATCCAGTACACAGCAATGTCATCTCATGTCAATGGTATTGGTATTTTTATTAGAGTTGATACTTTGGTATCTCTTCTAATGCAGTGTTTGAAAATTAAAACAAATAATTCTTTGCAGAAAGACATAACTCACGGTGTGCTAGTATTTTTCCCTACAGTGGAATTGCTTCTGGGAACAGACTGTCCTGTGATTCTGGAGGATTGATAAAGTGAGCATCCAGGTACTAAACAAAAGAGAACACAAATAAAATTGCTCAAAAAAACTCAATGAGTTGTATTTTGCTAGCAATCCACAGATGAGGATATTACGTTTCTATCTAACGCTGTATCACATATTCCTAGTGAAACTCAAACCTGAAGATCTGGTCTAGGGAGTGTTAGAAAATTCAAGGAAATATCGATGCCTATAATTCACAGACCAATATAAAATTTGCTTCGTTTCTGTCAATCCCTTTCAGTTTATTTCTCTTTCTAGAAACTTCCACTGAAGCCCATTCAGTGCTACATTGTTTATGGCATGACAGAGTTCTTGTAGAGCTATGATTTAAAAAGCCATCTGTGGTCAATCAGAAGATTAAAAAACATTTTCAAAAATGATAGTATTACATATTTTCCTGGGAGAAATAGAAGTTCTTTCAGTAAAATATCTTTTGTGTTCTAAAACAATACCCCTGAGTTTTAGAGGGCATGTTTTGAGCTATTTAAAAAAACTACTGTTCTCTCAAAATTACATTAATAAGAAATTGTGGTTTATTCTTATAAAGAGCAATATTGTTTACACCATTCTCTCACTGTAAAAAAAAATCTATATATGGCAATAAATAAATAAATAGCTCTGAATATAACAATTAATGTTTCATCATACACACCCCTTAGATCACAGATCTTCCCTTCCTTCATGGTAAGAAAGGAGACAAATTTTATGATCTAGGTAAAAGTGCTCTTTAATAAACCAATGAAACCAATCAAATTCATGTAGAGTATTGGTCTCTGCCTGAGTGAGAACCTCCATCTGGTGCCACCCTTTTGGATATTCACATGGATAAGAATATGGTTTAAAAATATAAAGCTGAAAAAAGATTACTTTCTTGCTTTTTCTAGGGTGTAGTTTCCCTTCTCATGTTGGCGATTTCCATCTATTATCCTTTGTAGGGCTGGATTTGTGGAAAGATATTGTGTAAATTTGGTTTTATCATGGAATATCTTGGTTTCTCCATCTATGGTAATTGAGAGTTTTGCTGGGTATAGTAGTTTGGGCTGGCATTTGTATTCTCTTAGGATCTGTATGAGATCTGCCCAGGATCTTCTGGCTTTCATCGTCTCAGGTGATAAGTCTGGTGTAATTCTGATACGTCTGCCTTTATATGTTACTTGACCTTTTTCTCTTACTGCTTTTAATATTCTTTCCTTGTTTACTTCATTTGGTGTATTGATTATTATGTGCCAGGAGAACTTTCTAGTCTGGTTCAGTCTGTTTGGAGTTCTGTAGGCTTCTTGTATGTTCATGGACATCTCTTTCTTTAGGTTAGGGAAGTTTTCTTCTATAATTTTGTTGAAGATATTTACTGGCCATTTAAGTTAGAAATCTTCGCTCTCTTCTATACCTATAATCCTTAGATTTGGTCTTCTCATTGTGTCCTGGATTTCCTGGATGTTTTGTCTCAGGAGCTTTTTGAATTTTGCATTTTAAGAAAGTAACCACACAAACATAAAAAGAACATCAAAAATAACAGGAAGCAACAATCACTATTCCTTAATATTTTATAACGTCAATGGACTCAATTCCCTAACAAAAAACATAGTCTAACAGAGATTTTTTCATGTGGATCTTCGATTTTATCAGAAAATGTTTGTGACTCCTCTTTCAATTTAGTAGTTTTTTGTGTCTACCATTTTGACTGTATTATTTTCCATGATAATCTTTAATTTTAACATTTTTTCTGTGTATTTCTTTGATTTTGTCGGAGGTGTTTACCATGTAGATCTTCGGTTTCGTCGGGGGTGGGGGCAGTGTTTGTAGTTCCACTTTCAATCAATTTAGGAATGTTTTTGTGCCTACTATTTTGTCAGTATAATTGTCCATGATAATCTTCAGTTTTAACATTTCTTTATATTTTTCTTCAATTTTGTCAGCAGTATTTTCCATGTGGATCTTCAGTTTTATCAGACAATGTCTATAATTTTACTTTCAATCAACTTAGGAACATTTTTATACCTTCCATTTTATCTGTATAATTTTCCATGTAATAGTCAGTTTTAACATGATTTTCTATATATTTCTTGAATTTTTTCAGGAATATTTTCCTTGTAGATCTTCAATTTTATCAGAAAATGTTTATAATTCCACTTTCAAAAATCTTAGGAATATTTTTATGCCTACCATTTTATCTGTATAATTTTTCCATGAAATACTCAATCTTAACGTGTTTTTTTAATATATTTCTTCAATTTTATCAGAGATATTTTCTGTGTAAATCTTCAATTTTATCAGAAAATGTTTAAAATTTCACTTTCAATCAACTTAGAAATATTTTTATGCCTACCATTTTATCTGTATAATTTTCCATGATAATATTCAATTTTAATGTTTTCCATATTTTTTTTCAATTTTATTAGAAATATTTTCCGTGTAAATCTTCAATTTTATCAGAAAATGTTTTTACTTCTACTTTCAATCAATTTAGGAATATTTTTATGCCTATCATCTTATCTGTATAATTTTCCATGAAATAGTCAGTTTTAACATGTTTTTCTATATATTTCTTTAGTTTTATCAGAAATATTTTCCTTGTAGATTTTTAATTTTGTCAGAAAATGTTCATAATTCCTCTTTCAATCAACTTAGGCATATTTTTATGCCTATCATTTTATCTGTATAATTTTTCCATGAAATAGTCAATCTTAATGTGTTTTTCTATATATTTCTTCAATTTTATCAGAGATATTTTTCATGTATATTTACACAATGTAATACCACTCAGCAATTAAAAACAATGAATTCATGAAATTCTTAGGCAAATGGGGAACAGGGGGAGGGAAGAGGGCTTATGGGACTTTCGGGGAGGGGGGAACTGGGAAAGGGGAAATCATTTGGAATGTAAACAAAGAATATAGAAAAAAAAGAAAGGAAAAAATCTAAAGCCGATGCTAAAAATATGCCTTTATATTTGTAGATGAATATTCAAGATATACATTATCTTGAACTTAAAACTAAATGATAAGAAAGACAGCAAAGGTGGTGTATTCTCCCGTGGAAGAAAATTTAGCCTCCTTAGCAATAATGCTGAGTCTGAAAAAGTTAAATAAGAGGGATTTTTACTTGTGAAGGGAAGATAGATGATTGATAGATAGATAGATAGATAGATAGATAGATAGATAGATAGATAGATAGATAGATAGATAGACAGACAGACAGACAGACAGACAGACAGGCAATGGCCAAAGTTGATACTCAGTTGAAGAGTCGGACATAGAGGCTATGTGGTCAGAGAACTTACAAAAATTAAAAATTTATTGGGAAAACTAATTTTAAAGAAGAAGAAGGGGGAGAGGAGAATGCTCATAACTTATGTGACATTGGTTACTTTAACAAGTGCTACTACAAATCATTGAACAAAATCAACTTAAAGAAGGAAGGTTTCTTTGAGCTTATACCTATGGGACATACTCCATTATAATTGTGAGATTGTGATAGTGGGACTGGTGGCTGGTGACTTTGTCATCAGTCAGGAAGCAGACAGAGATGAATACTTAGCTCACATTCTATTTTATTTGCTTCTTTTATTCCATCTGAGACCCAACCCCAAGGAATATGCCTCCTGTATTTAGGGCGGATCTTTCCTAAGACTTTCAGGAAATATTCTCATAGAGTCAGGTGTGTCCTTTAATTCTGGTCAAACTGGAAATCAATACCAGTCACCACAGTGTGTATTTTTTAAAAAAAGAAAACATATTTTAAACATTCTAAGCTTATTTTTGTCTTCCATTTGGCTTTTACATATACCTTGTACAGTGAGTGATTGGTTGTATTTTTGTTTCCAAACTCAGAAACCATTTCTTTCATATTTCTTTTTACAATGTTTTGTAAAATTTTGAGTTCAAAAAGAAAAAAATCTGAACTAAATTTAGAACAACAGTAAGGAAATTTTGGGTAATAAATGAATGTTTTCCAAGCAGATGTAACATAAGTAAAATTAGGAAAACAAATCTTTTCCCCATGAATAGAAGGGATTGTCCAAAAGAGCAGCAGATAAAACATTCAAATAACATTGTCTTGCTTCTTTTCTCAGTGAGACTCTATGACAAATAATGACAAACTTGAAAAACAACGGAGAGATTTGTTTGCTCACTCTATCTCTTAACTAATCATGCATCTCTTATTTTAAAATAAAATTTTCATTTTTACAGTACAAAAACAATACTCCTTTCTGTAATAACTGGATAAAGTGTTATGACACAGGCTTTGCTCAAATAAGATTAAAATTTGCTGATGGTTTCATTTTGTCACATTTAAATAGTCAGGCATTAAACTGCTACCCTTTTGGTGGTGGTGTGTGATTTCTAGTCCTGTGTGAATCTGTCAGAAAACCTTCATATTCTGCTCTACATATGAAAAGTCTTCATAAGATTTTTCAGTTATCTTAGTGTTGGATATTAAGGGGAAGGGCCCTGGAAAACAGAAGACAATTTAAAAGATAGTAATAATGATGAATTTCCTTATTTAAAACCAAAGTGTTTTCTCTATATTGCATTATGCATTGTGTATATGTTAGGTGATTTGTAAGCTTTGTTCAAGTTAACTTCACTCACTGTACCTCAACACCATATATAGATATGCACACACACACACACACACACACACACACACACACACACACACACACACGATCGTTGTTTCTACCATGTTTTACTGGATAAGGAGATAATAAAATTGATACATTTATTCATTGTTTACACATCTATCTCACTGCCTTTTGTCACTGTCTTTTAATTCTGGTTTATTTTGATAATTACCTTTCCCAGGGCTAAGCCCTGCGGAGTTTACAAGTATTAAACCAACTCAATTACAATCAGTGACAAATATTATGTGATGATGAAATCATTGTCCATCATTTCTTTATCTTAATACTTAATTCTGTTCTTTTCTTTAGTCATATTATATTAACATTAGCTTCTTGTACATATTAATTTGTATTAAACCATATCCAGTATTATTGAGCATTATTTTATTAATCTAGACTTTTGTTTCCTTTTATGCATTTGTGTGTATCTGCATGTGTCTATGTATATTTGTGTGTATATATGTGTGCTTGAATATGTTTGAGAAACAAAAGACTTGATAAAGGCTTTGTTGAAAGTCATTAGTTTAAGATTTTTGTTTAATTACTTTTTACTGAATTTTTGTTTTGTAATTAATTTATTTACATTGATATAAAATGTGCATATTAACAAGGAAACATAAATTTGATTAGTGTACATAAGCATTATGTGATGATGAAATCATAGTTTATCACACGTAACTCAGTGACATCAGAATTATTGCAATTTCATCATGATAAATTTTGCCTTGCAGTTTTTCTTTCTGGTAGATTATCACTATTATCTGTAGATGATAAGTTGTACAGTGTACAAAAACCTCTGTTTCTTTGTAACTGTAGCTTTAGTTAAAATTGATTTTCACTTAATGACATAAATACTTGTTGAAGAGGTATGTCTTTCTTTGTAACATTATCCCAATGGTTATAAATCAAAATCTAATTTCCTAAAGTACAGAGTAGAAATGAGCTACATGGAAATTCAATATTTGGAAGTATGATTGAATTCCTGTTGTGTCACAAATAACAAATATTCTTTGGTTATAGTATTGAATATGAAGCATTTGTCCTGTTAGCACAGAATAACAGGCTTAAGGGTTGTTTAAGGATAATCATGAATTACAGGGTAAGGAGCGATACAGAAGTATACTAGAATAGTTTAAGTTTTTATGTGAGTGCACACACACACACACACACACACTCATACACTTTCTATATTTTTTGAAGCATTCAAGTTGCATGAAGGAACTGGCTCATGATAAGCTGTTTGTAAAAATAATGTTGATCAAGAGTTCAGAACACTGAAAATATGTGCTGAAAATAGTCTTCAAGATTGTTGTATTTTAATAGTGTAATTGCACTTATGGAAAGTTGATCCACAAGTGGAACCTGGCTGAGCATCTACAATAAAGCAATTCTTGGGGTGAATTTTCTTTGTTTACTTCCACAATATCCACAAAAGTCACCCCAGAGCATTAATTAAAGTAAACACACAGTTGTGCATTTATAAATTTTTTTATAAATTGGAAGATACAGTACCAAAGAAAAGCAAAAACAAAGTCTTAGTATTCATTTTAAATCCAATGAAGTTTGCTTTATCATAAATTCATTGTCATGAAGATACTAAACTTTGTTTCAAGCCCATGTTTGTAAAAGTCCTTTGTAAGAGATGTCAGTAGCCACGTCGAGATAAAGGAATGATCTTTATGTAAAATATGTGCAGGCACAATATTATAAGATGGTTTGGCTAAGTCTGTTGTCTTCTTCCATATTAATTTTCCTTAGACCACACCCCTCTGTCTAGTGCTGCTGATACCAGTAAAGGATGAATTGAACTCTAAAGAAAGGGAAGGGGGCTGGGAGTTACAGTTAAAGTTTAAAACCTTTAAAAATAGTTTGTTTCCCCAGTGAGGCTCCATTAGAGAAAACTAAATTTTTATTTGTAAGTGGTTATTAAGTGGAAATAACTTTTGCATTTAGGGATTGAGGCATGTCACTTCTCCACTCAGCTCCAGGATCTCAGCCCTGTGCATATGCTATTGAAGTTTCTGTGAGTTCATATGTGCATAGCATATTCTGTTGATTTACATGAAGGAGGAACTCGTTTTCTTTGTGTCCTTTATCCTCTGAGTTTTACACCCTTTTTGCTTCCTCTTGTACTAGGAATTCTGAGAGGAAGAATTGGATAGGAACATCTCATTTAGGTTTGATTATTCTAAGTAATCTCATTCTGCGTAAAGTCTGACTGTGAGTCTCTGTGTTTGATCCTGTCAGCTGTAAGAGGAAACTTCTCCAATGAGGGTTGAGCAAAATGTCATTAAGAGTCACTTTAAAATTATAATATAAATATGTAAAAATTAATTACATTAATTAATTAATGGAGCAATAAACTGTGATTAATTTTATATATTTATATTATAATTTAAACAATAACTTATTCTATAAATCAATGAATTATAAATTATTAATAAAATTAATTAATTTATGAATAAATTAATGAATTATAAATTATTAATGTATTTTAATTTATTAATTAATATATCCATTTATTAGCAGATAAATTAATGGTGAATAATTAATAATTTAATTGGTTAATATTAATTAATAAATAATAATTAACTAATTAATAGATATAGCAATAAAGTGACTCAGTGACATTTTGCTCAGCCATCATTAGAGAAGTTTCCTCTAAGTCATTAAGAGTTACTTTACTGCTACATTAATTAGTCATTGATTAATTCATTAATGGATTAGTTTAGTAATAAATTAACTATTAATTAATACATTATATAAATCATGACTTATTAATTTACATAATATATTTATTATATATTTTATAATGTATTTATATTATAATTTAAGTTGTAATTTATTATATAAATTAATAAAATAATTCATTACTAAATTAATTAACAATGCTTAAATAATAAATAATAAATTAATAATTAATTAATAATGAATAATGGAGCAACAGATGACTCTTTTTACATTCTTTTATTATATATTTTCTTTATTTACATTTCAAATGCTATCTGCTTTCCTCGTTTACCCTCTGAAAACCCCCTATCTGAGTCCCCCTCCCCCTGCTCCCTAACCCACCCACTCCTGCTTCCCTGACCTGGCATTCCCCGACCCTGGGGCAATGAGCCTTCATGGGTCCAAGGGTCTCTGCTCTCATTGATGTCTGACCAGGCCATCCTCTGCTACCCATGTGTCTGGAGTCATGGGGTCGCCTCATGTGTACCCTTTGGTTGGTGAGAAAATCTCTGGGAACTCTGGGGGTACAAGTTGGTTCATATTGTTGTTCCTCCTATGCAGTTGCAAACTCCTTCAGCTCCTTGGGTCCTTTCTCCAGCTCCTGCATTGGGGACCCTGTGCTCAGTTCAATGGTAGGTTGAGAGAATCCCCTCTGTATTTTTTAGGCACTGGCAGGATCTCTGGAAACAGCCATATCAGACTCTTGTGAGCAATCACTTGTTGGCATCCAGAATAGTGTCTGGGTTTGATAACTGTATATGGGATGGATCCCCAGGTGAGGCAGTTTATAGATGGTCATTCCTTCAGTCTCTGTTCCACATTTTGTCCCTGTATTTCCTCCCATGGGAATTGTGTACCCTATCTAAGAGGGTGGTACAAAGTATCCACACTTTGGTCTCCCTTCTTAAGCTTCATGTGGTCTGTGGATTATATGTTGGGTATTCCAAGCTTCTGGACAAATATCTACTTATCAGGGAGTACATACCATGTGTGTTCTTTTGTGATTAGGTTACCGTACTCAGGATGATATTTTCTACTTCCATCCATTTGTCTAAGAATTTCATGAATTCATTATTTTTAATAGCTGAGTAGTACTCCATTGTATAATGTACCAAAATTTCTGTAACCACTCCTCTGTTGAAGGACATCTGGATACTTTCCAGCTTCTGGCTATTATAAATAAGGCTACTAAGAATATAGTGAAGGATGTGTGTTTGTTACATGTTGAAGCATCGTCTGGGTATATGCCAGGAGTGGTATAGTTGGGTCCTCTGGTAATACTATGTCCAATTTTCTGATGTACTGCCAAACTGATTTCCAGAGTGGTTGTACCAGTTTGCATTCCTACCAGCAATAGAAGAGTGTTCCTCTTTCTCCACATCCTCATCAGCATCTGCCGTCCCCTGAATTTTTTATCTTAGCCATTCTGACTGGTATGAGGTGAAATCTCAGGGTTGTTTTGATTTGCATTTCCCTGATGTCTAAGGATGTTGACCATTTCTTTAGTTGCTTCTCAGTCATTCAGTATTCCTCAGTTGAGAATTCTTTGTTTAGCTCTGTACCTCATTGTTAATAGGGTTATTTGGTTCTCTGGAGTCTAACTTCCTGAGTTCTTTGTATATTTTGGATATTAATCCTCTATTGGATGTAGGATTGTTAAAGATCTTTACCCAATCTGTTGGTTGCAGTTTTGTCCCATTGACAGTGTCCTTTCTTTACCTTACAGAAACTTTGCAATTTTATAAGGTCCCATTGATCAATTCTTGATCTTAGAGCATAAGCTATTGGTGTTCTGTTCAGGAAATTTTCCCCTGTACCCATGTACTTGAGGCTCTTTCCCACCTTCTTTTCTATTAGTTTTAGTGTATCTGGTTTTATGTGGAGGTTCTTGATCCACATGGACTAGAGCTTTGTACAAGGAGTTAAGAATGGATCAATTTGCATTCTCTTACATGCTAACCTCAAGTTGAACCAGCACAATTTGTTGAAAATGCTCTCCTTTTTCCACCAGATGGTTTTAGTTCTTTCGTCAAAGATCAAGAGACCATAGATGTGTGGGTTCATTTCTGGGTCTTCAGTTCTATTCCACTGATCTACCTATCTGTCACTGTACCAATACCATGCAGATTTTAATCACAATTGCTCTGCAGTACAGCTTGTGGTCATGGATGGTGATTCCACCAGAATTTCTTTTATTGTTGAGAATAGTTTTCACTATCCTGGGTTTTTTTGTTATTCCAGATGAATTTGCAAATTTCTCTTGCTAACTTTATGAAAAATTGAGTTGTAATTTTGATGGGAATTGCACTGAATCTGTATATTGCTTTCAGCAAGATGGCCATTTTTACTATATTAATACTGCCAATCTATGAGCATGGGAGATCTTTCCATCTTCTGAGATTTTCGATTTCTTTCTTCAGAGACCTGAAGTTCTTGTCCTACAGATGTTTCACTTGCTTAGTTAACACACCAAGGTATTTTATATTATTTGTGACTAATTTCTTTCTCATCCTGTTTATCCTTTGAGTAGAGGAAGACCACTGTTTTGTTTGAGTTAATTTTATATCGAGGCACTTTGCTGAAGTTGTTTATCAGCTTTAAGAGTTCTCTGGTGGAATTTTGGGGATCACTTAAGAATACTATCATATCATCTGCAAATAGTAATAATTTGGCTTCTTCCTTTCCAATTTGTATCCCTTTGACCTCGTTTTGTTGTCTAATTGCTTTGGCTAGGACTTCGAGTACTATGTAGAATAGTTATGGAGAGAGTGGACAGCCTTGTCTTGGCCCTGATTTTAGTGGGATTGCTTCAAGTTTCTCTCCATTTAAATTGATGTTGGCTACTAGTTTGCTAAATATTTCTTTTAATATGTTTAGGGATGGCCCTTGAATTCCTGATCTTCCCAAGACTTTTATCATGAAGAGGTGTTGGATTTTGTCAAATGCTTTTTCAGCATCGAATGAGATGATCATGTGTTTTTTATTTCTTTGAGTTTGTTTATGTAGTGTATTATGTTGATGGGTTTCCCTATATTGAACCATCCCTGCATCCCTGGGATGAAGCCTGCTTGATCATGATGGATGATCGTTTTGATATGTTCTTGAATTCAGTTTGCAAGAATTTTATTGAGTATTGTTGCATCAATATTCATAAGGGAAACTGGTCTGAAGTTCTCCTTCTTTGTTAGGTCTTCTTTGTGTGGTTTAGGTATCAGAGCAATTGTGACTTCATTGTACAAATTGGGTAGTGTTTCTTCTGTTTCAATTTTGTGGAATAATTTGTAGAGTATTGGTATTATATCTTCTTTCAAGGTCTGATAGAATTCAGCACTAAACCCCTCTGGTCTTGGGCTTTTCATGGTTGGGAGAATATTGATGCCTGTTTCTATTTCATTAGAGGTTATGGGGCTGTTTAGATCATTTATCTGATCTTGATATAACTTTGTTATCTGGTATCCGTCTAAGAAATTGTCCATTTCATCCAAATTTTCCAGTTTTGTTGAATAAAGGCTTTTGTAGTAGGATCTGATGATTTTGTGGATTTCCTTGGTTTCTGTTGTTATAGCTCCCTTTTCATCTCTGATTTTGTTAATTTGGATACTTTCTCTGTGCCCCCGGCTAGTCTTCCTAAGGGTTCGTCTATCTTGTTGATTTTCTCAAAGAACCAGCTCCTGGTTTGGTTGATCCTTTGTATAGTTATTTTTGTTTCTACTTGGTTAATTTCAACCCTGAGTTTGATTATTTCTTGCCATCTACTCCTCTTAGGTGTATTCACTTCTGTTTGTTCTAGAGCTTTCAGATATACTGTCAAGAAGCTATATAAACTCTATCCAGTTTCTTTTTGCAGGTACTCAGATCTATGAGTTTTCATCTTAGGACTCCTTTCATTGTATCTCATGGGTTTGAGTATGTTATGGCTTCATTTTCACTAAATTCTAAAAAGCCTTTAATTTGTTTATTTCTTACTTGACAAAGTTACCATTAAGTAGAATGTTGTTTAGCTCCCAAGTGTATGTGACCTTTCTATTGTTTGTGATGTTATTGAATATAAGCCCTAATCTATGATGATCAAATAGGATGCATGAGATTATTTCAATCTTCTTGTATCTGTTGAGCACACTTTGTGTCACATTTTATGGTCAATTTTGGAGAAGGTACCATTAGGTGCTAAGAAGAAGGCATATTCTTTTGTTTTAGGACAAAATGTTCTATAAATATCTGTTGAATCCATTTGGTTCATAGCTTCTGCTAGTTTCACTGTTTCTCTGTTTAGTTTCTCTTTCCATGATGTGTCCATTGATGAGAGTGGGGTGTTGAAGTTCCCAGTATTATTGTATGAGGTGCAATGTGTGCTTTGAGCTTTAGTAAAGGTTTTTTGTTTTTTTTTTTTATGAATGTGGGTGCCCTTGCATTTGGAACATAGATGTTCAGAATTGAGAATTCTTCTTGGTAGATTTTCCCTTTGATGAGTATGAAGTGTCCTTCCTTATCTGTGTTGATAACTTTAGGTTGAAAGTCTATTTTATATTAGAATGGCTACTCCAGTTTTGTTTCTTGGTACCATTTGCCTTGGAAATTGTTTTCCAGCCTTTTGCTTTGAGGTAGTGTCTGTCTTTGTCACTGAGGTGGGCTTCTTATATGCAGCAAAATGTTGGGTTCTGTCTACAAATCCATCTGTTGGTCTATGTCTTTTTATTGGGGAGTTGAGTCCATTGATATTAAAAGATATTAAGGAAAAGTGATTGTTGCTTCGTGGTATTATTGTTGTTAAAGGTGGAGTTATGTTTATGTGGCTGTCTTTTTATTGGTTTGTTAATGGAAGATTACTTTCTTGCTTTTTTAGGATGTAGTTTCTCTCCTTCTGTTGGTATTTTCCATTTATTATCCTTTGAAGGACTGGATTTGCGGAAAGATGTATATTTGTTTTTGTCATAGAATATCTTGGTTTCTCTATCTATGGTAATTGAGAATTTTGCTGGGTATAGTAGCCTGGGCTGGCATTTGTGTTCTCTTAGTGTCTGTATGACATTGGCCCAGGATCTTCTAGCTTTCATAGTCTCTGGTGATAAGTCTGGTGTAATTCTGATAGGTCTACCTTTAAATGTTACTGGACCTTTTCCCCTTACTGCTTATAGTATTCTTCCTTTGTTTTGTGCATTTGGTGTTTTGATTATTATGTGATAGGAGGAATTCCTTTTCTGGTTCAATCTATTTGGAGTTCTGTAGGCTACTTGTATGTCTATGGGTATCTCTTTCTTTAAGTTAGGGAAATTTTCTTCTATAATTTTGTTGAAGATATTATTGGCCCTTTAAATTGAAAGTCTTTGCTCTCTTTTATCCCTATTATCCTTAGGTTTGGTCTTCTCATTGTATCCTAGATTTCCTCAGGAGATTTTTTGCATTTTGCATTTTCTTTAACTGTTGTGTCAATGTTTTCTATGGTATCTTCTGCACCTGAGAGTCGCTCTTCTATCTGTTGTATCCCATTGTTGATGCCTGCATCTATGACTCCTGATTTCTTTCATAGGTTTTCTTTCTCCACTGTTGTCTCCCTTTTTGATTTCTATATTGTTTCAACTTCCATTTTTAGATCCTGGATGGTTTTGTTCAGTTCCTTCACCTGTTTGCTTGTGTTTTCCTGTAATTCTCTAAAGGCTTCTACCTGGTTATCTGTGTTCTCCTGTATTTATTTAAGGGAGTTATTTTTGTTCTTAAAATTCTCTATCAACATTATGAGATGCTATTTTAATTCCAGCTCTTGCTTTTCCCCTATGTTGGAGTATCTAGGACTTGCTGTGGTGGGAGAACTGAATTCTGATGTTGCCAAGTTGCCTTGGTTTCTTTTGATAGGGTTCTTGCACTTTCCTTTGACCATCTGGTTATCTTGGTGTTAGTTGGTCTTGCTGTCTTTGGCTGGAGCTTGTCCTTCCTGTGGGTCTGTAAACCTGTGTCAGCACTCCTGGGAGACCAACTCTTTTCTGGAGGGATGTGTGTACAGATGGCTGTGGAGCTGCTCGGCTCCCGGGTACAGATGGTGACCTGAAGTTTCCTGTCCCAGCTGTTCCTCTGTTTGTATGCCACTTGTGTGCCTAGCCATTCCCCTCTGGACAATTATTGGAGACAAAGTGGATATCTCACCTCTGCACCCAGAAATGAAAGCACTGCTGGGAGATTACTCTTTCCTGGCAGGCAGTGCACAGAGGTAGGTGGGGCCAACTGGCTCCCTGGGGCAAATGGCAACCAGAAGCAATAAAGTGACTCTTAATGACATTTTGCTCAGCCATCATTGGAGAAGTTTCCTCTTAGAGCTGACACGAACAAACACAGAAACTCACAGCCAAACTTTATGCAGAATGAGATTACTTAATTAGTTATTATTTATTAATTTATTTATTAATGAATTAATCATTAATTAATTTAATAATCAATAAAAATTAATCAATTTGTGTAGAGGAATTTTAATCCAGCAACATGGCTTCTCTGGCAAGGGATCATATACAAAGACCTAGGTTGATATGATCCAGCTGGAATTCAGACATACCAAACACATTTAATCCCTCCAGCTGGAATACAGAGATGCCCTTAATACACACTTTTAAAGTAAAACCAGTTTGTAGAAGGAATCAGCAGCCATGTTTGGAAGTGACGTCAAACTGAGGGGTAGACAAAGTGAGGTGTCAGAGAAAGATGTGACAGATGAGTCAGAGATGGAACATGTCCAACTCTTATGAGAACAGCACAAAATAGAGGGGCAACTTAAAGGAGCAGCCTACAGAGAAAGAGTCAGTTACATTGAGTAAATGAAAGGCAATTCAGCTGAGTAGAGTTCAGTTCAGTTCCTTGCACTCAGTAGTGCAGTGCTCTTTGTGGAGTTCAGAGGTAGTTTACCAAGCAGAGCAATTCAGTGAGAAGTTGAGAGAAGCCAGAATGAATCAGTTATCTTAGAGGGGTTTGAGCCAGAATATCTGCATCGAACCAGTCAGACAGAATTCAGAAAGGACTAGAAAGGATGAGTTTGTTTAGCAGTAAGCCTCCAGCACAACAATTACCTCAGGAAAATATAACATTTGAAATGTAAATGAATAAAATTTTCAGTTAAAAAATTTAAAAAGCTACCTTTACATATTTATTTTTGTTTAGAACACTAGTATTTAGTTATACCTTAGCTCCTTGGGTTATCTTCCCTCGAGTTCTTGTCACCCAAACATTGTCATATATGGGTTCCATCTCAAGGAGTGGGCATTAAGGCAAAACAGAAATTGGTTAGTTACTGTTACAAGTTATATGTCATCATTCTCCTAGAATATCTTGCAGGAATTACATACACCATTGTAGATCAAGGGCTATGTGGCTGGGTTGGTATTTAGATCTTTCTTTTTTCTTTCTTTTATAGTGTGTGCAGTTCCTGTATTAAAAACACTAAAATGTAAGGGTGAAGGATTTATGTAGGCACATCTCAACTTCACAAGTTCAATGAGTTATATAGGTGATGTCTTCAGCACTGTGGTCTGGCTGTCAGTTTGTGGAAAGCAAGCTATAGACGTGGGAATAATCTAGGTTGTTTGGGACATACTTGTCTCACTCAATTAGATATAATCCAACTTTGACACTGGACATTCTATTTTGTCACAAGGGATAATAAATTGGGACTCTGTTTCCTACATTTAGATGACCTTCATATATGTATATATTTTAAGAGTTTTCTACTATATTAGGTTTCCATACAACCCCTCAAATGGCCTTTAATTTAATACTTCTTTCTTTGTGTTTCCTCCTTCACATCTCCTTCTCCCCTGTATCTCCCTACTTGATCCTTTCTTTAGAGACCCCAATTAACCCATAACTAGAAACTATTTATCCTATTTCCCTTTCCTAATAAGATCTACCTGTCCTTCCAGTCCCCAACTCTATATTAGAACCTATGATTTGTAACATGAATTCCATTGGCTAATCAGTTAATATCTACATATAAGTATAGATATACCATATCTGTCTTTCTGGATCTGAGATATGACACTCAGAATGATCTTCTCTAGTTCCATCATTTAGCTGGGAATTTTATATTTTCATTTTTTAAATGGATGAGCAATATCCCATTGTATAAATGTCTCATACTTTCTTTATCCATTTTTTTCTACTGAGAGAATTTCTGATTTCTATGAATAGTGCAGCAATGAACGTGGTAGAACATTCGTTTGCATGGAAAGAGGAAACATCATTTGAGTCTAAATAAATGTACAGGTTATACCTGCATATTGAGAAAATAAATTTCCATGTACCTGAGGAATTACCACACAGATTTCTATAGTGACTCTGAAAGTTTATGCTCCCAATAGCAATAGACTTCTTGGCCAGACTACCTGTCATTTGTTTTATTGATCTTAGCCCCTCTGAGCAGTGTAAGATGAAATCTCAAAATAGTTTTGATTTGCATTTCCCTGATTGTTAAGGATGTTAAACATTTCTTTAAGTGTTTCTCAGCTATATGAGTTTCCTCTTTTGAGAAATCCCTATTTAGAATTGTTCACCATTTTTAATTGAATTATTTGTTTTCTTGATATCCAGTTCTAAAAATTCTTTACATATTTTGGATTTTAGCCCTCAAGAGGGTATGTCATTGGTAAAGATTTTATCTCATCCTATAGACTGTTGCTTTGTCCAAATGATTATGTCTTTTGTTACATAGATGTTTTTGTGTCTGTGTTAAAGGTGTTTTTTTCAGAATGTCACTCTTGTGCCAATGAGTACAAGGCTATTCCCATATTCTCTTCTATCAGGTTCAGTGTGTCTGTTTTTATTTTGAAGTCTTTCATGAATTTGGAGTTGAGTTTTGTTCAAGGTCATAAGTCTGGGCCTATTTGGATTCTTCTACATGCAGATGGTAATTTTACCAACACTATTTGTTGAAGATGCTGTATTTTTTTTCTAGTATGTATTTATGTTTCTTATTAAAGTAATGTGTTCGTAGGTATGTGGATTCATGTCTTGGACTTCCAATTCTATTTAATAGATAAACAGGACTGTTTTAGGGTCAGTACCTTATAACTTTTATTACTATAGCTTTGTAGTTCAATTTGAAACCAAGAATAGTGATACCTTCCACAGTTCATTTATAATTCAGGATTGTTTTAGCTATCCTTGTTTCTGTTTGTTTGCTTGTTTGTTTTGTATACGTGATACATGTATGTGTTTGTGTGTGTGTATGTATGTTACTATATGCAGCTGAAAAATCTCTTTCAAGATCTGTGAAGGATTGTGTTGGAATTTAATGGGGATTGAATTAAATCGGTAGATGGCTTCTGGCAGGATGACAAATTTTACCATGGTAATTATATAATCTAGAGAGCCTTTCATTTTCTGATATCTTCTTTAATTTCCTTTTTCAATGACTTGAAGTTTTTGTAATACAAATCTTTCACTTGCTTGGTTAAAAATAACCCACATATTTTATAATTTGAGATGTTATGAAAGGTGTAGTATCCTCAATTTCTTCCTCATCCCATTTTTATTTGTATTTAGAAAGTCTACTGAATTTTATGAGTTAATTTTTTATCCAGATAATTGCTGAAAGTGTTAAGCAGCTGCAGGATTTTCTGAGCAGAATTTTGAGGGTTTACATCATCTACATGATTCATTTCTGATTTCGGTTTGATCTCTTTCAGTTGACTTATCAGTACAGCTAATACTTCAAGTACTGTGAGTGAGGTAACTCAGACCTAAAAGGATGTGCATGGTATGTACTCACTAGTAAGTGAATATTAGCCAAAATAAAAGGGGAAAAAAGGAAAAAAAAGTACAGAATACCCAAGATACAGTCCACAAAATTCAAAAAGATCATCAAGTTGAAGGGCCCAAGTGAAGAGGCCTCATTCCCATTTTGGAGGGAGAAGAAAGCAATAACAAGTAGGGAGGGAGGGAGGAACGTGGGAGGGAATGGGGGTGGGGGACTGGGAGAGAGGGGAACTTGATCTGGTATTGCATAAGGGAAAAGGACTGAAGCCCTGAGGGCCAGCAGAAAGAATGGAAACAGGCAACCTCCAGAAATAGGAGATTGGGGGAACATTCCAGAATGCAACAGAGACATGGGAGGTGAGAGACTCTCAGGACTCAAAGGGAGGGACCTTAGATGAAATGCCAGACAGTATCTAGAGGGAACTTATAGAGCCCACCTCCAGCAGAAAGATAGGGCATCAAGAGAGGGATGGGGTTGCCACCCCACAGACAAAACTGATCCACAATTGTTCCTTTCTGAAAGAACTGCAGGGATGGAAATGGAGAGGAGCCTGAGGAAAAGAAGGTCCATCAACAGGCCCTAAGTGGGTTCCAGCTCAAGGGGAAGTCCCAAGGCCTGACACTATTATTGAGGCCATGGAGTGCTCACAAAAAGGAATCTATCATGACTGCCCCCGAAAGACCCAACAAGCAGCTGAAAGAATCAGATACAGATATTTGCACCCAACCAATGGACAGAAGTTCATGACCCCTGTGGTTGAATTAGGGGAAAACTGGAAGAGGCCAATGAGGAGGGCAACCCTGTAGGAGGACCAGCAGTCTCAATTAATCTGGACCCTAGAGATCTCTCAAACACTGGACCACCAACCAGGCAGCATACACCTGCTGATATGAGGCCCCCAACACATTTACAGTAGAGGACTGCCAGGTTCAGGTTGAATCAAAGAAGATGCACCTAACCCTCAAGAGACTGGGGACCCCCAAAAAGTTTAGATGTCTGGTTGAGTGGGGAGGTAAGGAGTGGGGACATCTTCGTGGAGACAGGGGGTAGGAAGGAGGTATAGGATATACAACAGTCAGAGGGTGGACAGGGGAATAAAATCTGATGTGTAAATAAATAAATAAATAAATAAAATATTAAATAATTTTAAAAAAGAATCAAGAATTGAAATGTCTTCTTGGTGATTTTTTTTCCTTTGTTAGCTATATTGTGTCTATCCTTATCTCTTCTAATTGGTTTTGGTTTGAAGTCTATTTTGTCTGGTATTAAAATGGATACACTAACTTACACCGTGGGTTCCTTTACTTGGAATATATTTTTTCATCTGTTTTCCCTGAAGTGATGTCTATTCTTGAAGTTAAACCATGTTTCTAGGATGGAGCAGAGAATGGATCCTATTTTCACATCTGTTGTTAATTTGTGTCATGTTATCAGGAAATTGAGACCACTGATTTTAAGATCTATCTATGAGTGATAATTGTTAATTCCCGTTTTTCTATTTTCATTGTTGTAGTAATAGTTGTTGTTTTGATGTTGTCATTGTTGTTGGTGGTGGTGGTGGTGGCAGTCTCATGGGTATGTTTGTGTGTATGTGTGTGTGTGTGTGTGCGTGTGTGCGTGCGTGCGTGCGTGTGTGTGTGTGTGTTAATTTCCCACTGTTGATTTGTGGGTCAGAGGTTACTCATTCCTATTGTTTTCTTAGGTGTGACTAACTACTTTCCATTGGAATTTTTTCTTCTAGTACCTTCTGTAGAACTCTATTTATAGACATCTATTAAATTTGGTTTTAACACAGGATGCCTTATTTTTTTCCATAGATTGTGATTAAAAGTTTTGCTGGACTTTGCATGAAAGTAAAAAATTGTAACTGAATTGCATGTGGAAATAAATCTAGCAAGTTGTAGGAATAATCTATAAGACAAATTTAGATTACAGTAGTTAAAATAATGTCCAGAGAATTGAGAAAAATAAGACAAAAGAGACGTTTCTCATGGCCTTTGACCAGGATATTTAAAAACACATAAAGGATTAAATACCTTCAAAAGAATATTTTCTATATTCCTTAGTATATAAGCATTAAAATTTGTCAAAATACCTTGGAAAGATCTTTTATATAAGTATAACTCTTCCTAAATTGCATGTAGGCAATTAATGTGTGGGCGATTTATAATGAATACTTATTATTTAAACAAATTCTCATTTTTCTTTTTCTTTAATTTTATTTTATTTTCTAAGTTTTTTTTATTTACATTCAAAATCATTTCCCCTTTCCCGTTTCCTCCCTCCCCGAAAGTCCCATAAGCCCCCTTCCCTCCCTCTTTTCCCCATTCAACCCCCTCTCGCTTCTCTGTCCTGGCATTCCCCTACATTCAGACTTTCCAGGACCAGGGGTCTCTCCTTCCATCTTCTTGGAAATCTATTGATATGCGAATTGTGTCTAGGGTATTCCGAGATTCTGGGTTAATATCCCCTTATCAGTGACTGCATACCATGTGTGTTCTTTTGTGATTGGGTTACCTCACTAAGGATGATATTTTCAAGTTCTGACCATTTGCCTAGGAATTTCGTGAATTCAGTGTTTTTAATTGCAGAGTAGTATTCCATTGTGTAAATATACCACATCTTCTCAATCCATTCCTCTGTTGAGGGACATCTGGGTTCTTTCCAGCTTCTGGCTATTATAAATAAGGCTGCTATGAACATAGTGGAGCATGTGTCCTTATTGCATGCAGGTAAAGACTCTGGGATGCCCAGTTTTCTGAGGAACCGCCAGACAGCTTTCCAGAGTGGTTGTACCAGCTTGCAATCCCACCAGCAGTGGAGGAGTGTTCCTCTTTCTCCACATCCTCGCCAACAACTGCTGTCTCCTGTGTTTTTGATCTTAGCCATTCTGACTGGTGTGAGATGGAATCTCAGGGTTGTTTTGATTTGCATTTCCCTAATGACTAAGAATGATGAACATCTCTTTAGGTGCCTCTCAGTCATTAGATATTCTTCAGGTGAGAACTCTTTGTTTAGCTCTGTACCCCATTTTTTAATAGGGTTACTTGCCTCTCTGGAGTTTAACTTCTTGAGTTCTTTGTATATATTGGATATTAGCCCTCTGTCGGATGTAGGGTTGGTAAAGATCATTTCCCAGTTAGTTGCTTGCCGCTTTGTCTTTTTGACAGTGTCTTTTGCCTTGCAAAAACTTTGTAATTTAATGAGGTCCCATTTGTCAATTCTTGATCTTAAAGCATAAGCTATTGGAGTTCTATTCAGGAAATTCTCCCCTGTGCTCCTATGTTCAAGGTTCTTCCCTAGTTTCCTTTCTATTAGTTTCAGTGTGTCTGGTTTTATGTGGAGATCCTTGATCCACTTGGAATTGAGCTTAGTGCAAGGAGATAAGAATGAGCAAAGACCATAGACATCATTTTACCGTAAGTTTTCTATTCCTTGATAACCTGAATTGATTGGAACAAACCTCTCGAACTATATTTCTTTCTGCATAAGCAGACATTTAAATTACTAAGCCTCTAAATCTCAGTGAGACATCAATTTCATGCTGTGACAAGCTCAGGAATGAAACGAACTACACACGTGAGAGAGATTCGCAGCAAACCAGAGCACTCTGCACAAATGAAAGCCTGCTGGGAACATGTGGCTACATGTGTGTGTTTGACTCGATCTCACGCCTCTGCGCCTCTGCAATAATAGGAACAAGTGTAAACTGGGCTGGACAAGGATTTCATTGTCCACGTTTTTCAACTATTTTTAATATTGTATAGGTAGAGCTTAAAAATACCAGCAACTTTTGAGCATAACATTTGGCATAGGCTCCGGGCTGTCTTAATGGATATTATCAATATAGCTTCCTACTGTGCCTGCCATTTATCTCAGTCTTAACAAAACAGACAGAAGATTCAAGTTTTATGTTGGACTAGTATGAAACTTCAATTATGAAGAATCACACTGTGGGTCATATAGCATTTCTGATTATATGGTGGAAAACGTGTGTGTGGGGGTAGGGGATAAGGATTGGTTCTGTGATGTTAGAAATAAAATCAGATTGTGGTACTTTGTTCTTAAAGTTCGTGTGTGTGTGTGTGTAAGTGTGTGTGTGTGTGTGTGTACACATGTGTGAAAAAAAGTTTTGCTGGGTATAGTGTTTTGGGCTGACAACTACGGTCTCTTATAATACCCTTCTAGGTATTAGGGTTTCCACTGGGAAGTCAAGTGCTATTCCAATGACTCTTCCTTTATATGTTTCTAGGTCTTTTTTCCATGCAGTTTTGATATTCTTTCTATGTTCTGTATGTTTGGTGTTTTCATTTTTATGTGTTTGGGGGACTTTCTTTTGTGGTTCAGTCTATTTGGTGTTCTATATGCTTCTTGTTCCTGGATAGGCATCTCCTTCTTTAGGTTAGAGAAGTTTTCTTCTATGATTTTGTTGAAGCTATTTTCTGTTACATTGAGCTGGGTATCTTCTCTTTCTGTGATTTCTATCATTCATATGCTTGATAGAGTATAGATTTGGTTTTGCTGGTATATTCTGTGTATTCTGTGTATTTGTAGACTGAACAATTTCTTTGGCAGTGGTATTCATTTCTTCTATTTTGTCTCTTTGACCTCCCGTTTTCTGTTGGTGACTTTTGCCTCTGAATTTTCTGTTCAAGCCCCTAAATGTTTTATTTCCAGATTTTCCTCTCTCTGGGTTTTTTTTATTGATTTTGTTCCCAGTTGTAAGTCTTCAACTGTTTCTTAACTTTGTTCAATTCTTTGTGATATCATAGATTTCTTTTTTTTTGCTTTGATGTTTGTTTATTTTGCTCAAACAATACAGATCAAGCAAAGATTTTTTATTTGATAACATTTGCTTCAATAATGGAATTTCAGCTAAAATGCCAAAAATGGAGGTAATCTATAAATTGTCACAAGTTTGTGTCTCAAGGGAAAAATAATTGGTGTTCCAAGAACTATCTTTCCAGCCTATTGTTTTTTTAGGGAACATGAGCAACCCACCTGTCCACTGCCATTCTGTTCTGGTAGCTCTTCCCATTCTCTAGGGCAGAGCTTGGTCCCCACCTCCCTACCCCATAAGCACAGGAAGGTGAGAAACACAGGCCTCCAGGTACATGATGCAGTCAGGGAGCAGACACCAGGTTGTAGCTTCATCTCCCTAAACATTAGCTCTTCTCTCCACAGGATGAGATGGAGATAAAGAGTCTGAAAACCATTACGTAAGGGTTTGGTTTCTCCAGTTCATCTCTCCCTGTCTCCAGCGTGTTCTTCTGTATCATGACAAAATGGGAGATTTTTCTGGGAAGATGAAGCTGGCAAATTTGAAACTGTTTCAGAACTCAAAATAGACATTTACTCTTTCCACAGATAACCTGCTGTGATTTCCCAAGGAAACCTTCTATCTTTTCAAAGATGTGAAGATGCAGCAGAATTACCTTGCAGAAAGGCTAGGCTTGGGTGGGTTGCCACGCACCTTACCGAGGGTCCTCATACTGCTCTATGCTCCCCACACAGCTGTTTCCCATTATATCTAGAGGTTCTGCTTATAAGAGTCCTGCAGTCCATTCTTCCCAGACTGCTCTTGGGCAGGCCCATAGATTTCTTAAAGACTGTTTTCCATTTCTTATTTAAGGACCTTTATCATATTTATAAAGGCTAAATTCAGTTCTTTGACTCATGCTTCAGCTTTATTGTAATTCACAAAGCTTGCTATGCTAAGGTTGCTGGGCTCTCACAGAGACAAATTGTCCTGGCAGTTATTGATTGTGTTTTTACAAAGGATGTTTAGGCATCTGACTTTGGGAAGACTGAGATTATAATCGTAGGAGTTGATATCTGTTCTTTTCTTTGTTGGATGGGAATTTAGCTCCTGGTTTCTTTTGCCCATAGTTGGTCTTATGAGGTTGTGATATTTGTGTGGTTTCTGGTAAAGCTTTCACCGGCTTCCTGCTAGTGTTTGTAAACTGAGGAATCTAAGAATTCCTTATGTTTTAAATCCATCAAATATTCTAAGTTTTGATTTAAGACAAAAGTTGAGCACATTCTTCCATTTGCCACTGCATGATATCCCCACTCAAACACATGTTCCTGTAAATTAAACTAAGAAACACAAGGTAGAAATTAACAAGCAAAATATAATACAGAAAAAGGCAAATAACAGCTCAGAAATGACAGCTAGATACAGGTCCTCAGCATGAGGGCACATCACAGACAGTTTCTACCCTGCCCCGCCCCCTTTTTGTTTCTCCAACAGAAGTTTTTAATACAAACAAGCGTTGGATGCAAGCAGAGAGTGACTCTGAATCAACCCTAAGATGATTAACAGCTTCTGCCTGGGATCCAGACAGGAACAGCAGGGTTTCTCTTCAAAATTGAAGAAAAACGTCAAGAAGCTCTTTTTGTCAGAACTATAAGGTACCATTCCTGAAACATTGTAAGCTAGATTTTATCCAGATCATTCAGGATGACAAAATCCACCACAGTGTTTTTTCCCTCTTGCTACATTCCTCTTCCATCTCTGCTGAAAATATTTAAAAGCCACTGTCTTCTCACAGAGAGAATTTGATCTTCCTTTAACTGTGAGCTACAATGACCATGGAAAGAGCAAGAGCAGAAAACCAATATGTCTGAAAAACTTTTAAAAAACAAGGGACTGTGTGAACCAGTGTTATAGCGTCTTGACACAAGCTATAGTCATCTGAGAGGCGGAAGTTCCAGTTGAGAAAATGCAACCATAACATCAGGCTGTAGGCAGTTATAAAGGTAATTTTATTAATTAGTGATGATGTGAGAGGGCCTAATCCATAGTGTGTGATGCCTCCCTGCAGCAGATGGCTCCAGGTACTATAAAATGCAGGTTGATCAGGTGTCTTAGAGTTTTACTGCTGTAAACAGGCACTAAGACCAAGGCAAGTCTTATAAACGATAGCATTTTATTGGGGCTGGCGTACAGGTTCAGAGGTTCAGTCCATTATCATCAAGGCAGGAACATGGCAGCATCCAGGCAGACATGGTGCAGGAGGAGCTGAGAGTTCTACATCTTCATCTGAAGGCTGCTAGTAGAATACTGGTTTCTAGGTAGCGAGGATAAGGGTCTTAAAGCCACACCCACTCCAACAAGGCCACACCTACTCCAACAGGGCCACACCTTCTAATAGTGACACTCCCTAGGCTGAGTATATACCAGTGCAGATCTTGGGAAGCAATACAGTAGTCAATACCCCTCCATGGGCCCTGAATTACTCCTTGACCCAGACTCCTTTCCAGTTCAAGGTTTTACCCTAACTGCTTTCACTGATGAACTATGATATGAAAGAAGTGAAATACACCCTTTTCTCCTCATCAATTTGGTTGTAATATTTTATTACAACAATAGAAACCTAAGACAATAGACTATTAGAATAAGTATAAATTAGTCAAAATAAGTAAAAACAAGATTAGGAGCAAGATTAAACTTCCACATACAAATGATATGGTATTATATATATTAATGTTTATATAATGAAAAAAATTGCTCTGGAGTAATAAGCTTGCTCTCTTTGTAGAATGAAAAGAAGTAGGTATCTTTTTTAAAAAATGACTAACAAGCGAAAATTTACATAAGCATAGGAGTTTGAAAGGATCTACTAATACCTAAGCAAACTGTTTTAGAAAGACTAAAAGATAGATATTCTTTAGAAAGAATAAAAAGATTTTGAAAAGATAAAAGCAAGTATCTTAAGACACCAGTTTCAAGAATAAAGAACAATGAGAGACTATGGGTTGATTAGGGAATATTAAATATTTTTGAATAATGAATATCCAAAATTTCACACTGAGACAGCTTTTTGTCTTTTTTATTATTTTCTTTATTTACATTTCAAATGTTATCTCCTTTCTGGTTTCCCCTGAAAATCCTCTATCCCAACCCACCCCCTTACCCCTGCTCACCAACCTATCCACTCCCACTTCCCTGTCCTGGCATTCCCCATATACTGGGGCATCTAGCTTTCTCAGGGCCAAGGGCCTCTCCTCCCTTTGATGTCCAACAAGACCATCCTCTGCTACATATGCAGCTGGAATCACGGGATCCTCCATGTGAATTCTGTGGTTGGTGGTTTAGTCCCTGGGAGCTCTGGGGTACTGGTTGGTTCATATTGTTGTTCCTCCTATGGGGCTACAAGCTCCTTCAGCTCCTTGGGTCCTTTCCCTAGCTCCTCATTGGGGACCTTGTGCTCAGTCCAATGGTTGGCTGGGAGCACCCACCTCTGTATTTGTCTGGTACTGGCAAAGCCTCTCAGGAAACAGCTATATCAGGCTCCTGTCAGCAAGTGCTTGTTGGCATCCACATTAGTGTCTGAGTTTGGTGACAGTATGTGGGGTGGATCCCCAGGTGGGGCAGTCTCTGGATGTCCTTTCCTCAGACAGCTTTTAAAAATTTGAGTCTGAGTCTGGAAATAAACACACATATATATAAAGGGCCTATGAAGGCCATGGTATATAACTTAGTGTCTGTATTACTATAACAAAGTACATGAAATGAGTTTATTTATAAGAGATATAGGAGATATTTTTACTGTCTGGAGGATGGAAATGGCTACTAGACCTATTGCTTTGGGGGTCTGCAAAGTGGCACCTCACAAGGAAAAGGAAGATGAATACAAAACACCTACAACAGCTAGCACCACCACATAACTCTCATGGAAAACACTTCCATGTTATAGCCAATATAATGAGAATTAAGTTTCAACATTAATTTTGAAGAGAACAGAAATATTTAAAATGTGTCAGAAAATAAAAGATTCATGAACCTATAAAATAAAAAACCGAACCCCCCAAAAGTAGAAATATAAATTTTAAAATTAATCATTTTGAATGTTTTTAGATAATTCACTGGGATAAAGAAAACAATATGCAAGGCAACAGATATCTGATCATGTATACTTATAATGCAATATGCATGTAAATAAAGATAATATTATAAATGAAAATCATGCAGTTAATCTCAAAGAATGTCTAATATGTATTATGGTGTATTATGGAGTCTGTGTCTACTGGCCAGAGAATCAAGAACTTGGAAGTCAATTGTAGGATATACAAAATAATAATAAAATATCAGGTACATAAACTTTTCAGGTATTTACTTCTAAATTATGCCTAATTTAAAGATTATCTAAATTGGAAATTACAAACTATATGAAATAAATAACACAAAACTATTTCATTTCTCTCTAATTCTAGACAACTAAAAATAGAATGATTACAGTGTACTTATAGATTTTAATTTAAGTGATTAGAGAAAGATCAATCTAGAGTTTGTGACATACAAAAATAGTCTGTATGAACACAAATAATGATAAACTGATGCAAAATATACTATCCAGAATGAAAGTTGGCTTTAAGAACCATTACTTCAGATGTCCAAACCATCAAGAAAAAAACTAGAGAAATAAAAATAACATCTTGCAAGATAAGTCAAACACAGTGAGAATTCAAAATGATGCAGATATCAAAGGAAAATGATTTTGTCACATGGGAACAAGTTTGAAATGGAGAAGAAATGGCCAAAGGTGAACAAAGGTATAAATCTGGAATAATATTATGCAGTCAGAGAAAGTGCAATAGTAACCCAGAGGTTAACATAATGGTATTCAAAGTAAGTAATTAACATGCATATAGATTCTTAATTAAACCAAAGATTTTACTTAGTATATACCACTATTTTCAAGTGGTTTGTTCTTAAGATATTAAGATTATGTATTACAAAATAGAATACATATTTTATTGAATAATATTGTGAAGTAGTGAATGTTTGCTGTTGTCATATTTTCCTGTTTTCTCATTCTCCTTCCTCCTTGCCTTTAACTTCATTTTGTCCTTCTTACTGATTCTTCTATTTTTTAAAGTGGTGTGTGCATGTATGTGTGTGTGTGTGTGTGTGTGTTCTTGTGTTCTTGTGTCTGTGTAGGTATTATTGGAATGTAGACTTTTTATGAGCTGGCTAGTTTTATTTCAACGCAACACAAGCTAGAGTCATTTTGAAAGTCTTTAAATTGAGAAGTTGGCTTTTTAGTGTTTGTTTGTAGGCAAGTCTAGATGATTGATATTCTTGGGACCCAACCCATCACACATGGAGCTGTCTCTGGGATGATGGACTTAGGTGCTATAAGAAAGAAAGCTGAGCAAGACCTAAGGAAGCAGGCCAGCAAGCAGTCACTCATGGCCACCCTCTAGGTTTCTGCTCTGGCTTCCTATTTTGGCTTCCCTTAGTGATGACTTAGAAGCTATAATGTGAAATAAAGCCTTTCTCCCCCAAGTTACCTTAAATGGCCATAGGGTGTTATCATAACAGTAGAATCTCTGTCTGAGACACCATAAATAAGATAAATAATGTAAACATGTTACTTTAGTCTTTCTGAATCTGCATGTTTTTCTTAGCAGAATGTTCTTAAGTTCCTACAAATGTCATGATTCACCCATTTTGTGGCTAAAACAAAAAAACTGCATTGTGTGTAAATACCATATGACCTTTGTCCATTTATCTACTAGTAGACAAATAGGTTAGTTTCATATATTGGTTGTTGCGGATTGTGCGGCAATAAACATGGATGTACAAGTATCTCTGCAGTGCGCTGACTTTGAATCTTTCAGTATATGTTACAGAGTACTGCAGCCAGATTGTGTAATAGGTAGAGGGTTAGTTTTTCAGGAGAGCTAGTAAATACCCACCTATTTCCTCACATCTCCACCAGAGTTTGTTTGTTGTCTTGATGGTAGATATTTCAACTGGAATGAGATGGAATCTCAAAGCAATTTTGATTTATTTCCCTGATGGCTAAAGGCATTAAATACTCTCTGAAATATTTATTAACTGTATTTCTTCTCTTGAGAACTATCTACATTCATTAGTTTACTTATTGATTGACTGAGTGTTTTGGTGTTTTGGTGTAATTCCTTATAGATTCTTTACTTTAATTCATGGTTAGATGCAGTTTTCAAATATTCTCTCCTTTTCTTTAGGCCATCTTTTCATTTTGCTGATTTTTTCCTTTGCTGTGCAGAAGCTGTTTGTGTTCGAAATAGCAAACTTACAGAGAACTCTGTTTCTAAATCACTGTGTTTATTCATTTTATTTTGACCCTCTCTTTATCTGCTTTATCTAAGAGCAAGAAAACTGGCTCTCATCATATGCAATGTATAATCATTTTGTTGTCCAATCATTGTATAAATAACAATGAGTTTCATTTCTTTCTACTCTTATTAACAGACAGACCAAATTTATCTACATGAGTACACATTTTGTGTACAATTTTACCTTTCAAATTTAGTTTCAATGTATCCTATTAAAATTGTGGATCCTTAAATTAGGATAATTTGTTCTTTACATCAATGCATATGTTTCATATGTTAACATTTTTATTTTATTTCATCTTAAATGCTGGTTGATTTTGTAACATTTATCTATTATAAAATTTACTATTCGTCCTGTATTGGTTAGCAAATATACATTATTTTTTTCTACCACCAGTGTTGAGCTATCTGAATATTTTTATCACAATGAATATTTCCCACAACCCTTCCATTTTTATTAAGCCTGCCTTCAACCTCTAGAAATCTCAGAACCATACCCCTTTTCCTGCAATTTTGCTTTTCCTATGAGACTACAAATTTAATCAAACAATCTGTAGTTCTTGGATCTGTCAATTTCTCATAGGAAAATAAAGTTAAGATTAACCTTTGATAAATCAATAAGTTATTACTGTTTGCTACCAAACATAATGGCATTTTATGTAGCCACTGTAGTTTGTTTACCCATACAGCAAAGAATGACATCCAAGGCATATAAAGTAACTGATGGTTATGAGCATACTGATGGTGAGAAGAAAATTACTAGGACATTTTATTTCAGCAAAGAAAATGTGTCAGCCTCTGAGCATCAAAAATCGACACAGTTGGAAAATGCTACACTACCTGGGTAGACATTTTCACACAGATAAAATACAATAAAAGATAAGATGACTAAGTCACTTCTTTTTTTTTTTAATTTAATTTTATTTTATTTTTTTAATTTACATTCCAAATCACTTCCCCTTTCCCGTTTCCTCCCTCCCCGAAAGTCCCATAAGCCCCCTTCCCTCCCTCTTTTCTCTGTTCAACCCCCTCTCATTACTCTGTCCTGGCGTTCCCCTACATCCAGTCTTTCCAGGACCAGGGGTCTCTCCTTCCATCTTTTTAGAAATCTATTGATATGCTGATTGTGTCTAGGGTATTCTGAGATTCTGGGTCAATATCCCCTTATCAGTGACTTCATACCATGTGTGATCTTTTGTGATTGGGTTACCTCACTAAGGATGATATTTTCAAGTTCTGACCATTTGCCTAGGAATTTCGTGAATTCATTGTTTTTAATTGCAGAGTAGTATTCCATTGTGTAAATATACCACATCTTCTGAATCCATTCCTCCGTTGAGGGACATCTGGGTTCTTTCCAGCTTCTGGCTATTATAAATAAGGCTGCTATGAATATAGTGGAGCATGTGTCCTTATTGCATGCAGAAGAATGCAAATTGACCCATCCTTATCTCCTTGCACTAAGCTCAATTCTAAGTGGATCAAAGATCTCCACATAAAACCAGACACACTGAAACTAATAGAAGGGAAATTAGGGAAGAACCTTGAACATATGGGCACAGGGGAGAATTTCCTGAACAGAACTCCAATAGCTTATATTCTAAGATCAAGAATAGACAAATGGGACCTCATTAAATTACAAAGTTTTTGCAAGGCAAAAGACACCGTCAAAAAGACAAAGCGGCAACCAACTAACTGGGAAATGATCTTTACCAACCTTACATCCGACAGAGGGCTAATATCCAAGATATACAAAGAACTCAAGAAGTTAAACTCCAGAGAGGCAAGTAACCCTATTAAAAAATGGGGTACAGAGCTACACAAAGAGTTCTCACCTGAAGAATATCTAATGGCTGAGAAGCACCTAAAGAGATGTTCATCATCCTTAGTCATTAGGGAAATGCAAATCAAAACAACCCTGAGATTCCATCTCACACCAGTCAGGATGGCTAAGATCAAAAACACAGGAGACAGCAGTTGTTGGCGAGGATGTGGAGAAAGAGGAACACTCCTCCACTGCTGGTGGAATTGCAGGCTGGTACAACCACTCTGGAAAGCAGTCTGGCGGCTCCTCAGAAAACTGGGCATGACACTTCCGGAGGATCCGGCTATACCACTCCTGGGCATATACCCAGAGACTTTACCTGCATGCAATAAGGACACATGCTCGACTAAGTCACTTCTATACTTAATATAGTAACACCTGAGATGATTTAGGTATTAGTCAGAAAACAATATCATGTCTTTCCATTATTCCATAATATTTCATCCTGCTAGCATAAAGGAAAGTCTGAGCTGTACATTCAAAATTGAACAGCAACATGCCTTTTCCTATGCTTTCAAGGAACTTGGAGAACATCTTGTTATTCTTAATATAAGCAGTGTTTATTTCATATATGAATTTGAAAGAAGGCATCTGACTCATGGGAATGAATTTACTAAAAATTCCAGAAGATGGCATAAATATTCCTGTTACAGATGTTGGTAGCATTTGGCTGTGAGAGTGTTGCCCCAGACACTGGCGAAGGGCAGATGCTAACATAATGAAAAGCTGAAACAGACAATGATCTGAAATTGTCTCCGCTTTTGTAAACAAAAATGTCTGTATCCTTCCATTTGTTACTTGTCATTTGGTGGTTTTTATATCAATACAATTAAGCTGCCTTGATCTTGATATCTCTATATATGAGTACACCTCAAATAAAATTGATAATTTTAAATATCTGAATGATATAAGCAAACATATTAATGTTGGTTAGGTTATACTGATATCATGAACATCAGTTGTTCAAGGTCTACAAATTGGCAATAATTAAATAATCCAATTTACAAAAACACCTGCTTGACCCAAAGACAGTTTCAGATTCTTGATTTCTTAAAACAGAAATTAGAAACCTGACCACATAAGCTGAAGCATTTGCATCTATTGAAGATTTCCTTATTCAGGTAGTTCTATTGATACTGTATCACCTGAGTAACAGCATATTTCTTTAGTATGCCTCTGACTTTAGTTTTCTGTCATTCCAAAGTATCTTTTTGTGTATTCAGTCAGAGTTCTATGTCCATAGCTACGTGAAAAATACATATAGAGAGGAGAGAAGAGCTGAGAGAAGAGAAAGGAAGAAGAGGAGATGGGAAGGGAGAAGGAAAGAGAGGAGAAGAGAAGAGAAGAGAAGAGAAGAGAAGAGAAGAGAAGAGAAGAGAAGAGAAGAGAAGAGAAGAGAAGAGAAGAGAAGAGAAGGGAAGGGAAGGGAAGGGAAGGGAAGGGAAGGGAAGGGAAGGGAAGGGAAGGGAAGGGAAGGGAAGGGAAGGGAAGGGAAGGGAAGGGAAGAGGAGAGGAGAGGAGAGGGAGGAGGAGAAGGAGGAGAAGGAAAAGGAGAAGGAGAAGGAGATGGAGAAGGAGAGGAGAGGAGAAGTGAGGAGAGGAGAGGAAAGGAGAGGAGAGGAGAGGAGAGGAGGAGAGGGAATGAGAGGAGAAGAGTAGAGAGGAAACAGGCTGAGGGAAGGGGAGGGAAAGAGAGAGGATGATAGGCAGAATTGATCATTTCTCTGTTCATTAAGATGCTTGGGATAATGATGATTAGAGCAAGCATAGATTTATTTCTCACATAGAAGACTGTCTAGACACAAACACTTCCTGAGTTGGGTCAGTTATTACCTATGGCATTAAGGTCAGTATTCTTTCAAGGCACTCAATTGGAAACTTTTAGGAGCTAGATTTAATAGACTGTGTACGTTTATAAAAGTATGGAGAAATTTCTTGGGTCTAATAGAAACTTTGTTGTCCTATTATAGAATAACTCCACTTTGACACTATATATGTGTATAGACATATTTTAGAAAGCTTCTGTTGCTGTAGATTTCATTAGGAGAGTTTTGAAAAGTCCTCAGTGTTATGTACTCCTCCATGTTTACTTCTCTGGCCTGCTTTCCTCTCCCCTCCCTTCCTGTTTCATCCCTATATTTTACACACTAATACCGGTGCACTGTACCATCACTTCCTTGAAAGCCCCTTCTCATGGACTCCAGGTAATTGTCTAACCCTGTATGGGTATTCCAAATGAAATACACGTATGAAAATGTTCATACTTCAACAAAAAAGAGAAAATGTTTGAATCTTGTCTTTTTGTGTCTGAGTTTACTTCACTCGGGATGCTTGCTCCAGTTCGAGATATCTACAAATTACATCTTTTCTTAATAGTTGAGCAATACCCTGTTGTGTAATTGTAAATTATATTCAGAATTTATTTACAAGTGATTCATTTATAGATACCTACACTATCTCCCTTGACTGTCTATTGGTAATACAAAAGCAACAACCATGAGTGATTAAAAAAATCTCTCTAGTAGAATATAGACAGAGCCCTTTAACTATATGTCCAAGTTGTAAAGCAGTATCACGCGGCGAATTTATTTTCAGATTTTGAGAACCGCATACTGATTTCCACAGTAGCTCTCCTAGTTTGAATTGTCATCAATCATGATGTGAGTTACCATTGATCATATCTATGAGAACATTTGCCATTGTTTCTGTGACTTTGCCAATGAAAACTGCTTTATACTAGTCAGAAAGGCTATGTTGTCTAGTGGTAGTGTTTTATCATAGCAACAGAAAGGCAAGCAATACACTAGAGTAGACATCTCTGTGAATATGAGACAGAGAACTCAAATGGGACATTCCCTGAAGCCCGTCAGAGCAGTTTCAATGTTGTATAATCACTTTGCTGACATATAATATTTTTCAACAAAGTTTCCACAGTTCCATTTTTTGCTGAACCGTAAAATATTTCTATATATTATTTTTCCCCTGTATTGCTCCTGATATCTTCTGTTTTTGCTTAAAATTCAAGCCACTTAGATGGACTTTTCTAAAGCTGTGTTCCTGGCAACCAGTCTATTCATACCAGTGCTTTCCAGTTAAGCTGCTGTCTATGGATAACATTAAAAATCTCTTATTCCACTGAAAGATGGAAGTCACAAAAATCCAGTGACACTGTAAGCATGGCTTAATATTTTCCACACCTCTTGCTATAAAACATTTAAGTAACTATTTGATGAATAGGTAACTAGACAGCATGTGACTTAAGAATAGAAATGTTAGTCACTGCATGGTCCCTTCACAGTTATGCTATCCATCAAGTTAAATGCAAGGATAAAGAAACCTCCAGTTGAACCAGCACCATTTGCTGAAAAGGCTATCTTTTTTCCACTGCATGGTTTTAGCTCCTATGTCAAAGATCAAGTGACCATAGGAGTGTGGATTCATTTCTGGGTCGTCAATTTGGTTCCATTGATCTACATGCCTGTCACTATACAAATACCATGCAGTTTTTAAAACTATTGCTCTGTAGTACAGCTTGAGGTCTGGGGTACTGATTCCCCCAGAAGTTCTTTTACTGTTGAGAATAGTTTTAGCTATCCTGGGTTTTCTGTTATTCCAGATGAATTTTTGAATTACTCTTTCTAACTCTATGAAGAATTGAGTTGGGATTTTGATGGGGATTGCATTGAATCTGTATATTGCTTTTGGCAAGATGGTCATTTTTACTATATTAATCCTGCCAATCCATGAGCATGGCAGATTTTTCCATCTTCTGAGGTCTTCTTCAATTTCTTTCTTCAGAGACTTGAAGTTCTTGTCATACAGATCTTTCACTTGTTTGGTTAGAGTCACGCCAAGATACTTTATATTGTTTGTGGCTATCGTGAAGGGTATCATTTCTCTTACTTCTTTCTCAGCCTGTTTATTCTTTGAGTATAGGAAAGCTACTGACTTGCTTGAGTAGATTTTATATCCAGCCACTCTGTTGAAGTTGTTTATCAGCTGTAGGAGTTCTCTGGTGGAGTTCTTTGAGTCGCTTAAGTATACTATCATACCGTCTACAAATAGTGATAGTTTGACTTCTTCCTTTCCAATTTGTATCCCTTTGACCTCCTTTTGTTGTCTAATTGCTCTATCTAGAACTTCAAGTACTATTGAAAGATATGGAGAGAGAGGGCAGCCTTGTCTAGTCCCTGATTTTAGTGGGATTGCTTCAAGTTTCTCTCCATTTAGATTGATGTTGGCTACTGGTTTGTTGTAAATTGCTTTTACTGTGTTTAGATATGGGCCAACATGCAGAGGAATGCAAATCGATCCATTTTTATCTCCTTGTACTAAGCTCAATTCCAAGTGGATCAAGGACCTCCACATAAAACCAGATACACTGAAACTAATAGAAAGGAAACTAAGGATGAACCTTGAACATATGGGCACAGGGGAAATTTTCCTGAACAGAATACCAATAGCTTATGCTCTAAGGTCAAGAATTGACAAATGGGACCTCATTAAATTACAAAGTTTCTGTAAGGCAAAGGACGCTGTCAAAAGGACAAAGCAGCAACCAACAAACTGGGAAAAGACCTTTACCAACCCTACATCAGACAGAGGGCTAATATCCAATATATACAAAGAACTCAAGAAGTTAGACTCCAGAGAGCCAAGGAACCCTATTAAAAATGGGGTACAGAGCTAAACAAATAGCTCTCACCTGAAGAATATCTAATGGCTGAGAAGCACCTAAAGAAATATTCAACATCCTTAGTCATTAGGGAAATGCAAATCAAAACAATCCTTAGATTCCACCTCACACCAGTCAGAATGGCTAAAATCAAAAACTCAGGAGACAGCAATTGTTGGCGAGGATGTGGAGAAAGAGGGACACTCCTCCACTGCTGGTGGGAGTGCAAGCTGGTACAACCACTCTGGAAAGCAGTCTGGTGGTTCCTCAGAAAACTGGGCATGACACTCCCGGAGGATCCATCTATACCACTCATGGGCATATTCCCAGAGGCTTCCCCTGCATGCAATAAGGACACATTCTCCACTATGTTCATAGCAGTCTTATTTATAACAGCCAGAAGCTGGAAAGAACCCAGATTTCCCTCAACGGAGGAATTCAGAAGATGTGGTATATTTACGCAATGGAATACTACTCTGCAATTAAAAACAATGAATTCATGAAATTCCTAGGCAAATGGTCAGAACTTGAAAATATCATCCTTAGTGAGGTAGCCCAATCACAAAAGAACACACATAGTATGCAGTCATTGATAAAGTGATATTAACCCAGATTCTCAGAACACCCAAGATCCAATTCACATATAAATAGATTTCCAAGAAGATAGAAGGCAAGACCCCTGGTCCTGGAAAGACTGCATGTAGGGGAATACCTGGACAGAGAAGCGAGAAGGGGTTGAATGGGGAACAGGGTGAGGGAAGAGGGCTTATGGAACTTTCGGGGAGGAAGAAAACGGGAAAGGGGAAATCATTCGGAATGTAAATAAAAAATATAGAGAATATAAAAATGGAAATATATTTTGCAAACATCTGTAATATTTCCAGTGATTTTATAAATAAATTACAAAAACTTTAAAAAAAAGGATACAGAAACCATTGAAAAGATACAGGCTTCTCCTTAAATTTGGAGGATCAGCAAGGAATATACAGATAAAACCAGAAAAGTTGGATCATTTGAGTTTTGTGCTTAATAATCTTGAAGTTTATTAGAAGATACTGAAAGAGCTACCTGGTGGGAAGTAAATGTTATTAATTACAGATTTAATATTAAATCACTTAAAGAATCTCTTCTGCACATTTGTCAAAAGAATCCAATATGAAGATGGTGATATGTCTCATATTTGACCCTAGCGATCTATTTGGTAAGATGTCATTCCTATAGTTTATCTTCACACTAAAGAAATGTTTGGTAGAAACAAAATTTCTTCTAGAAAGACACTTCTTGTCTGTATTTTTTTTTCTAAATGAACCAAAAACTTTGGCAGTTCTAACATGCCAACTTTTATTATCGTATGTTCACCTTCTGTGATTTTGAGAAGAAAATGTCAAAAGACCAATAGCATGATGGAAGCAAAGGCAGCTTCATAACACATAGTTCAGTGAAGTTTGCTGTAGAAATAGTTGTCGTCCCTGTGCATCTCAGACTTTATCATATAGCCATTTCTACCCTTGTTCCAGTCCTGAATTACAACATTGGAACTTAATTATTTATGACTATATACCTAGGATATAAACTTGAGCTAATTTCCTGACTAGTCCGTAATATATATATATACCATTTATTCTATTTTATGTATGCCACATGGCTGGTTAACTCTCCTCAGTTTTATATGTCCCTATTCTCAAAATCTGGGTGGCAAATCTTCCCACCTCTCACTAACTTCCAGATTTCCCATCCCTCTACTGGAACCCCCACCTCCTATTTTCTGCCTTTTGCCAATACACCATCAGCTTTTTATTGGCAGGTGATACTTTCACACAGTACACAAGAGACTCTCCACATTGTCAAGTCACTATCTGGATACTTTGATATTTATGCATTACTCTTGAGAAATATTGTCTATAAAATATTTTCAATTGAAAGTTCACCACACCTTTTATGAAATAAAACTTGTGACTAAATATTAATGAGGTACATGTTGGAAGAGGGGGGTAGAATGAGTATCAAGAGTTAGAAGAATGTGTAGAATGGTATGGAGCCCTGCAGTCTAGGTATGGTACGGCCATCCTATTCCTGATTTATAGTCTGCCATGATTACTTGCACAAGAATGGCCTGTCCACATGAGGTATGAATGTTTAGAATATCTAGCTTCCAGACCTCCCTGAGGATTATGGCAGTCAATGGCTGTTAAAGGGGAGATGCCATTTTCTCAGCACTGTAGCCATTGGCTAGGTGTCCTTGCTCTCCAAAACAACTACAATGAAAATAACCGGGTCACAGGAAAAGAGAAAGAAAAGAGGAAAAGATGTAGAGATCCATTGTAATGCCATATAGCCTCTACACAAAATTCAGCTGCCTGCATTTCACCTACACGGAGCTGAGGAATCCCAGCCACACCTCCTCCCACCTGACAGATGTCAGAGCCCCTCTGGCACTACAGTTTCCTGCAAAAGTCAAGTCGCCATCTCCCGCTGAGTAGCAGACCCTGTGATCTTTCTGAGATCTCTGTTATGGCAACATCTCTCACCCTGCCGGAGACCTGCTGAGAAGACTCTGCAGCTTTGGGAGGGAAGGTCACGCCCACAGCACATATATTGTCACTCTTGTCCCCAAAGAAATATAGAAAGACTTTGTACAGCCATGCACTAATGTCTCTGTGTGTTCTTTTCTCTCGACCCCTGCAGTTTCACTCTTCAGCTCTACCCCACGTAGAACCCGCTCGTGAGCAATTCCCGGGAAGTTCAGAAAAAGATACAGAATTGATAAGAGGAATGAAATCAGCAGGAGGGAGAGACACCAAAAAGAGCAATGGGACGGGAGTGAGCAGTGCATACATATACAAAAATATCACGATGAAGCCTTTATATAATTAATGATTGTTAATACCAAAAATAAAAGCAATGCTACCTGTTGTCATTTTCTTCTTTCTTTATATCAAAGAAAACTGGGACCATGCTTTCAGTCTGGAGATCTCATGGGAGCAATCAGAAATCATCCCCCTTCACACTTCAGGGATACTATGAGTCACTTTAATATGAGCCAGAAAGATACCAATGAGAATGTGTGATGGATTTCCCTGAAAGTGTTTACTATAGAAGATGATAAGAGGGAGGTATATACGTGCATTAGGATTTTTTTGAAAAAGTAAAAGATTAAAGATATGGGTAATTCTTCTATGATTGTTTATCCTGGTTGAAAACTAATAAGCAGGGCTGCAAAGATGAGCAGTTAAGACATTTGGTGCTCTTGTCTAAGACTGTAGTTTGATTCCCAATAACCACATAATAGTTCTCTCCACTGTAATTCTAGCTCCAGGATCAAACACTTTATTTTGACATCCATAGCGCCTCTATATAAATATGCACATACAAATAAATGAAATAAAATAAGTATTTTAAAAAGTAGTAGATTCACTGAACATTGTGAAGTCAGTATATAGTCTGAGAATTTAGAGGATGGAGCAAGAGAGTCAAGCATTTACAGTTACCCTCAGTCACATGTTGACATAAGGCCAGTCTACACTATAGGCATTCTTGTCTCAAAGATCTAAATTCATTGTGTAACACATGGGTTGTAGGTTTGAAGTGATAGAACTTGGGAGGCTAGATTGTCAGCAGGGTATATATAGAGTGACTCCTATCAAGGGAAATATATCAAGTCTCATAAAAGTATTGTTGATCTGATTAAAAGGGTTTAGACCTAAGATTTTGGGTAGAAAGAAATGAACTATTACAAAAAATAGAAAAACAACACAATAAATATGAACAAAGATGCTATGTCTCCTTAAAAGGAGCCTGGCATTTCTCTGATTTCAATTCACTAAATGTGGGGAGCCAAACAGGGTCATTCAGCCATGGCTGTCTTATGACCATGAGATTGCTGAACAAAGACCTGCCCAGGAACTGCCGGTACAAAAGGATTCCGAGAGTAACTACGGAATGTCCCTACGTGCGCAGATACCAGATGCCTTCACCAGATGCCCTTTGTGCTTCCTGCTGCCAAGAACACCTTGACCCCTCCCTCCTTTGCATTTTGCAAAGGTCACTTCCCCCTAGCTCCCCCTCCCAACTTCCTCATTCAGGGCTTGGCCCATAGCTCACTTCCCCCTAGCTCCCCCTCTCAACTTCCTCATTCAGGGCTTGGCCCATAGCTCACTTCCCCCTAGCTCCCCTTTCCAACTTCCTCATCCCCACTGCTTAAAACGTGCTGCCTGTGTGACAATAAACGTGACCTTGACAACAGAACCTTGCTTGGTCCCCTTCTTTTCTCCCCCCCCTTGACCCTCAGATAGCGCCTCTTCAGGACCCTGAATAACTAGACCTGCTGGAGGGGTCAACTAAAAAACTCACTGGCCATTTTAGAGCTTGTTACCATTTACAGACAGAAAAAAAAACCCAGTTTTTTTCAAAACTCTAAATTTTTATTTGAATTTCTCATGATAATACCTAACTACAGAACATCAGTAATCACCATCAAGTACAAATTCCTAAGATCTTGTTCATAATGATCTTACCCATCACAGTGCCTTAAATTGAAAACTCAATGCTAAATAATACACTATTTCAAATAAATTTTAAAATGATAGTTGACAAATATTGAGTAAGATGTAGCCAATATGTGGCAGTAGTGATAAGATTTTTTATATTTTAGTTTCTGTGCTGTTCTTAAAGTTTCCTCAATAAATTTAAATTTAATACTTACACCTTTTAAAAAGCATCTGATATGGAAGATAAAACAGATTATGGTTTGGGAATCACAGCAAAAAAAAAAAAAGAGAGAGAGAGATCCAGCAGCGAGCAGTACAAAATTTTCAGGGTGGCACTAAAAGACAGGGAGGACATCTACTGAGCGAGATCCAGAAAAGGAACCAGAGAAGTTTTTCTTCCCAGGAAAAGAAGCATCAAAGACCCTCCAGAGGAAAGGGAGCAAGAAGGAGGTGAAAGGTTGCCCTGACAACACCCGCCTTAGTTCTACTCTGGGACGGAACACTGGCAGCAGAAAACCTTCTCTTGAGTAAAAGAAGATAACCATCTCAAATTCTCCAGATGCTGCACATCTGTTTAGAAGAATCTTTCCTTCTCAGACGATACCACATGACCACCTCACCTCTGGAAACATAAATCTGTTCCATCAGAACATTTCACGGTTATGAGATTGGTTTTTTTTTCATTCTTTGACAAATTAATATTAATATATGTAAATATGTGTTTATAGATATCATTTCCATCTTTTACTTTTCATTTTTGGGTGTTCTATTTGTAGTTACTTACTTGTTTGATATACTGCTAATGACTATTGCATGAATTACACACATCGAGGCCTTGGAGACTGGCTTCTGGGGCAGCCAGGCCTAAGTGGTCTGCATCGTCCCAGGTTCTGCCACTGTGTGTTCTTTCCTCAAGCACATGCTCTCCTGTTTAGATGTTTGCCTGCATCAAAACACATATTCCATATTTCATGCTAATTTTAGGTTCATCAAATAAAAACATTTCTACCTTTGAGCATGTTTCCCATAGTTTCGCCAATGGTACTCAGAATATATCAGGGGCTATGGATACGTTTTATTTTTACTTTTTTCTCTTTAACTGGATGTTTTTGTAGTGAAGAAAAAAAAGTGTTTCCATCAGTTTTTCTAAAATGGAACCCAAACACCACCTCTAAAATTTATTTTCAATTGACTCTACATTGACTGTAAAACAAAGTAGAAAAAAAATCACATTGGTTTGATAAATGATGATGATGATAAACCTGTTCTTGGATTGTAACTATAGAGCTGCTAAAGGAGATTCTTTTGATACAGTTTGGAGCAGTGAACACAAGACAATTTCAGAGGAAAATATTAGGCTCACCAAGTTGCCTCCTACTATAGGCTTAGAATTAAATTGGGAATATTGTATGAAATTCAAATGTATGAAGTCAAAGTATGAAGTCAAATGATAATACATTTCTACTTATTTCATATTAATGTCCTCTTAATAACTCAAAATGTATCTAAAACTATGAATTACATGTTATAAAATTGTGGTGAGCTAGTACTTTCAATCTTTCACATTTATTATATCTTTAATTCTTCCAAAATCATAGCTTAAGTGCTAAACTTCATTCTTTCTTGATTTTGAATACTGGAATATTGTGCATTTTTGTTTCACAGTTGATCAATTTACTACTATTTAACTTCAGAAAGGGTGTGTGAACTAACCATGGACTTCTAATTTATTGTTTGTGAAAATTTAAACATTCTATCAACCATGCAACCAAAAAGTAAACACCTCTGGTTTAGTACCTCTCTGATAGTTTTCACCTCACACACAATCTTGTGGTAACTGGATTCTTGGAGTAAACATACTCCAATATTTCACATTTTATCTATTTGTTTCTTACCATTCAAAAACCACGGTTTAATGTTTTGAAATGCATAATCACATCTGTGCTCGTTGCTTGTATTGCATATTCTGTATCCTGCTTCATGCTCACAGGAGAAAAATGGGCATCCATTAACAAAACAATTGTGTGCAGGCAGTCAATGGACATAATTACCACCCTTAGGATTGACATCCTGGCCACGTATACTATTTCACCCACTGAGTGCTTTTTCCAGATTGTAACTTAGTTGGACCTTAGTAAGTCCAATCCTTACACATTTTTTTTATCCAATTCACCAAGATTTCCTGAATGATTGCCACCATACCCCATTTTGCAATCGAAGTTCAGTAATTATCCCTTACCCCTTAATAGATAATATGGTCCTCACAGAAGTCCTACAGATGCCAGGCTGTATTCACAGTTATTAACTCTGCCAGAACTCCCATCTCCTGCATTTCCACTCACCTAATATGCTACAATTGTGTGTGAATGGTTGTTTTATCCAAATGGCTTTCCAACTGTTCCAACCCCACAAATGCACTTAAACATTTTGAAAATGTGAATATGATCTATTACTTAGGGGACTCACAGACTACACTTCCATTATGGAGATAACACTGTCCTTCCCACATTTGAGTGTTAGTTTTGCTATGGGAGAATAAAAATTAAAGGTTTTTTTTTCAATTTAACTGTATTTTAAATACCCCAAATATGTTGGTATGTATATTTAAAACATGAATCACTCAGGTTTCTGCCAGTGTAGCCAGACCTGGGAACACTGAATTAATGCTGCTCTAACTAACTGAAATATCTTCATTTGTATTTTCATTTTTCATTTCCAGTTTCCATTTTCTTCTTTCTCATTTTTTTGGTAGAGTATAGAAAATGTAAATGTCAGTGAGGCTAAAAAGATGAAATGGACTGTAACAGGTACAATGTCCAGAATTTTAGATGTGAAGTGATCTGGAAGATAAGCTGTTCAATGTGCATAAATTGCCAACCAAACATGAAATATTCATATTTCATCTCCTCTATGCCAGGGAATAAAAAGAAATAGGATGATAAAGGTATGCTATATTATACTTAAATTTCAATGTTAGAAATACTGTCTTTTGAACATGTATTTGGAGTAAGGCAGAAGTTGGAATTTGAAAGAAATATTGATTCCCTTAGCATGAAAATATTCTTGATTTCTTAAGAAATGGAAAGAACTTTGATTTTTATTAGCATGCTAGAAGATGTTTTTAGTGCCACATCAAGGCACCTTGTCATATGTGGAGAGATAGAGACAGAAAGAAGGAAAGAAACTACATAAATGAATAATTAGCAAAAAAAGAAAATCTAAAATAATATGACCAGCAGAATTTTTATTTTATTTATTTATATTCTAGTTGTTGCCCTCCCCCCCCGTTCTCGGTCCTCCTTCCAACAGTTTCTCATCTCATTTCTCCTCCTCCTTGCCTCCAAGAGAGTGCTTTCCCCCACCAGGCCTCTCCAGTTTCCTGGGGCCTTAAGTTTCTCAAGGATTAAGCACATCCTCTCCCAGGCAGACATCTGCAATATATGTGCCAGAGGTCTCAGACCACCAGGCCCATGTATGCTTCTTGTTGGTGGCTCAGTCTCTGGGAGCTCCCTGGGGTCTGGGTAAGTTGAGGCTGCTGGTTTTCCTATGGGGTAGCTCTCCCCTTCAGCTTCTTCAGTCCTCCCCCTTATTCAACCATAGGAGTCCCCAACTTCAGTCCAATGGTTGGGTGTAAGTATCTGCATCTGCCTCTGTCAACTACTGGTAGGGCTTCTCAGAGGACAGCCATGCAGGCTCCCATCTACAAGCACATCATAGCATTAGTAATAATGTCAGACCTTGGTGCCCACCCCCTCCACCACAGAGAGATGGATCCAAAGTTGGGCCAATCATTGGACTGCCTTTCCTTCAATCTCTTCTCCATTTTTATCCCTGCAGTTCTTTTAGATAGGTCGTTTAGACTGGAACAATTCTGGGTAAGAAATTTTGACTGAGGGTTGGTATCTCTGTCCCTTCACTTGAGGCACTTTCCATCTACAGAAGGTGAACTCTTCCAGTTCCCTCTCCCCAATTTGGGCATTTTGGCTAAGATCACTCCCCATTGAGTCCTTAGAGTCTCTCACCTCCCAGGTCACCTCACATCCCACCCACATCGTTTGAGTTTATGCCCAAATATGGTATAGCTGGCTCTTCAGTAGCTACCAGATTCACTTCCAGAGTAGTTGTACCACTTTGCATTCCTACCAACAATGAAGGAGTGTTCCTCTTTCTCCACACCCTTGCCAGCATGTGCTGTCACTTGAGTTTTTGATATTAGCCATTCTGATTAGTGTGAGATGGAATCTCAGGGTCATTTGATTTGAATTTCTCTGATGACTAAGGACTTTGAAAAAAAAATTTTAAGTGCTTCTGGGCTATTTGAGATCTCAGAAGAATTTTTTTAATGCTGTAATTTGTCATGGCAAAAGGGGGATTAAAGAGAAACTTCTTTGAGTAGGAAGTGCCTTTGGTTATGAGACAATCATAAGTGCCTGATTATCACAGATACAAATATATTTGAAGAAAAATGACCAGGATATTAGAAGGGTAGTGAGAACAAATATATCCACTTTTCCTTAATATTTATTCAAAACTCACAAGGTAATCATGACAGTTACTCCAGAACTGTTGAGTTGAAGTTCTCAAAGTATATATACATCAGAACAAAACCTGCATACCATGGGTCAGGTTCATCTTAACAGCTTGAAGGATTCCAAAGGGATTTGGAACACTGAGCTTTTCCTCAAATGGATACCAGAAGCCCAGTATTTCACTAGAAACTTTCTAAATATATTCATATTCTCCCAATTGCTACCTCCTTCATTTTACCTCCTGCCTTTTTGAAGCTTTCTCAACACACTCTGAGATCCTAGCTGTAGATCACCAACTCTTCTCTCTGCTCTAAAGTGCTCCTAGTTTTGCCATCCTTAAGTGTATTCATGAAAGAACTGATCTAAGAATACCCATGAAAGAACTGATGATATAGTGTTGATACATTAACTGACTCATGGAGTAATCCCTACCACATTGTATGGCGAATTTCCATACCAGAGAAGAATCCAGATCCTCAAATGGGCTTTAAAAACTGTGCGCATCCCTGTACCTATGGTCTTTTCTGATATCTAAGTCCTCATACTATACTATTCAACTAAACTCAAGGAAAATTTGTTTGCTAATTCATCTCTCTCAAGAAGTATACTTATTATACACCCAAGTTGCCTTTACACTCATTGCTCACAAGACAAAGTGAAACACCAAATTAGATTCATAATAAATGCTGTCATTCCTTGACAGAGTTATAAAACATTTTAATTTATAAAATATATAGCTAAAAATTCTATGAAATTGTTTTATCAAAACAGGTTTTTAGTCAACTCAAATATGAATAGAGATGTTCTGTGTTCATGGGGAGGAAGAAACAATCCTTCAATAGGATCTAATCTTTCCAACCTCATTTGTGAACTCAGTACAAATTCTATAAAACTTGGTCCTAAGAAAGATCAGTAAGTATTCTTCATTGCTGAGACATTTCTTTAGCACCCAGAAACAGTATTCTGACTTAAACTAGACTTTAAACATTTCTTGTTTACCAGGAAGCTTTTGAATAGAAAGCAAAATAACTTAAACACGGTACCATCAATGAAGCAGAGATACACTTTTGGAGAGTGAATTCAAGGTATATGAGCTCAGGAATGCAAGCTATGGCTTCATTTTTCTTCAATTATCATTATCTATCAGGAGCTACTGTCACTGGCTGCTGATTTGCACAATAAGGACATGGTAGGGTAGATGTAACAAGAGGAAGGGATGTTAAACTAGATAATTCTTACTAGAGACTGACACATTTGTGTTATTTCTGGCAGAATGACAGTTTACTACAGAGTGGCCCTTGCTCAAGGGGTTCAACCTAAATTATACTTGTCAAGTAACTGGAGTCTGTGTTATTCATTGTGGGAAAGGCTTGCATCTAAATACCATGCAAGAATCCATGATCCTGACCCTGACATTTCATTCAGGTTTCATGGAGCAAAGAAAAATTAAAGTCCGAAATATGCCCACAATAGGAAATGTATTCAGAGCAGATCAATCAGTGAATGCACCTATATGAAAAGATGGGAATAAAGCAAGGGATATTATTATACCTTCACATTATGCTGCTTGCAACTATAGTTTCCATTTGCTAACCAATTCTAGCCACATACAGACTTTAAAACAGAGTCTTAACTGCCTTTATCTTAGCTTGTCTTTTTACAGAATGGTCTCCACAAACTCTTAACCACAATCTACTGTCCTTTAAAGACATATTGAAGTTTCCTCCTTTCCTCTTTTGGCACTATTTAATAAATATGGATCAAAGTTAGTTGACGACACACAACAAACAGGCCATAGACCACAATCTGCATGAAAAGCATGAATTTGGGCTAGCTCTAGGACTAATTTGCTCTAAGAGGAAGATGCTTTCATTCTTTCTTGAGGACCTGGGATGCTTGAGGGGTAGCTGGATTTTAACAACGTGATGGAAAGCGTGAATGCTCATGGTGGGAAAGATATAAGTGAAAGAATAGATACCACACATCCGATTTGCATTCTCTCCTTTTGTCATAAAAACATGCAGAAAGGAGTCATTTGATTACAAATGAGGAAGAGATCTTCCCCTCGGGAAGCAGATCACAATGCCTGGGATTGAGGTACAATACTGAATTGGGTCTTCCTAGGTTTGTCAATCACTCAAGGGTTTTCACTGCTTGGATTTTAATGCCATTTATTTCAATGACTTAATTGTGACTTTTTTTCTTGTTTGGAACATATGAGCAAAGGTCAAAATATAAAGTAAACAGAGAACAGGCAGGAAGAGTCTTATGATTTTTTAAATTATAAATTTTGCCAATATATTTGATTGGTAACGTGATAAACAAATTACACGGTGATAAACATTTTGAATGGGATTGTTCTACCTTGTTTTTAGAGGTTTAGAGTGAGCATTTCCCTTTTATGCCCTAGAACTATTCAAGAAAAGAGGAGTAGGCATGAGCTAGATTTCATTCTCAAAGGTAGGTTCCAAATAAAGTGCAGAACTAGGAAAACCAGCAGAAACTTTGCCACAGATACATGAAAGCATACTGGAAAAGAAGAAGAGAGGAGCAGAGGAGACGGTCACCGCCCTGTAGGTTTCTGAGGGAGAGCACACTGCATAGAGATGAGAAATCAAAGGGAAAGAACTATATCGTGTCCACAAAGAAAGTTTGGAAGACTTGCCCTGAGAGCATTTGAATTTCAGAAATGCAAGGTGATCTTGTACAAAGAGCAGTATGTGCAAGTCATACTCTGAAGCTGCAGGCTCTCTCTGCACAAACTGAGCAACGAAGAGTTTTTGCTTGCACCATCTAGTTAGCTCGCAACACTTTCCCTCTTATTCTGTCTCCAGAACCTCTCTAAGGAATAGTTGGTCTGGGAAACTCAGTCTATTCAATAATAATAACTCAGTGAACTGACACAATAGCCAGAAATGCTTTCCAAACAAGAAAACTGAAGGAACATGATATATAGCAGATACAGAACTCCTGATGAGACAAAGGAGATAAAATTGAAAATAACACAAGACATCACATATTGATTTGTTTCTTTCTATAAAGTATAAAGGATTTAATTCTGATAGGAAAGAACACAGCATATAATATACAGGTCCCTTAGACAACTGGAAGATAGTGAATACATGTAACTGACATAACCTTGGAGAGCTCAGAAACAAAACAAGAAGAAAAAATAAAAATTTCTATTACATATATATATATATATATATATATATATACATATTCACAAATATTCGATGCATATATTTAATATGTGCAAAATTGCAATTCCTGAAGGAAAATCCAACTATCAAAATGACCCAAGTATTTGTATATGAGGACTATTTTCTAAAATAGAAAAAATATGAAACTCTGATGAAGTATCCAAGAAATCAGTCAAGATTGTGTTCCTGAATTTCAAAATTAAAGCAGGATCCTTGGGGAAAGCTGGGAAAGTAACCGCTGCCTCTTAAGGGACAAAAAAATCAGACTCTGGAACCTTAGGAACAATAGACAGTAGGGAGATAGTTAACAGATGCTTAAGACAGAAGATGTCAGCCAAGAACAATCAATCTCAAGAACCTACGAAACAAAAAAACCGGCAGCTCACATTCGAGTGCAGAAAGTGCGGTGCAGGAGAAAGTGCTGCAATGCAAGCAGATCTGTTGAAAGTATAGAATACTTCATTTCTAAGAGAGCTATCCTGTGGAAAATCTAAAAAGAAGTACTCATGCAGAAGACAAATAACAGCAGAGGGAATAACGATGAAAAGGAAGCTTCAAAAGCAGCAACTATGGCGATAAAGAATGGCTTTCTGGGTTAAAAAATTGGAAGGTAGGTGGGTGGCCCCATCCCTTCACTGAAGGCCCTATCTGTCTCCTGGAGGCGGCCTCTTCAGGTCCCATCTCCCCACTGTTGGGCACTTAGGCTAATTTCAATCCTATTGTGTCTTCTTACTTACCAGGTTTCTGGGACTTTCTAGGGGTTCCCTCACCCCAACTCCCCATAACTGCACATTTTCATTCATGCTCCTGGCCCTCTGGGCTTCTCTCCTGTCTCCCCTCCCCATACCTGCTCCTGTTCCCATTTCCCATCCCCCTCCCCTCTCCCTCTCAGGTCCCTTTTTCCCTGTGTCTCTTGTGATTCTTTTGTTCCCCCTTCTAAGTGGAGCTGGAGCATCCTCACTTGGACCTGCCTACTTGTTAACTTTCTTATGGTCTGTGGATTGTATCATGGGTATTCTGTGCTTTTTGGCTAATATCTACTTATCAGTGAATACATGCCGGACATGTCCTTTTGTGTCTGTGTTACCTTGCTCAGGATGATGCCCCAGTGTAGGGGAATGCCAGGGCAGGGAAGCAGGAGTGGGAAATAGGAGGGTGGGGGAGCACCCTCATAGAAGCAGGGGGAGGGGTCATGGGATAGAGGGTATCATGGGAGGACTGGGAAAGGGGATAACATTTGAATTGTAAATAAAGAAAATATCCAGTTTTTTTTTTAAAAATGAAAAAAAAATGTATAAGATCATGTCATCTGGAAACAGAAAAAAAAATAGGAGAGGTAATAAATGAAAGTATAAAGCTATACAGTTATAACATTAATTGTGAAGACGTTTATCATTATGTGAAGATATGTTATGAACTCCTACTGAAAATTAAATACAGGGGAATGCCATTAAACAGTATTGGGGATAAAACAATGTTAAAATGCATTTGGTTAAAATCTAAAGGAAACATTGTGTGAGGAAGGGAAACCAAGTAGAAAACAAGAAACTGGTCTATTTAAATTAAACCAAGAGGCATTATCACCAAGTATAAAATGACTCAACATTCTAACTCCTTTTCTAACTCCTTCAACATTCAAGCTCCATTTTTTAATAAGAGATAATCAGTATCAGTATAAATATAAGGAGCAAATGATCTTCATCTTCATGTAGACACCAATGGAGATTTTGAATAGAGAAAATAGAGAATGATAATGACAATGAATATGCATAGCTCTATTAATGCTTAGGAATCAGACTCAAAACACAGCATCACAAGAGAAATCCCTCAAAGTAGCGTAATTATGAATCTGGAAAATAAAATTGGTGAATATATGACAATTAGATAACATAAAAGCTGTAGAGTTAAAGAATGGAAGAGCAAAATACAGTCTTTAAGCTTTAAGTAGACATTGCAAACCTTCTCAGCGATTTATTGTATATGGCGCAGATGAATAGAGTAGGTTGTGATTACAGAAACACAACTGTCCCCTCACAGACCATTTACTCTGGCTAGCATGCATGATCATGGTCTACAAACACAGATTCATGTTGACCCAAATTTCATGTTGCAACCATTAATAATTTCATGAAGATTTATCGTACTAGACCAAAAACAAACAAAAAAAATTAAATATCAGGTAGCAGGTTTACATCAATTGTGGAAATCTCTGCTATAGGTGTAGCAGGTTGCTTGATGACATTCTTAGCTTTGGGGTGAGTGGACACCAATGAATGGACTACTAACTTACTATATTCTAAAAGGTTTCAGCTCTCTGTAACAAAAATGTTAGCTTAGACACTGAGCTGGGGAAGGAATGACTGAAGTTGCCAAAAATACTCCAAGATAAATTGTGACTGGGCTTTGGGCATGCAACATGCCAAAATGTTTACAATCATTAAAATCAGGTAGTCAGACTTACAGGAGGCTCACCATAAGCAGCCACTACTAGAAATGGCCACATAAAATCCTTAGCATTTAAAAATCACTCAGTAACTACAAAACGATAGTCAAGGGTAAAAGGCACATCTGTGAAGACAGATGACAGGCATAAAATATATCTTAATTTAAGATTTTATTTTTGCAAATAACACATTCTCTAAAAATAATGACGGAATCCTCGTGAAATATTTGGAGAATTCTCAACCATTTTAATACTAAATAAAATACCCTGAAGTGAAATAAAAACCAAAAAAATGCACTCATTTGCACACACTTGTATGCACATGTGCACACATTTGCACACACATATATACACATCCACTCACACATACACAAATACACATAATTAAAAATAAAATAAAAGTCTTTTTTAAAGAAACAGCATTAGACATTTTAAAATATTTGAATTCAATGAAAGTTATAAAATAACTTATTAAAAGTGTGGATTGTGGGGTAAAATAATATATTGAAAATCTTGTACTAAAGAAATGACAGTCCTAACTAATTTAAATTTCTAACTTGGAAATTCATAAATAGAAACCAGAGTTTATCCAATATATGTAGAGAAAAAGTGAAAAGCTACATAACATATCAATTAGAAAACAGTAAAAATAGCTGTAACATCTATTAAATGAAAGTTGCTTCTTTGCAGTGAATGTTAAATCAAATGTCTACATAATGATAAATGAAAAGGAAACCATAAACTACTCAAGTTTGGAATGATAGCACATGACAACGGGCAATATATGGATTATCAAGTCAACTATGAACATATTTACACCAGAAAATTAAGTATGCATGCCCATTTCACACAGAATTCAAGCATTATACTTCAACACTAATGATCATATTCTACAATCCACTCTCAATGTTCTGTATTTATTCTATATTTGTTCTACATTTATTCTATATTTGATAGATTTTTAGCAGCTAATTAAGACAATCTTTACTATGCTAAGATAGTTAGGTACTTTTTTTCAATCCTTACTTTATCTGCGTATATTCTCATATTTTATTTAAATATTTGAATATTTTAATATAATTATTGAGGATGCATAGCTCGTAACATTTTACCATCATCATATGTTTATATTTTGGCCCAAATAAAAATAAACAGACAAATGAAGTCATACAAAAGAAGGGAGAGGCCAGGAAGCAGAAGAAAAGAAATGGGAGAACTCTAAATATTAATTGAGGAATTTATTTTCCAGTAAATTGACTGTTAACTTAATTGTGACTTTCCATTTGGGAAAGGTCACTGATAACAGTCTCTTAACCCATTACAGCATCCAAAATGAAGTAGCAAATTCATCTCAGGGGAAACCATTTGACTCATTTCAATGGTAGCCCTGATGTCATTGGTTTTTAAAGGCAGTAATCACATGGTAGTTTGTGCCTCATTTTGTCATGAGTTAAGTTAAAGAATTTACTGAATACCTCTCTTTTCTGGGTAGAAGCATTGGTTTTTCTTCCTTATGAGTCTCTTGATATACTCACTGGGACTAGTAAGTACTCCTCATACCTAAAGATTAAATTAGAATCAGAACAAATATCAGAAAAGTGCTAATGCACAGATAAAAATTTCAAGTCCATCCATCTTACATTAAGCTTCCATGCAGCTGTTCTTGGTACAAAAATGGCAAATCACATTGAAGGAGGACAGTTGCCTTTTTCCAAATTAGTGTTTGCTGAGGCCAGAAGAACCTTCAGATGGGAAATGTGGGTGTGCACATAAATACATGTACTTTTCAGAGTCTGATTTGCTCTATCTTGTGCTACCTGAGCCCCTAGTTGCTTCAGTTATTTTAACATTAGGTGGTGCTGTATGTTCATGATTGCATGTATTCTGCTGTGGATTTATAGCCATGTGAAATGGAAGATGTGCAGGCCTGCCTTGTTGGCTTAGACAAATATTCTGTAAATTCATTCTGCAAATAGCATCTAATAAACTAATTTGCTTATTTACATGAATAGTTGTAATTGTTCACACCATTCTGTAGACTAAAACCATCCAGCATGGGTGGTAGCTATTCTCTGTACATTTTTGTGATAAATTTACATAACATAATTCAAATATCCACTGAAGAGGCTAAGAGAAACAAAGTCAAATTGGGTTGTCAGTTATTATTATAATGGTACAGAAATAAAGAGAGAGGGTCAGGGTTCAAGTAGGGAATAGATGAATAGATAAATATGATAGAATGAAGAACAGTTGTAGAAGAATTTTAACCCAGCAACATGGCTACTCTGATCACATCCAAAGACCTTCTAGGTCTTTATGATCTATACAATGCAGACATCTCCTTAGTACAAACACCAAACCCTATGGCTGGAATCTTTTACTACACACATTTAACCCCAAATGATAACATCTAATTGAGGGGGAAAGTGACTGAGCAGAGAAAAACTCTCTAATATAAGTCAGAGATAGAATACACCCAACACTCAGGAGAAAAACTGTTTAAGAGCAAACAGCAGATGGTTCAGATGAAACTAGTTCAGATGTTCAGATGGTTCACTGGTGAGTTGGGAGTTAGGTCAATTGTGAGTCCGTACAGTGAGTGCACTGGAGTTGGTTTCATTTGTGAGTTCATGCAGTTCAGCGCATGTCAGCAGAGGCAGTTGAAGCCATAGAATGAGAAGGAGACAGAAAATATGAACAAGATAAACTTAGCCCTAGAGCAAGTGATAACCGTGTGCATATGTGTAAGTTATAGAATTATCCTAGAAATCTTGGGGCATTGTTAGAATCCTGCACAGAGCCCTTAGCAACCAGTATTTGGTGCTGAAGATGTGTCTGCAGACCTATAGACAAGCATAACAACATATGACCTCTAGTAAGTTAGATCTAAAACAATGTGAGAAAATATGTTGTAAAAGCATATGGAAGGGGAGCCTTCTCGATGACTATCATATAGGGATGCTTGCTAATAAACCAATTCCCAGAACCCACATCACAGAAGAAGAGGACTAACTCAAACAGCTGTCTTCTGAGTACCATGAATGCTCTTTTCCCCAAATAATAAATACAAGGTAATTATTTCTTTTAAAAAAGTGTGGAACCCGCACCTCCAACACAAACCATGCTGTCAGACTCCATGGGAACACTGAATAACGCAAGAAAGCCATGTGAAGAAGGAGAGCCTTCCAAGTCGTAAGCTGGGAACACTGAATAACGCAAGAAAGTCATGTGAAGGAGGAGAGCCTTCCAAGTCGTAAGCTGGAGAATCCAAATTTGTGTGTGTGTGTGTGTGTGATGGTTGCTCTAAAATAGCTAGTTATTAAGAATGTAAAGGCTCTATAGACATGGCCCAGAGACCATGCATTTGAGTTTCTGGAACTATTCTGTGTCCTGTGATGCTGAAAGTAGCCATGCTTGTCAGCTTATGCAGTTGGTAAAAACTTACGAACACTTGACAAAACACCCTGCTAGGCTTTTGGTTTCCTTTATAAGAAACTCATTAAAGATTTTAAAAATCGAGGCCTCATTAGATGTCTTAGCTGTTAAGGACTCAGACTGTTCTTGCAGAAGACCAGAGTTTGATTCCCAGCACCCACATCAGTTGTCTCACAATCATTTGCAGCTCCAGCTTTGGGTGGATGGTAATGAGGATATATCTAGCTACGTACACACACACACACACACACAAACACACATATACACATGCACACTTACACGCACACACTTAAAAATTAAATTTTAAAGATGTTTGTGGATGCACTAGATGTAATGGGCATGCTTGTGTGTCTCTGTGCAGGTGTGTGCATGTGAGAACAAGTGTCTGTTGAGTCCAGAAGAGGGTGTCAAATGCTATGGATATGGGATTACAGGTGTTTGTGAACAGATCCATGTAAGGGTTAAAAACTGAATTTGGGTTCTGGAAATGCACTAAGCCCTCTTAACCAATGAGCGATCCCTCTATCCCATCCAAAGACTTCATTTATTTGTTTATCTTTTTTCATGTGTAATAATTTTATTTATTTTTGAAGTATTATATAGTTTATTTGTAAAATTGCATTTTTTTTTTCAGGAAAGATGTGCCTTTCCACCTTATTCCCACCTCTATACCAACCCAAATCTACACATTTTCTCTCTCAATAGAAAACAGAAAGGCATCTAAAAATCATCATCACAATAAAACAACACTCTTTTATAAATTCAAAGCTGTATCAGATGTACTTAGATGATTAAACTAAAAGGTCCAGAAGACATTGATAACCTGAAACTTCAGAATATGTCAGCTTTCACAGTTTTCAAATGTGTTGCTGAAAGCACTTGAAAAATCAGGGGCAGAGAAAGAGGGACTGTCTTTCTTTTTTTTTTTAATTATTTATTTTATTTTTTTTAATTTACATTCCAAATCATTTCTCCTTTCCCGTTTCCTCCCTCCCCGAAAGTCCCATAAGCCCCCTTCCCTCCCTCTTTTCTCCATTCAACCCCCTCTCGTTACTCTGTCCTGGCGTTCCCCTACATCCAGTCTTTCCAGGACCAGGGGTCTCTCCTTCCATCTTCTTAGAAATCTATTGATATGCGGATTGTGTCTAGGGTATTCCGAGATTCTGGGTCAATATCCCCTTATCAGTGACTGCATACCATGTGTGTTCTTTTGTGATTGGGTTACCTCACTAAGGATGATATTTTCAAGATCTGACCATTTGCCTAGGAATTTCGTGAATTCATTGTTTTTAATTGCAGAGTAGTATTCCATTGTGTAGATATACCACATCTTCTGAATCCATTCCTCCGTTGAGGGACATCTGGGTTCTTTCCAGCTTCTGGCTATTATAAATAAGGCTGCTATGAACATAGTGGAGCATGTGTCCTTATTGCATGCAGGTAAAGCCTCTGGGTATATGCCCAGGAGTGGTATAGCCGGATCCTCCGGGAGTGTCATGCCCAGTTTTCTGAGGAACCGCCAGACTGCTTTCCAGAGTGGTTGTACCAGCCTGCAATTCCACCAGCAGTGGAGGAGTGTTCCTCTTTCTCCACATCCTCGCCAACAACTGCTGTCTCCTGTGTTTTTGATCTTAGCCATCCTGACTGGTGTGAGATGGAATCTCAGGGTTGTTTTGATTTGCATTTCCCTAAGGACTAAGGATGATGAACATCTCTTTAGGTGCTTCTCAGCCATTAGATATTCTTCAGGTGAGAACTCTTTGTGTAGCTCTGTACCCCATTTTTTAATAGGGTTACTTGCCTCTCTGGAGTTTAACTTCTTGAGTTCTTTGTATATATTGGATATTAGCCCTCTGTCGGATGTAAGGTTGGTAAAGATCATTTCCCAGTTAGTTGGTTGCCGCTTTGTCTTTTTGACAGTGTCTTTTGCCTTGCAAAAACTTTGTAATTTAATGAGGTCCCATTTGTCTATTCTTGATCTTAGAGCATAAGCTATTGGAGTTCTGTTCAGGAAATTCTCCCCTGTGTCCATATGTTCAAGGTTCTTCCCTAGTTTCCCTTCTATTAGTTTCAGTGTGTCTGGTTTTATGTGGAGATCTTTGATCCACTTAGAATTGAGCTTAGTGCAAAGAGATAAGAATGGGTCAATTTAAAGGTCTTGGAAAGATCAGGAATTCAAGGCCCATATCTAAACATAGTAAAAGCAATTTACAGCAAACTGGTAGCCAGCATCAATCTAAATGGAGAGAAACTTGAAGCAACCCCACTAAAATCAGGGGCTAGACAAGGCTGCCCTCTCTCTCCATATCTTTTCAATATAGTACTTGAAGTTCTAGCTAGAGCAATTAGACAACAAAAAGAGGTCAAAGGGATACAAATTGGAAAGGAAGAAGTCAAACTGTCACTATTTGCAGACGATATGATAGTATACTTAAGCGACCCAAAGAAATCCACCAGAGAACTCCTACAGCTGATAAAGGACTTCAGCAAAGTCGCCGGATATAAAATCAACTCAAGCAAGTCAGAAGCCTTCCTATACTCAAAGGATAAGCAGGCTGAGAAAGAAGTAAGAGAAATAATACCCTTCACAATAGCCACAAACCATGTTAAGTATCTTGGCGTGACTCTAACCAAACAAGTGAAAGATCTGTATGACAAGAACTTCAAGTCTCTGAAGAGAGAAATTGAAGAAGACCTCAGAAGATGGAAAAATCTGCCATGCTCATGGATTGGCAGGATTAATATAGTAAAAATGAGCATCTTACCAAAAGTAATATACAGATTCAATGCAATCCCCATCAAAATCCCAACTCAATTCTTCATAGAGTTAGAAAGAGCAATTCAAAAATTTATCTGGAATAACAGAAAACCCAGAATAGCTAAAACTATTCTCAAGAGTAAAAGAACCTCTGGGGGAATCAGTATCCCGGACCTCAAGCTGTACTACAGAGCAATAGTGTTAAAAACCGCATGGTATTGGTACAGTGACAGACATGTAGATCAATGGAACAGAATTGAAGACCCAGAAAATGGATCCACACTCCTATGGTCACTTGATCTTTGACAAAGGAGCTAAAACCATCCAGTGGAAAAAAGATAGCCTTTTCAACAAATGGTGCTGGCTCAGCTGGGGACTGTCTTTCTTACCTATAGTCATCATGAAATTTCATTTGAAATGACTTCTACTCCTCTACCAGGATCAGAGCATAGCAGGTATCACTAGACTCCGGAATTATTTTCAGGCCTTAATCTTTAAAATGCAATTTGCACAATTTCATGTATTTACAGGGAGTATTAGAAACATATTCCCACCCTACTACCCTCTTTTATATGTTTCAGTTCCAACAAGATACCTTCACTTCTCAACCTGTCCCCCTCCTATTTCCATGTTTGTTTGTTTGTTTGTTTGTTTGCCTGTGTCCTGTAGGGAGTCACCACTCCTCTGTGGTCACAATTTTATCAACCATGTAATACCCAGTAAGACAGCATTTCATAAATCTCCTTTCTATCCTTTGGTTATGCAATCTATTCACCCCCTTATCTGTTCTTTTTCTTGGGTCTTAATCCCATTTAGGGTTAAAAACTAAACAGTTATTATCCCCAGAATTTTCTGTACTAATTTTTGCCTGCCACCAAAAGAAGCTTCTCTGGCCAAGGCAGATCACAGTACTACTGTAAAAACATGAATATAAATTGCAAGAATCTAGTTTAGTAACATCTATTTAGCCTAATATCAATTATAAGTTTTTCCTGTTGTCTGTGGCTTCCCCATCTACAGATTTTGTTCCAAGTTTGTTCTATAATTTCCTCCAGGGGGGAGATTCATTTAAAAAGTTGCTGATCATCTCCAAAATAATTATGCTACAGTTGTATCACTGGGAAAATCATGCCTTTAGGAATGGATTCCTACAAGTAAACCTATTACAATAGCATTTATATTCCAGTAGTTTTACATCCTCTATGTATCTCCAAGTAAATTCACCAAAATTTACAGCCCTGTCAGAATCTCTTTGTCTTACTATATGCTGTTGTTGGCTTTAGTTTGGTCTTAGATTTGGGACCAGAGTCTCACTATGTAACCCAGTCTGACCTCAACTGGAGTTCCTTTTGACTTTGTGATGGGATTTATGTGTGTATCATCAAGTCCAGTTTGCCTTGATTTCTTCACCAATTTAATATCTGTTTCTAAAGAACATACTTTCTTCTTTGCTAACTTCTCCCAGTCTTCATTTTCTTGAAATAGTCCCATGTACTTGCACATATCACTTCATTAGTTTATCTGAAGTCAATTTTATTCATAAGAACATCGTGTCATTGTAACTAGCATCCGAGATATATAGATGGAATCAGTAGCCCTTCTTGCAAATTAATGACTCCTCAGCAAACAGATATCATAGCATTAGAGATAGATACCTTATACATACCTTGACCATGCAGCCCTGTCCCCACTGCTGATGTATTTAGGGTCTCTGTGGTACATGAGAGATTCAAGGAGAAACATTAACCCCCATCTATTGCACACTCATTCATCCTATTCCTTTTCTACCTCTCATGGACCATCTCATGCAGCCATTTGCTTCTTTGCTGGACACACCCATTTGTAGTGTCACTGGTCATAACTATGTGCATGTACCTTCCCTCAACTTGTATATGAGTTATTTTTGTGCCTGTTTTCACAATTTTAGTCAAAACGATGACTGTAGTTATGCCTTTTAAAGCCAAGTTGTCAAGGTGCAGAATAAGACATGAATTGCTATGAAGGAGACTAAACTCCTCCAGATTCATCATCTGCTATCTGATCAGGAGAAATCTGTGAAAACCTGCTGACAAATGCTGACCCACACACAGAAACACTCAAGTCAGCATATGACGTCACTATAACATGGAAGGATATGGAGTTAGTCTTTCTGCATTCAGTCCCAGAATACCTGGGTCTTTTGACTCAGGAGAGCTTCACCTTGTGTTTCTTGATGCTATGCTTCTGATTTTTACATATTCTGGTATTCTACTGAGCCTTCTAAGCAAGACCAAGCAAGACAGAGGGAAATTCTGTACCCTCTGGACTTTGGCCACCATATTGCATCTTCCTCTTCAAATTCTTGCATTTTTTCCCAAGTCAGCATCTATTTGAACAAACAAGGAATTAATGAGGATAAACTTAAGAGTGAAGACAGTTTAACTGTACACAATGGATTTAGAATTCAGAAGAAACATTGTTTGTAGTGTTCTTTCTAGAGAAAGAAGAGGGCATTTCTAAAAGAAGTGGGGCAGGGCACAATGTGTTTGCATAAAAACTCATTTTAAACATGTTTAGCTTGCACTTTGTAGTTGCTTCACTGATTTGGTGCTAGGGCTCAACTTATACACTGAAATCTCCCTGTTTGGCTGTCAGCGAGGAAAAGATTCATACATCTTGTAGAGCACTCATCAAACCATTCAAAACCCCGTGGCTTAAACTTTTGCATGCAATGTTTAATTTTGTAATCCCATTTTCAAGACATAATCCTTTGTATGAAAATTAAAGTGTTAGGAACTTGTATTTGTGAGATGGAACTCAGCTGTCAAACATGATCTCTGAGCCTCCCAAAGAAAGACCATTTGCTCTTGGCCAAATAACAGTCATCTGAAGTTTTATTTCGACAGCTGAAAGGAACAAAATACATTCTGGAAACAACAAACATTCCATGTATTTAGCCCATGGGAGAATAGAGAGAAATGGATAAGTAAATGAGCAAAGCCTACACAAAACGCCTGCATCTTGATTCTTACAATCACATTTTATGATGACTTATTTGTCTTCTAAAATGAAATCATTTTCCAAATGAGTGGATAAGGAGCAGCACTCAGAGCAGTGAGGTAATGCATGCCCTCCAGAAAGTCAAACCATCATCTATAGGTGTGTAGGCGTCTCAGCCTCCTGTCTTTGCTGAGATTACTCAGAATTGAGCACTTCACTATGTCTTTGTGCTACAGTGGCTAGAGGCACATAGAAGAGTCATTGGCCATATAACAGATTCCTTGTGTCTGCCTTTTTTATCTACCTCTCTTCTGTTCTGTATTGATTGTGAGAAGTTCATTTTACTTCATTTCACCAAAACTAAGCAAATAACCAATTAAACAAACAAATAAACTCGAGTCATTATCAATGTGCCCTTGCCTTGGGATCTATTTATTGAAGAAGCCAAATTAAGAGACTAGTGGTCCTTAGCATTGGTGATAGTGTGTTTAATTAGCCATATATTATGTTGGTTAGTTGACTTGCAAATCAACATAGTCCAAACTGGGAAAGTACACTGCTGTTCCTCTCATCTGATGGGACAGTGGTGGCCCCTAGAAAAACAAGAGAGCTACATTTATCCCTGAAGGAAAGCTTTCTAGGAAAAACAAAATTGTCAAAGATGTGTATTTGTATTAAAGTCATAGTCAGGAATCTCATTGAGTCTACACCTGCCTTAAAATGGTCTGTCACTTTCTAGATGAGTCATATTTGGTTACTAATGAGGTTCAAAATGTAATTGTAAAAGGTGAAGGACTAACAGTCATACTGAGTGCCCTGCCCAGCCAAGTGCATTAGGCTAAAAAGGTAGGGTTACTGAAGACTTATGCCATGGACATTGAAAGCTCTTCTACAAGCTCATGTTCTGAAAACTTTTCACCAAGACAGTGGCGTCAGTTTTTGAAGGTGTCCAAGATTTGTGGAGGGAGAATATGATTGAATAATTTGGTTTACTGTAAGTGGGTAATTGGGGGTACATTATCCCAGACCCCTTCTGTCAGGCTGTTTCTTGGTGAGTACCTCTCTTAAGTGTGTCTGCCATAGCCATAGCCATGCATTTTGCCTGAAGTCTACAAGGTGACAGACCATGAGTGAACCACTAGGCAAGAAGAAATCACAAACCAAAATGAATCTTTCTTTAAGTTATTTGATCACTCCGATTAAAGCAAATAATACAAAATGGAACACTGGGGTATAACTGGGATTTTGGGATGGAACAAAATGAAGTTGGGTACTTTATGCCAAGCATTTCTCTGAGTTTCTTTTATTCATGCAAATAGTGCCCTCTTCTTCCTCAAACTTTGTCTTCTCTGGCTTAGAAGGCTTAAGTATTGCTCCTGATGCACTAATGTTAAAGCTATTACAGGACTTTGATAATAACTAGTCCATTGGTTTTTCCCAGTCACATATCAAGAAATAAATACAACAGAGAAGAGACAGAAATGGCTCTTAAAGGTCAGACTGACATGAATACGCAAAAAGGTTGAGAAAACAATGCAAAAATTTCATGATTAAAAAAACTGACTTTCAAATAAAATATATTGGACAATTTTATATTGATCCAGAACTTTTACTTTGCCATGTATTTGCATAGGTTTTTTCCACCGTAAATACCTATTGATAACATTACTTTATATATTAACAGTTAAATTTATAAGACTATTATTTCACAACACTATTTTAATTTGAAATCTCGGCAGAGTTTCTATCAGGGGTACATATTCACTTGGTGTGCATGCATTGCCCAAGCTACTCATTGCGTGTAACATACTCACTACCATACAGCTATTGGAAGGTAAAAGACAAAGAGAAGCATTGAGGTGGACAACTAAGATATGTGGAAAAAATGAAGGGTATTAAATTTCTTATAAATTATGTTTTTTGTGTGAATTCACATACACCTTAATCTGTATATTTTCCTGTAAGGATGTACACATATGTACTTCTACCATTTGAAAACACACTTGAATTTGGAGGATAGTTCATGTATATACAATAGCAAAAACAAACAAAAACACAAAAAGCCTTCAGGATCCATAAACACTGACACCACAGAGCTCTTGGTTTCTGTGACCTATGTATATAGCACCTTTTATTCTAGACTTTTTTCTTCTCAAGGAGTCCATGCAGGTCTCCAGGAAAAACAATTTATAATTCTTTTGGTGGATAGGACCTCACAGGAACAATTCTCTAGTTTATGCTTGGGAAACTTCAAAACCCCTTTCTATGTAAAGCTCCAAGTTTATATCAGCCTCAAATGATCATAAATCCCTCAACGTTGAAGAACCTACCCCCCCCCCCCAATCTGTTTGAGAAGAATATTTCATCTTAGGTTTGGCAAGTGATCCATTTCCAGTCTCCTTTATAGATTGCCAAATTCTACCTTCCTCTCATGCCTTCATCCATTTCCTATGTCTGCCTTGTTCCAGGCAAAGTACAGCTACCTTATACCATGTGAGGGATAGTTCTAGATAGGAGAGCCTAGGTAAAGACTCACAGAATACTAGATGGAAACCTCTCTTGTTAGGTTGGTTGTCTAAGTTGTACACAAACAAGTTCAGTGTGAGGGAGGAACGGGAAGCAGAAGCCAGCAGTTATCCAAAGCAGTCTTTCCCTGTCTTCATGCAGACTGTTCTGCTATAGAATAATATGCGGGGTAATAGGTTAAATAACATGGGAAAGAAAAGCACCATATGAGTGTATGCCTTGCCTTCAGGGAGCTATGACAGACCTAGTGTTTGCTAAGTAGGTGTCTATGGACACCCATGACAACCCATGTCCCAGGGCTACACCCTCAACAGAAAATGAAGGAAATCATTACTCTCTGTTCTGCAATGTGCTAGGAGAAGTTATAAGTATTTTGTTATCTTGAGATCATAGATGATTTCAATGATATTTCTCCAATTTTCTTTAGGGAAGAACATGGTGCAGGAATGGTGAAGGACTGTACTTAAGAGATTCACTATGGTAATACCAGCCTAGAGGAGAACAACTTGTCTCTAGTACTTGCTTGTTTTGACCTTCTCTAACACTACTAGAGTGGACCATAAACTTTTATGTGAAAAAAAATCTGCAGGCAAACTTTGGTCTCTAGTGTCCTTGCAGAGTTGAATGACAACCCTAGCTGTGTGCCTCATTTCCTTCTACCCCTCTGAGTCCACAGGCTTCCTGGGATTTTCCTTTGCAATACTTTGTTCCTTTGTTCCTTTTCTAGCCCCAAATCTCCTTTCAAGATTTTGGAAGATTTCGCTTCTTTCAGTAGACTTAAAGTCCTTAGACAAGTGGCTCTCAGCCTGTGGGTCCTGATCCTTATTGTAGGTTGGCAACCATTCACAGTGGTTATGTATTAGATATTCTGCATATCAGATATTTACATTATAAATCATTATAGTAGCAAAATTAGAGTTATGAAGTGACAGTGAAAATAATTGTATGCTTGGGGTCACCGCAGCATGATTAAAGGCATACAGTTTTGGGAAGGTTGAGAAGCACTACCTTAAACCAACTTTCAAAGATCATCAGAGGCAAGCTATCAAACCCCAAGTGGCTATCAGGGAGAAGTGTTGAGCAGCCAGCACCAGATACCAGGACGACCTTGGGTCTCAGAAACTTCTTAGTGTTTAAAATGGAAACACTTTTTTTTTGCTCAAAAAGATGTCAGCAAGTAAGATAGTGAAAAATAATTTATATAGCACTGTGTAGAAAAGAAAATTCTGAGTGTAAACAAAACCTATGAAGCTGTCAAGGGAAGTGAGGGAAGTCAAGGCAGGTGGTTCCTCAGGCTCTGTCAGTTTCTCTTTTTGTTTCATTTTAATATTTCAATTTTGAAACAAGCATTACAAAAACATGAATCTATGGTGGCAAAATGGACATTTTAACCATTTTAATGGTAGTGTCTTCTGTTACATGACTACAAGGATCTTTTGCCAGGTTGTTTGTGTCTTTAATTTCTTTGTACAATATTGAAAGTTTCTAGATTTCAAGGTTCTGATAGACTTGGATAAGACACTTCTAAGGATATTTCTGTGCTGCTGCAGATAGGACTTAATTTGGGGAGGTGGGTTATATACTTGCTAGGTTGTAGTATATGGAAACACATCTGAACTTGAGTATTCCTTTCAAATACTGCAGCATTACTGAACTCATTTGTTCTTATTTCCTAATGAATGTGGGGTGTTCTGTAGGTAAGATAACTGTGAACAGAGATACTGGACTATTCCTAATCTTGAATTGTTTTAACAAATCATTCCAGTACTATAGTGAATAGAAATAGTGTAGAGAGAGTGGAATCCAGCATGCCTACTACTTCTGACAGTCAATGGAAGGCTTTTGGGCCATTGAGTATCATGTCATTTATGAGTTAGTCCTACATCTACTTTTGCATGCAGGTAATTTCCTCTTATTTCTAATTTGTTCAGCGTTTTTGCTTCAAAGATCAATCACTTGAGATACAACAAAAAATAAAACACACATGATTTCTGCCTATTTTTTAAAAGAAATGTAAACACAATCTAATGATTCTTTTAGCAGAAAGATAGACCCCCATGTAACACTTTAGAAATCCAACCCACGTTAAAATGTTTTGACCCAGAATTGTTCCCATCTAAAAGAAATGCTGAAACAAAAATGGAGCAGAGACTTAAGGGAAGACCATCCAATGACTGACCCAACTTGGGATCCATCCCATGGGCAGGCACCAAACCTATACACTATTACTGACATTATGTTGTGCTTACAGACAGGAGCCTAGCATGGCTGTCCTCTGAGAAGCTCTTCCAGCAGATGACTGAGACAAATGAAGATACTCATAGCCAAACACTGGACTGGGGTCGAAGATCCCTGTGGAAGAGTTAGGGGAAGGATTGAAGGAGTTGAAGGGCATGGCAATCCCATAGGAAGACCAACTATGTCAGCTAACTGGGATACCTAGGAACTCCCAGAAACTAAGTCATCAACCAAAGAGCATACAGTGGCTGGTACTTGGCCCCTAGCACATATGTAAAAGCAGACAGCCTGGTCTGGCCTAATCCTGTAGAGACTTGATGACTCAGGGTAGAGGAATGCTGGGGGATAGTGTGGGAGAACATCGTCTCAGAGGGGAAGGGGTAGGGGAATGGAGTAAAGAACTTTGGGAGAGGGGTCCAGTTGAAGGTAAATAAATAAAATTATTAAAAAAAGAAAATGAGAAATATCTTCCCTGTTACCCTGGGTCTTTTCACTGCCTGGCTCAGAATTCTATGTCTCCAATGAGAACCCACACACTGTAGAAATTTTGCAAAGTCAAATACCGATTTCTCATTATCTTTTGGTTAAACTTTAGAACTGAGCAAAGTAACGCCAAAATGTAACCATCTCCCAAGCCTATTATCCAGAAGCCCTTCAGGAAACACTAACACAGCTATGGGAATAAGAAACACAAAGTATATGGGGACTGCTCATCCCTCTCTCCTCTCTTCCTTAGTGTTTGTCACCACTACCACTGTGAGACTTGTCAGCCAGGACTTCTGCCACATGTATTATTTTCATAATATTCTAGACTTTGAGCACTTGAATGAGTAAACTCACATGAACACTACAATATATCCATGTTGGCTAGGAAAATAAAACTTTATAAATGAGGAAACGGAGGTACGTAAATCCTCAGTAATGTTCTTGAGATTATAGTCAACAGAGGTAGAGTATGATCCAAAACACTTACTGGAACATGTGTGAGCTCAAAATCTTTCATAGTACTATAAAGCCGTGCTGTCAAGCCATAAATCTGCATATCATTTTCTTATTACTTGTTCCAACCACACTTTCTCTGTTATTCCCAAAGGAGAGAGGTGCTAAGTTACTCAGGCAGTGAGTGGTTCCCAACCTTCCTAATGCTGTGACCCTTTAATACAGTTTCTCAATCTGTTGTAACCCCCAACCATAGAATTATTTTGCTTGCTACTTCATAACTATAAATTTGTACTGTTATGAGTTGTAATGTAAATATCTGATATTTTTGATGATTTTAGGCAGCCTCTGTGAAAAGATCATTTGACCACTTTCAGGGATCAGGAACCTCTACTCTAAGGGAAGCTTACACATCCTGAGGCAATTGTTTTTCAGTAGTCTAAATAAATTGCCTTACATTTTCAGGGCTTATTCTGATAGGAAGAAACCCCCAATGCTGAAGAGTTTCCTATTAGAAAGCTAAGATATGACAATACATGTCAAAGGGCTTTACAGGGCACATGCCTGATCTAAGCATGAGAGCACACTGAGGTGACACTAAGTTCAACATTTACAAGGCATTTTTTTTTATCACATTACCATTCAGACTATAAACTCCTTTATTTGAGTAGATCATACAACATTTATCCCTATGAAGGACATATTACACACACATACATACACACACACACGCACGCACGCACGCACACACACACACACACACACACATATATGTATACAATGTTTTATTTTAGGAATATTTACCTTTTGTTTTCTATATTTTGAAAAGTGACATAAATCCAAGACATTGTTCAACATGCTTTTAACATTTTCAGGGAAGAAAACCTACCAAGCCTAGGAGAAAAGGAAAGTCTGTCACAGAAGTGAGCTGGTGTGTACTGGACATTCTAGTCCTTTCTTGTGACTGCTTTTCATTTCATCAGATATTATCAAACAGGAATGAATTACTGTTATTCCATGGTACCATCCAAAGACAAAAAGTCCTCCAATTTTCCTGGGAAACCTAAGGCATTCGATCAGGCATTTGAGAGTTATCTCTCCAAAAGAAATCATGTAGACTTAGGATAAATGAAGTGTACACTTTCAGTAGCCAAATATATGACTGGGACAGAGATTTTTGTACTAAATCAGAAACCGACTTAAGAGTTTAATATGGTGGAGCTTCCTGAGTTTGATGCCAAGTCAAGGTGAAGGGATATTTGAAACTGGATTTTGAAAAGTGTGCAATTAAGAAAAAAATGATTCTAACCTGAATGAGCACATTGACCAGACTTGAAGCTGAGGGTTGTAGTAACCTTGTGGAAGAGATGTAGGAGAAGAACAGGAACTGCTCCATGAAAGGCAGCAAGTGAAAACACCAAAATAGGGAGACATCAGCTGCGAGGCATAGGGTTGGATACAACCTCACTACAGCAGAAATTGAACACCGGGAGTTTCCTTCCATTTATCTGACTCCTGTATCTGAACTGACAGATATAACACTGTAGCCTTTCAATTGCATACAGCAATGCATAAATGACAGCAAACATTTTCGTACAGGAATATTTAATTATAAATTTCTATCACTTAGGAGCTACACAATCGTAAGTGAATCTATACCAAGATTCCTTTAAACGCCAAGGGCAGGAAGCCTCCCTTGCACTTGATCCCATTTTTGGAAACAGGTTACAGTGTTACATGGTTCAGTCATAACAGATACACATATCAAGCATGTTGGTCATGCTGGTTCTACATCGAGATCTAGGTGCCAAAATCTTAGCAGCAAGTAAGGTAGCAAGAAGAAAGAACTTCCAAAATCGGGATGCCCAGACCACTGTGATTCTCTATAAATTAAAAGAAAAAAGAATAGGCTGCTTGTACTTGTTATTTCCTCTTTGAAGTACAATAAATGAAGTCTAAAGTTAGGAAAATTGAAGTAAAATACTTCTGAAAGTGAATGTATTTTATGTGCTTTTAAATCAGTTCACTTTCATATTTTAAAACATTTTTCTACTTTACTTCTTAAGTAAGTCATGCACAAAATATTTAACAACATATAGTGTTGAAAGCTTAGAGACCAAACATCACCCTAAAGCATCCACCAGCTCTGTTACTGAGCCAGTTTCATCTGGCTCCTTTAGTTTCTTTTAAACTCTGTCCATAGACTAAAATAATATGCATATGCCATTTTTCATTTAGCATGTCAACTAGTTGTCATGTGAATGTGTGCTGTGAGCCAGTAAGAAGAAATATAGATAGAACAAAATGATCAGAATGACGGTTTTGAGGCCGTGGACACATGAGCTGGGAAACACATGTGCTCACTCAGTCCTGCCAACATTGCAATAAGGGACGACAGCTTCAACCAAAAGCAACCCAAGGCAAATACTTGGAAACCACTGTTAGGGGATACTGTGAGCAGTCAAAATGGTTGTTCCTGGAAGGCAACCTTCTAGAAGAAACCAGCTGTGAGGAAAGGATTTAGGCAATGAGTGCTATCCATGCAGCTTGTATGAAGAATGACAATATGAGTTTCTGAAGACTAGCTGGTGGCATTCAGGGTCAAGGGAGCTGCCCAGAGAGACGCACAGAACTATGGGTATGTAGAGCCTGGGGCTGGTTCATGAATAGTTAGGGTGAGACAGACAATTGTCCATTTTCATTTCTTTTGATTCTAAGACAATGTTTCCTTAATTATTACTTATTTCACTAATAATTGGATTAGTTAATAATTGGTTGATAAAGTTATATAGAATTATTTTATTCTATTTTGGAGAATAGAATTGAGCGTGCCATCTCCTCAATGGTTGGCTTCGGTCTCCAGTTGGGAGAGATGGTATATAATAAGATGGAGTCAGAAAGGGAAGACATCCCATTAGGCATAGGTTCTTCAAAAGCTGCAAATATGTAGCAGAAGAGCAGCTCAGTCTTTATGTGGATCCAGAACAAAGAGAGCAGGGCACATCCTTAAAACTGTTGCCTGTCTGTGGAATCCATTTCCTCAACTCCACAGAGGGGAGGCCTCCACTCTCTCAAAGGTGAAGAGGCAGTGGAATGGAGGGAGGAACTGTGAAAGAAGGGTACCAGAAAGGGGACAGCAGGATAAATTTTGGGTTGAAAGTATTGTGTGTAGGTTGGAACCACTGGGGTTCCTGCCTGGCTGCTGAAGGTGGCCTCTTCAAGTACCATATCCTCACTGCTATGAGTCTCAGCTAAGGACACCCCCATTAAATCTTGGGAGCCTTCACTATATCAGGTCTCTGGCCCTTACTGGAGATGCCTCCATCTCCTCTACCCCTGCCACCTGCAGATTCCATCCATTTTTAAGTCCCTCTGTTTTTCTCTATGTCTAATCCTGAAACAACCCCCATTCTCCTCCCCATCCCCACTCTCACCCAATTCTCTCCTTCCATCTGCCCCTTATGACTATTTAATTCCTCCTTCTAAGTGAGATTCAAGCATCTTCACTTGTGCCTTTCTTCTTGCTTAGCTTCTTTGGGTCTGTGGAGTTTAGAATGGGTCTCCTGTATCTTATGGCTAATATTCAATTATCAGTGTGTACATGTCATGTCTATTATTTTGGGTCTGGGTTACCTCACTCAAGATGATATTCTCAAGTTCCACCCATTGGCCTGCAAAAATAATGATGCCTTTGTTTTCAATAGATGAATTCTATTCCATTGTGTAGATGTACCACATTTTCTTCATCCATTCTTCAGTTGAGGGACATCTAGGTTGTTTCCAGTTTCTGCCTATTATGAATAAAGCTTCTATGAACATAGTTGAGCAAGTGTTCTGTGGTATATAGAGGGGGATCTTTTGGGTATATGTCCAGGAGTGGTATGGTTGGGTCTTAGGGTAGAACTACTCCCAGTTTTCTGTGAAAATGCCAAATTGATTCCCAAAATGTTTGTATAAGTTGGCACTCCCACCAACAGTGGAGGAGTATTCCCCTTGCTCACATCCTCACCAGCATGTGATATTGCTTGAGTTTTTGATCTTAGCCATTCTGATGGGTGAAAGAGGGAATCCCAGAGTCGTTTTAATCTAATCTCCTTTTCCCTGATGACTAAGGACTTTGAACATTTCATTAAGTATTTCTTAGCCATTTGAGATTCCTCTGGTCATTAATATCTCTCAACATCAGTGGACTCATTCCCCAAAGAAAAGACACAGGCTAAGAGGATGGGTCACGCTTTCTTTCCTTATTTATTTATTTATTTATTTATTTATTTATTTATTTATTTATGGAGTACAGCCTCATATACATTTATTTTCAGGTTTTTAAGAGACACCAACAGTTATTTCTACAGTGGGTAGTCTATATTCCCCCAAGCATGTACAAGCTCTCTCTTCTCCATAACCTCACCAACATTTGTCATATATTGTCTTTTTTATTTTATTTTAATTTTTTACTTATTCATTTTACATCCTGCTCACTGTCCCCTCCCACCATCCTTCTCTCCCTTCCCTATCTCACCTTCTTCCCTGAGCCCTGGGAGCGCTGAAGGACATCAAGGCACCTAGGAGTGTTCAGTTAAACACATATTTTAAATGAGGAGACTTCTTCATACTGTCTTTAACTATGATAACTCTGCCTGACATCTTCTAGCTAGAGATTTCTCAAGCTATGTGAGCCCTAATTTAGATCAACATCCACTCTAGGTAAAAGTCACTTTGGAAAATTTCAAATAAATCATTAGTTATTACTACTCTTTAATGCTAAGTGAGATGGCTCAGAGGTTAAAAGGACTTGGTGATCTTTGTAGAGGACCTGGTTTATAGCACTCACATAGCAGCTGATAACCATCTGTAACTCCAGACCCAGAAAACCAGGAAGCCCTGAAGCCCCCTTCTGGCTTCCACAGAAATCAGGTATGTAGACTGTCTACTTACATGCAGTTTTACACATAAAATTAAAAATAAAATATCTTAATGAATAAAGTATTCATTAAATGAATAAAGTATGTTTTTATATATTGTTGATCTCTTCTTGGTTTCACAGTGATTTGGTTAAATCTAGATTTTTCGATGTAAAGAAATACAGGTTTTTAAAGTATTTTTTAATAGTATTTAGAACTTCTTTGGTGTCTAAACGTAGTAACTTTTTATTATGTTAATTTAGGGAATGTCTTTTTCTTCCTTCCTATTTTATTTTTATTTGCTTTTATTTTTGTTTAATTGGGCTAAGGATCTCTATATCTTGTTTATCTTCTTGAAGACTTTGTTATTAAATTCTTTGATTTTGGTAATTTTTTTCTTTGTCTCTATTTTATCAATTTCTACTCTTCCTATTTCTATTTTTCTTGGCATTGAGTGGGATTTTCTTTTATATGTTTCTTAAAATTGTTGAGTTGCACATTAAGCACTTTATTTATGGTCTGCTATTTTCTTTTATAATGTAGGATTTCAGTGTTACAGATTTCTCTCATGACACAGTTTTTATGTGCCCCAGATCTTTTCATGTGCTCAAAGGTTTTCATGTGCTCCAGAACTTTTCATGTATCTCAGAGGTTTTCAGGTACCCAAAGGTCTTCATGTGCCCAGAGATTTTCATGTGAATGAAAGGTTTTCATGTGCCCAGAGCTTTTCTTCTGTTGTTTTCATTTTCATATAGTTTCAGATATTTAACTTTTATTTCTTTAACACATTCATCATTCAGCAATGGTCTGTTTAATTTTCATGAATTTGTGTACTTACTATAGATTATTTTTACTTGATTTTATATTTTATTGCATTGAGGTCAGATAGGATATTTGAAGTTATTTCATTTTTTTTTCCTGAATTGGTTTAGAAATGTTTTTTATCCCAGGATGTGGTTTGTTTTAGAGAAGATTCCTAGCTACATTATCAATATTTATCCTTTTACCCTCAGACAATTGCAATTCTCCCCCATCATGCCATCAACTTTTTTGCAGCAGCAGAGATCATTCGGCTATTCAAAACCAGAGAACAACTGAGCATACCTAAGCTGAATTGATATATATACAACACTATCCCTACCTCTAGGGCTCAGAAAACATCAATGAACAGAGGGCAGAAAGAATATAAAGGCCTTAGGCTGAGGGCATCTGCTGTGAGTTTGTGTGATGTGACAGCGATACTACAGCCAGGAAATATCAACGAGAACTGCCCAAAGAAGAACTCCCCTTTCTGTGCCCTCTTTATGGTCTTCTCTGATCCCTCTCCACTTAACTGCCTCTCCTTTCTGTTTTTCCCATTTTCCACATCATAATGCCAGTGCCCTGAGAGCCCCTCTCTAGAGCTCTTCCTGGTATCCATGGAAGTTTTCAATAACTACCAGGTTTCTGTAGCTACTTTCAGTGATATATGGACATTCGAAGACTTGAAGCAGGGATTCACAAACAAAAGAGAACAAATGTTACTGGATTTTCTTCATCTATACTTTGTGCAGTATGGTATTTTCTAGTTCCATCCATTTACCTACAATTTTCATGATTTCAGCCCTAAAATAATCCCTGAACTTTCTGTTCAAATCCACAGCTCACTTACCAGATGGGTCATCTGTCTTCTTAATTCTTTTTTTTTAAATTTCTATTTATATAGTCTAGATAATCCTCTAGTAGGTACAGTGCTGGCAAGGAATATCTGCCACCTATGAGCTTCCTCATTAATTGTTGTTGGTTGTGGTTTTTTGTTTTTTCTTTTGCTGTAAAGAAACATTTTACTATTCATGAGGCCTCATTCATCAGTCTTGTATTCCTGTGAATGGGGTCTATTCAGAAATTTCTTTCCTATTTCTATTTATTATCATCCATTGCCTATATATTCTTCTAGCAGTTTCATCAATTCAGGTTTCATATTTGGAACTGATCTTTTTGCATGGTAGATATGGGTGTAATTTCACTTTTCTACATGTGAACAAGCAATTCAGTTTTCCTAGCACATTTGTTGAGATACTATATTTGTCCAATGTGTAATTTTTGGAATAAATGTCAAATATCTGAGGACAAGAGTTGCATGCACTCGTATTTGGGTCTTTCATTGGATTCTACTTATGTAAATTCCTCTTTTTGCATCAGTACTGTACTGTTTGTGTGTTTCTGTGATATATCCTAAAAGGTGGTATGGTAATCCCTCCAACACTGTTCTTCTTGCTCAAGATTGCTTTTCACAAGCTAGCAAAAGAGGACATGAGACAGCATTAGATCTGACAGTTTGGTGAAAATTCAAGTTATATGTAAGGTAAAGCACTGAGCTCTAGGACCAACCTCTCCCTTCTCCCCTCCTTCCTCTTTCCTCTCTTCTCTACCATGTTTTTTTTTCTCCATAATTTCTCCTTCCAAATAAATTTTCATCTCCACTGCTTCATCTTCTAGTTGTCTTTTGATAATTTTTACTTTCAATTAATTTTTGTCTTCTTGAAATTTTAGCCACAACACTGGTTGTGCTATCTAGAGAAAAAAATTATACTCTACGTGTTAACTAAATCAATCATTTAATTAACTAAATTAGATTAATTATTCACTAGTAATTGATGATTAATTATTTTTTCTATATCTGATTTTGTGGTATCCATCATATAAATCACCATTAAGATGAAAATAACCAAATATTGAGTCCAGATTACCAATGAGTCTCATTTATTCTCATTGCTTAGCAAGCCTGAAGTTCAGGATGAAATAAAATAACTTGAAAAATGTAAATGAGATTTGGTATAGTTTGGTTAGAAGGTAATGATTTTAAAAGAGCATTGGATTTTTTAGTTTTCAGAAACTTAAAATAAAAGAACTCTTGTTTTCTCAACTTCTAGTAATAAAAAGATAGAACTGATTAAAATGGGAAAGTATCAACTATTGACTCTGTGCATTATAGGACACTGCTGTCAATGAGCCTAACCAGAATCCACTCATGAAGACATTATGTCATGGATATGTAATACTGATGCTGGAATGGGAAATTTCTTTTCTTCTCAATTCATCGGTACTAGACAATAAGCCTTCCTAATTTTTACCTTGTTCTGCCCTGCTCTGTCTTCTGCATTTTTCTTATTTATTCCAGAACCCATGAACAACTGATAGTTCCCAATGTCTACCTTATCCAGTGGCTCCCACATCTTTCACACTGTGGGTTTTGGAACCTATATTCCCTACAGTTCATCAGACTGTTTCCCTCTAAAATAAGCTCATTTCATAATTACCCCTACTATTTTTCACAATGGCAAAAGAACTATGTTGACAAGTATCAAGACAATATTTAGGACACACGCATTTTCCCTAATCTGTAATATTGACTCATTCTGAGTAAACAGCCAATATTGGCTGAATTCATTTTAGTTTCTTTATTTTAGAACAATAGCTTCAAAGTATCTGCAATCACAACCAATTGAAAACTAAAATAACTCGCTTAAGCTACACTTCACACTATCCGTGTATGTGGGTAACTCACCCCACAATTCAACATATTGAAAATATTGCAGATGATTCTTCTATGTCATCAGATAAAGGAGTCTGTGTCAAACATCTTTACAGCATAAGTCAAGAAGTAGGGAATCCATCTAAATATTAACCACTATAAATGGAAGCTCCTACAATGATCACATTATTCTGTCTCATGTTTTATAATAGAGAGGAGTCTTCTCCCTTCCTGCCCACAGGGAAATATCTGCCTTAATGTGGAAAAATTTTGTGTTTTTATCAGTGCAGACTCATTTCCTGTTTATACTACTGTAAGAAACATGATGTATCACTGTGAACTGATTATGCATATGCTAAATACCAAGAAATTGTTGCGTCAGCCAAGTCCCTATTTATAATTATGTATTATTAATATCTCAATGTTATTGTTGTGGTATTTAAACTTTTACATATATGTACTTTATAGAAAATTACAGAGTGAGGATTACTGTGACAGCTGGAGAACTCAAAGTTGCAAAATACATCTTTAAGTTCTGAACAACTTCCTTTGCACTATAAGCTAACAAAATGCTCAAATAAACGTTCATTCAATTATTTGTCAATTAGTTTCGTGATTTGAATCTCCACATATGGGATGTGTATCAATTTTTTTTGGGTTATTGATACTTTCATGGGTTGTTTTCAATGAGTGGATCACACACATCAAGAAAATGCAGCAGAAACTGAAGAATTAAAGTAAGGGAAGTAAAAAGGACCTAATGTCCAGATAACTATGGAATTAGACACAGAAAATATGCATATTTTCCCACACATTCTTACAATTTGATACAGCTGACCTGCTGGAAGCTCATGTTCCCTCAAGATAAGCAATTTCACAGCATGACAGATATACAACTAAGCTCTCAAAGGCCATATTTGGTAGCTTAACATTTTCTAAACAAGTATGACTAGATTCTGGAAGAAGCTTTAAAGGCACCAAGCTGCTTTTGAAACAATAACAGGGCATACCATAAAAGTTTGCATGCAGTTCAATCCATGTGGTTTAATCAGCAGTGAAAATCTAACAACACCAAGCTTATTATTTTAATAATGAGAAATGTGTTCTGAGGTTAAATCAATCTCTAACAAGGAGAAAAGCAGAAGAATATGACCACAGCAGTCCTTCACTTCTACTGGACTTCACCTGTATGTTTTAAAAGCATATTTAGTATATCATCATTTATTTTTGGCTTTGATATACGGACTATGTATATGCACATATGTAGGATAGGTATGGTGGTAAAAACATTCCATTTAACAGAAGACATGTTTTATTTCATAACAAAGACTGTCATGTAATGTAGAAGCCTCAAGCTGGTACATGTTTTTAAGGCACTTGATCCTATATTCAAAATGTACCATCTTTTGAAATCAGTGGATGACAAAATTAACTTTAAGTGATAGAATTTTTTGAAGTCCCTTCAAAAGTCACTGGTATTATTATTTTATGTGACTGTATACCATGGTGCATGCGTGGAACTCAAGGGAAAACTTGGTGAAGTTCATTGTCTCTCATCTCCCATGTTCTATCTAGTTTGAAACTGAGTCATCTTACTATCCCATGCAAATATCTTAAAGTTCTAAAATGTATATTTAAAAAAATGGTGTCAATTAGTATAGCAATTTTACCTCAAGAAATATTTATTATATTTGTTGAAAGTGGTACTGGATGAAATTATAATGTACATAACCCTAACCCTAATCTTCACGGTCAAGCTACTCCCAGCAATGAAGCTTGAAAAACATGCTCTATTGCTAGAATGTAAAAATAATCATTTGAATATTGAAACAAACATGAAATATTATTTTTAGTTTAATATAGGAATCAAAATTTGACTTTAAAATTTTCAGAAACCAGAAGTCTAGAAAATAAAAGTAATATAAACAAAACAGATTTATGTTTTCTGATATCATATAAATCCCATTTACTTTCAAAACCAATTTTATCTTCGCTTCATAAAATCTCTACTCTCTCCATAATCAAAACCCAGGTAGTTTCCTAATTTTTTCAGGACCTCAAAGGGAATTGTCCTAATTGATAATATTGTAAGTCATAAGATCACATTTACTAACCATAGCCCAAGGGAAAACAGTTAACTATAGCAAAAATTCACTCTGTCATGTGAAACAGGAAGACAAGAGATTTAAGATAAATGCCAACAAACTCTTATCAAAACTTACTTACAAATACAATCACAGGCACTCAGGATTCCTTGGATAAAGTCATTTCCCAAAAATAGAAATTGATTACTTGACACTATAATTTTCCCAGCAGCGTACTGGAGGAAAACAAGGTAACTAAGTGCCCAGATTTATAGAGGTGATCTGAAAGACAGAGTGATTCCATGAAATATTGGCTGAGGAAGTGGAACAGGCTCCGTGTACTTGAGGGTGAATGTTAACTAACAAGAAATGCTGGCAGGGCGCGGTTTAGTGGCTCTGTTTCAGGGAAATGGATGTACCATCTGCAAGGCTAAACTGAAATGACAAGCCTTTGAGGCAGAGAGAATAAATGCTCAATCCATTTGGCAGATAAAGCAGGTCATGGATTGGTTTATTTAGCTCCAGTTTCACATAAACAATACACAAGCAGAAGCAATGAACCGTTGGTAAATTTGACAGGAAATTCCATTTCGGGTTATTTCTCTGTTCAAGCTTCACATGGTCACTGATGCCTCACTCCGTCTCTTTGTCATGTCTTTTATTGACAAGGCTGCCTATTTATTTTGGTGGCTCAGATAACAGAATGTACTTAAAAGACATGTAGTCTTTCATACAGGAAATATGACCTACAAGCTTTGCAAAGACTAAACTTATAACATTTATTATAGAAGCTTATATGCAGAGAATAAAAAGATATACTTTCAGAGTTGTAACCATAAATACTTGACATGTATCTGACCGGGAGAAATACATGCTCCTAACATTTCATGCTTATCTGCACATTGCAATCTTAAGTAGCCTTTGGATACCCTCAGCAGTTAAGCATTCAAAGACAGCAGCCATGCATGTCCTCAACCTTTGATCCTCAAGACGAATTTTATTTGCATTGACTGTGTAGCAGCAGACTAGGAGATTCCAGATCTCCTTGACTTATTGTATCTATTTTACAGAATTTCATACAGTTCTAGAAAGCAAAGACTAACACTTTGTATATCAGTTTTGATGAAAAAAGTGTAGGTTTTTTTTTCACCTTCAATATTTTGGTGCCCATAACCAAATTCAAATATGTTCATAACAAATATTCCTCTCATTCCTTTTATAATTATATAGTCTCACTTTTTTCAAAAAAAATATTTCTTTTACATGTTCACTTCACATCCTGCTCATCTCCCCCTCCCAGTCACCCCTTCCCACAATCCTTCCTCCCTTCCCTCTCCCCTTCTTCTCTGATCAGGTGGGCCCTTCCCAGATATCCCCCCACCCTGACCCCAGGCACTTTTTCTCCTATTGAGGCATCCCAGCTAAAAGAATACATCCGAATACCGGCAGCAACTTTTGGCATAGCCCCCTCACAAGTTGTATGGGACCCACACGAAGACCAAACTGTACAACTGCTACATATGAGCCGGCAGACCTAGGTCTAACCCTAATATGTTCTTTGGTGGATGGTTCAGACCCTGAGAACCCCAAGGGTTCAGATTAGTTGACTCTGTTGGTATTCCTATGGAGTTCCTATCCCCTTGGAGGTTTGAAATCCTTCCACCTATTCCTCCATAGGAGTCCCCAAGCTCCATCCACTGATTGGCTGTCCCACAGCTGTCTGTACCTGCATTACCTATAAACAGGATAAATTTTGGGTTGAAAGTTTTGTGTTTGGGTTGGTGTCTTCATTGCTCTTCTAAGTGAGATTCAAGCTTCCTTCTTGTTTAGCTTCTTTGGGTCTGTGGAGTGAAACATGATACTTGTATTTTATGGCTGATATCCACTTATAAGTGAGTACATACCATGCATATCCTTTTGGGACTAGGTTATCTCACTCAGGATGACATTTTCAAGTTTCATCTGTTTGCCTGAAAAATGTCTTTGTTTATAATACTGAATAGTATTCCAGTGTATAGATGTACCACATTTTCATTATCCATTCTTCAGTTGAAGGACATCTAGGTTGTTTCCAGTTCCTGGCTATTATAAATAAAGCTGCTATGAATATAGTTGAGCCAAGATCTTTGGAAGATGTGGGAGAATCTTTTGGGTATGCCCAGACATCTTATACCTGAGTCTTGAGGTAGAACTATTCACAGTTTTCTGAGAAACCTCCAAATTGATGTTCAAAGTGGTTACACTCCCACCACCAATGAAGAAGTGTTCCCCTTGCTCCACATCCTCGCCAGCATATGTTATCATTTGAGTTTTTGTTCTTAGCCATTCTGGTGGGTGTGGGATGGAAACTCATAGTTGTTTTAATTTGCATTTCCCTGAGGACTTTGAACATTTCTTTAAGTGATTCTTAGCCATTCAGGATTCCTCTGTTGAGAAATGTTCTGCTTAGTTCTGTACCCCATTTTTAATTTGTTATTTTGGGTTGTTGGCATTTAACTTCATGAGTTCTTTGTAAATTTTGGATATTATTCCCCTGTCAAATATAGAGTTTGTGAAGACCCTTTCCCACCAGTAGGATTCCAATTTATTCTATTGACAGTGTCTGTCACCTTACAGAAGCTGTGCAATTTCATGAGATCCCATTTATCAATTGTTGGATTTAGAACATGAGCCATTGGTGTTCTGTTCAGAAAATTGTATCTTGTACCAAGGTGTTCAATTTCCCACTTTCTCTCTCTCTGAATATATATATTCAGAATACGGTTTAGAGAACCGAAGGACCTGATATGAAGCAGAAACTGTCTTTGTTGAAATGACACTATACTCCCTGGACAGTCTTGGAGGAAAGCTGGCATTCAGCTCTCCTATGAAGGAAAATTAGTTTCACAGGCTAGGATATAAGCCACCAACTGCTCACTTTCCCACTTGATCTACAGAACCATGATAAAAGATACCGTACACTGTTCAAGTTCAACTGAGAATTCATGTGATTAGATTGAATTAGCTAATTGATAATTCTTATAAACCAAAAATTGTGAATTGGAAGGCAATTTTAAGACATTAACAGTATGTGTCTAAAAGGAACTTTCTGAGTGAGATTAATATTCATCAAGACTTTTAAAAATAGCTGCTCATTTATAGAATTAGAATAATATTTGTAAAATGAATAATACATTTTATAGAAGAGCTAATGTTTTGAGTTTATAAATTCAATAAACTCAATATCAATTAAGAAGACTCAAAATAGATTTTTATTGAAATGGTGGCAATCAACCTTTAACTAAAAACAGGTTATCAGAGTCATGTTAAGATTGATTTTAAAACAAAAATGCAATGCTATTCCTGAACTCCAATTCAGTTATAAAAGACTAGAGTAAATATTTTAATTAAAACATAGAATCATAGTATAGCAGGTGCCTTTTTGTGTATTCTGAAAAGTGACGAGGGGGGACTCTACTCTAGAGAGCTTATTTGCGTATCTCTAGCCTTTCTTCTCTGCCTCTCTATATATTTTTACACATAAAATATAAGTCATGAAAAATGGTTTTCAGTTGTGAATGAGAAAAGAAATATAAAAACCACAAACACCCAAAATAAAATAGAGGCCACCTTCTCCTACTCAATCACTAAGGACAGAGTGTGACAATGAGTAGGTAAAGCTGAGGAGCCACTGGAATTAGTTTACCTACCTGCAAGTGTCAGGGTTGCTTAGGGCTTTCCTTGTGGAATATTCCAACTGACAAAGATGCGGGGGCAAAACTCTATTGGTCCCCTAAATACTATGAGGAAAAGGAGTGGAAGACAAAAATATCAAGTGAGAAGAAATTGCTTAGTAATAGCTTTCCTAGAAAGACTCAAGCAAATATTCACAGACACCTAACCATCTGAAAGCATGTCTCATACACTCATATAGTAATTAATGATAGAACGAAAGCAATTGTCTAAGCTTGCAAGCTCATCTATGGAAGAGGGGCTTGTATATGGAAATTCGATGAGCCAGTCAATGGTGTATATCAGAGAGCCTAAAATATGACACTCATAGCACACATGGTACAATTAGATGTAAAAAGAAGTTCCTCTTTACTGAAGCTAACCGACAAGTCTGAAAGGACAAAGAGACATTCATTGGATTGCATGAGACTTTCACCATATGCAGAAGGGTTGACTACAGAAAGAAGGGCTAGCTTACCATTAGCCTTAGCTGAAACATTTATCATGATTTCCATATTAGGAAAACGGGATCTTGCTACTTAAAAGAAGATGGATAGAGAGTATATGATTTCCTGATGAATGATTAACCAAAAGTTTAACTTTTGTCACTGATAAGGGGATATTAGCCCAGAATCTCAGAATACCCTAGACACAATTCGCATATCAATAGATTTCCAAGAAGATGGAAGGAGAGACCCCTGGTCCTGGAAAGACTGGATGTAGGGGAACGCCAGGACAGAGAAGCGAGAGGGGGTTGAATGGGGAAAAGAGGGAGGGAAGGGGGCTTATGGGACTTTCGGGGAGGGAGGAAACGGGAAAGGGGAAATGATTTGGAATGTAAATAAAAAAACTTAGAAAATAAAAAAAAATCAAATGACTTGGCTTACATGATTAAAAAAAAAGGAAAGTTACTTGAATTTTGATGTTCAACAACTTATTACAATTTTCTTGTTCTAGGAACTAGGCAGGGTTTGCTGAGCTTTTTCCTCAGTTTCTCACATGGTTACCATCACAACACTTTGTGGGTCTGTGTCTGAGGCCCAGTGTCTTCTTCAAAGCTCATAGATAAGTCAGGAAGTCACTTACCTGGAGCTATAGTACTGATGAGGACTTATTCATCAAACCAGCAGGCTAAGAATGTCTCAGACACTTAGGCCAAAGACAGCTCTCCCTTTGTCAGCTTAAAGCAAGGAATGAGGACCTTAATCATTTTAAAATGCATTGCTTGAAAACGTTATTTTACATAGGCGATTACTATTGCCTTTGTAGTATCTATCACCTTTCAGTGAAGGGAGGGAGAGCTGGGCAAGGTGCATCTGTAACAAGGCCTGGGGATGTGTGGGACCCTCATTCAGTTCTACTGCCAAGGTATCTGTGAACATGAGCAAGGCTCCTCAGTAATACCATTGAAAATATTGGCCAGTAGACTCCATCAGTTAAAGTCAATTTAAACCAGCAGTTCTCAACTCTTGGGTCTCCTGAAGATCAGCTAACACCATCAGAAAGCACCAATGTTTATACTAAGATTTATTAACAGCAGGAAAGTGATAGTCACTAACGAGCAACTAAAATGATTTTATGGGTAGGTAGTCACGACAACATGAGGAATCATATGAAAGGGAAGCAGCATTAAGAAGGTTGAGAACTGCTGCCTTAAGCAGAATTTCCACAGTGTTGGAAAATAGTATTTTTCTTTACTGCAACCTATTTTGCTTAAGCCTTGTTTTGTGGTTTACTGGGGGGTTTCTTGCTAGGCAATAACTCTCCAGTTTGCTGCATCTCCAGCATCTTTTACCAATTTTAAACAGCAGAGAAAATACATTTTTCTCAGACTACACTTTTCTAGAAAGTGTATTCAGAGAAGTATATTATAGAAATCTGCTATTATTTTCTATGAGCCTAAATGATAAGGTAAAAGTGAAATGAGTTTTTACTTGGCTTCTTTACTTGGTGTGTGTTTGATTGGGAAGAGGATATGCCATGGGGCACTTGCCATAGCCAGAAAATGATTTCTAGAAACTGATTCACTCTTTGACACGTGCAGTTTAAAAGAACTGAATTCAAGTCAAGGAGCTTGGCTGTAAGTGCTTTTATCCACTGAGCCACCTCACTGGCCCTACTTGGCATTTCCTTTATAAATGGCATATAAATTCTAGGGCTAATTAAATAGATTTTACATTATAATTATTGTCACTGTTTTTGCTTGAAAAAGAAAAATCAACATAGGGCATAAATTCTAATGTGAAAAAATGCTCTCAAAAATGTATATTTTCTTATTAGAAATAAACCCAAGAATACCTATTTTGTGAAAAATAAGAAATCACAAGAATGAAGATATTCTTACATTTAACGATCCAGTGGATAATGAGAGTTTTACATTTTTCTTTTGAAATGATTACTGTTCAAATGAACTCAGGTCACTGAAAAATATATATTAGACTGACATTTTTAATAGATCACATTAAAAGATACTGGCTAAACTAACCTCTTCTATAGATGCAAACTATCTAACTATAGTTTTATGTGCATAAGAAATTTGGTTAGAGAAACAAAGTGTTATATTTGTTCAAAAAGCAGGAATTGCATATACCAGTTACTCAGGGCCACAGAACTTGCATCTCTCAATGACATAGTTATCACAGATCTCCTGGCTTCCCCTGTATGGGTAGCTAGCTGTGGTCTGTAGAAGGCTTCTGGAGGAGGCAAGTCAGTGTCTTCACTGATGTAGTTACCCTTGAGTCCACTGTACTCCAGTGAGTGGTACCAAGTCCATACTCACAGGGAAGTCACTACATAAAGTCAGTGTGTCCTCTACAAGTAAAAGAAAAGTAAGCACACAAAAATCCCAAGTCCAATATCATGAAAATACAAGGGACTTTGTAGGGAGCTTGATAAAAGGAGGAGTATAAGAGAAGGTAAGTGAGTTCAATCAAAATACATTATACACCTGTAGGAAACTGTCAAATAATACATTTAGAAATTATGTTTCTTTTATACTTCCATAAAAGCAGAAGTAAAAGGGTGTACCATATTACAGAGCAAAAGGAGAGGCACAGTGTTGGAGAGCCAAACAACACATCTAAGATTTCAACACAGACATGATTCGAATTCCACTTATGTTCTTCATTTGTCTGATCTAACTGAAGTTGGGTACGTGGATGGGAACTCCAGAGAAGTTGAATTTTTGAATTGTGTAATTTAATTTTAAAATGATTATAATACCGGAGAGAAAATGATCTGTGGCAATACACACAAAAAATATCTGCATTTCTGTCACTGGATTGTCAAAAAACCAAGAGACAGCCAACACACTTGCTTGTAGAACACTGATGACTATCTTCTCTGAGTCTGTTATCTTCTATAATAGGTGTTTTCAATCATTGTTGTAATAAGTTATCACAAAACAAGTATTAATCACAAAACAAGTATTAATCAACAGTGTGAGGGTCAGATGTCAGGCAGGCTCAGATATGTTCTCTCCAAGATCCCTATGTCAATTTTGCTTAGCCAGAACCTCAATGCTTGGGAAAAATAATTTCCTTAGAAACTCATTATATCAGCAGAGTTTGGCTGCTTGCTATTGGAAGACTGGAGTTCTTGTAACCAAGCTGTTTCTCAACAAGAAGCAAATACCAGTTTCTTGAGGTCACTTTCTCCCTAAAGCCCTCTTTATCTTCAAACCCCGCAGCAGCATACCAAGTCCTTGTCAGACTTCAAATCTTCCTGATGGTGTCTGTCATCAACTGCATGTAAGGATCGTGTAATTAGATCAGATGTCATTCAGCTAATCTTGTCCTTGGGGTTACTCTGCCATGGAAAGATAGCCCTTCATATCCAAATGTCCTTGGAAATAGGTCTAGAGTTGAGTTCCTGAGTTTAAGGTGTTAGTGATATATAGTTACATTTTATCTTCCTTAGAGCAAACACTTTCTCCAAGTTCCACAAGAAAGACACACTGTACCCAGCTTTGAATGTGTGGATAATAAATCATTTCCCCCATTATCCACATATAGTTTTCAATTGGTGAAACATTTAGTGTGCATTTCCTGCATTTTTATCCTTGTAATATTTAGAGCATACCTAACATTAATGCTACTCAGTTAAAAAGTAAGGGTTTTAGCAGTAAAATCCCATCTTATAGTCTGAATCTCATAAAAATTTCTGACATCAGCTGTCTTCACTATGGCCTTCCTATAAGCAGGCATTAAAAAAAGACTGCCTGCAGATCTGTCATTGAGGGATGCTCTCAAAGGATTCCATTTCCTGGGAGTAAGACATGAACTGGTTGGCAATGGTATAATAAAGTCCTGGTCCTTTATGGAGTAATGGCTATAGCTTTGGGAAGCCCTGTGAGACCTGAAGACTAAATACATCGGCCAGCCATGAGATAGATAAGTACAATGATGAGCAGTGTCCAGGAACCATGTGGGTGACGCAGTAGCTGATGGAGGAAAACCACTGCAACTACAATTAGTGTGGCTGTTTGATATTGAAAAGGAGAAATTATCTCAATTAGAGAAGTCTTAAGTTTAATTCTGAAAACTTTACAGTGTATATCAAGCGAAATACATTTTAGAGTAAAATGTTTATCTTAAGCATGAGGATCGCTCTTGTTCCACCAAAAGATATGGTACCTATAATAAAAAAAGATGTCACTGAAAACTTCCTGGGGCAAAGTAGGAAGAATTTAAAATAACGCATATACAGACAGGGAGAAGAGTTCCTCACCCTGGAGTCTGAAACTTGTAGCCAGCTGGAAGCAGTAATTCCTGTACAATTAATATTTGTATTGATCCATGAAGGTGTCTTGCTTACCGGTTTGCTTTCCATAGTTTGTTCACCCTGCTTTTATATAGAACCTGGGACCACCATCCAAGCGTGGTACCATCCCACAATGAGCTTGGCCCTTCCACATTATGAAAATAGATCACAGGCTTGCCCACAGGGCAACGTGGTAGGGACATTTTCTCAGCTCTGATTCCCTCTTCCCATATTACTCAAGCTGTGTCAATTTGACATAAAATTAGACATCATGATGACTTTGGGTAGGGACTCAATTCTTTCCGAAGGCATCACCTGAGCATCTTAAACAAAGCTGCCAACTTTGTTTACAGTAAAAATACCCTAAATCTCTTTATCCCTGAGAGCTAGCCATTCATCTTTTAGTTTAAAAGTTTCAGGATAACTTTCAGAAACTATCTGGTCATCTTATTTGGGTTTCTAGCCAACCCTTTGAAGATCCTAAGTTGAAACCCCACTGAATTCCTACATACAACAGCAATGACAACCTGAGATACATCCTCAAGGAATCCATATGCATACTTTAGCATGTGTCACTTTCAGTGGCCTTCTCTATCTTAGAGAAACCTACATTCCCATCTTGGATGTTTTTCCTCTTTTTATCTAAGCATCTTTTTTTCCCCTTAGGCTTCCTGCTGTAACATTAAAATATCTTAGGTAAACCTCTACTCTGCTTTATAAACTGGATGGTGCTGAAGTTCTTTTCTGTGTTGAAACCACACTTCCCACTATAGCCCACATTGAAGTTTCTAAAAATCTAGGGGAACACCTTAGATTGCTGAAGAGGAAAATGGGAAGCCATGCCTCCTGCCCTTGTCTTTATAAACATGGATATTCTCCTGAATGAATTCAGACATCTTAGAATTCTACCTTTTTCTGCTTACTGAAAAACTTATCCCCCCTAACTATATCCTCAACCAGTAAATACCACTTTCCAACAAAGTTTGGGGTTCATGTTTGAATATAATACAGGAAAGACTCTGTGCTGGATACCTGAAGCTTAGAAACTTCTCTTCAGTGTGACCTTGATGAGGTCGAATAAATTTATCTCTTTTGTTCTTTTTTAAATAAATATATTGAAATCATTCATCTTCAATGTTCATTCCAAGTCAAAAAAAATCATAAGCTGGATGGTGGATTTTATTCTCTTTATGAAAATTTTTTCTTCCTTGAGCTTATACTTCCCAATCTGTTTTCTACATGTGTCATCTTCACCACTTGAACAGCCTTGACTTGAAATATAAGGCCACCCCCAGACAAGCTGTTCTGCTCTGCCAAGCTGTCCACTCCCCGTGCTGCCTCTAAATGTGCATGTGTGCTGCTTGAATATCCTGAAAAATATCTATAGCATTCTTGTTTTCAATTAATCGTTATTTTTTTTTACAGTCTACCAACAAACCATATTTATGTAGTATGATATGTGGTAATGTGGGCTTCTTTTGGGGGGAAGGGGGTTGATTTCGTTATTTGTTGTGTATTTTGAAACAACACATTGCCCCAACAGAGTACAGGTTTGTCTTGAACTAGTGTCTGTCTTCTGCTGGGTTTCCTTGTTGTTAGGATCAGAGGCTGAACATCTCAAGCCATAATGCCAGGCTTTAGAACATATATTCTTTATACAGCAATACACTCAAGACAGCTAGCAGACTTTCTGACTTTAAATTTTTGTACCATTTATCTGTAGTAATATCATTTATACGTGTTTAGTCCAATGATTTAGTAGCTATAGTTACTCTACCGTGTAGTAGCCCACCAACACTTCCATTCTAGCTGTGCCATGATCCCCATTAGCCAACCTCCTCCCATTCTCCCCCACCTCTTACCATCACCGTCTTCTCATGACCATTGTTGCAGTCTCAGTCTGTGTCAGCAGCTTCATTATCTCTAAGAGAAGCTGCAAAAGGAGAAACTTCAGATGGTAAATACAAAGGATTTCTAATGACTATTGTGATTCTAGGAATCTCAGTCACAGCTTTGTGACTAGTCTTGAGGGAATTTACTCCCAATAAAGAGGTGCCTTGGCCTCTGCGTGTCGGCATCTTTACGGAGATGGCTGTCTGTCCTGCTTTGTTCCTTGTGTTCCACATTCAGTCCCCTCTCATGGTTAGGATTAAGCAAAAGGTCTGTCTGGAAAAGATAGACTTTTACCTTGTAGAGTTGAACCAGAGGGATATCTCAGTGTCCTTTCAACATTGCACTGCTCAACTCAATTTTCACATTCGATGTTTCAAAAGCAGAGACCTTTTTACTTTTATTAAACAGTTTGGAGTTATGGTTACTGCTTCAAGAAAAATGAATTTGTGATAAAGTCATATCAAGTAACATAATTTATTATTATGGGAGAGGGGCAATTAGAATGTATGGAGAAAGCTTATGTGATAGGCTTGCCTGGGATACCAGCACTCAGCCAGAGACTAAAGGACTAAGAGTACAAAAGGTCAAAGTCACCATTGCTGTACACTAGGACTCTAAAATTCCCACAAATATTTTAATGATTATCCTTTTTCTGAACAATGTGATATTTGTATACATAATAGAACAATCACTCTGGAAGAAAACATGTTCATTATCTTTCACAATTACCCTTCTTGACCTTTTAACTCTGTCCTTGATATTCAATTGTCTGAGCTCACACACTATTTTAAACATCCTTTATATAAAGTCCACATTGTATAATCTACTAATCTACACCCACTCATGTTGTGACGATTGACCAGATCTCTACAAGTATTCATAACATTGTTTACGTATGTACCAAATTGATTTTATTCAGTCTGTTGACATACATGGTTATTTCTACATCTCTCCTGTTGGGCACAATGGTGCAATGAATGTGGGAAAATAGATATCTTTATGAAGTTCCGATTTCTCCTTTTAGGTACATACTGAGAAGGATTACTGGCCATATGGTATTTTTATTTTTAATCTCTTTAGAAACCACCATAATGCTTCTTAAAGTAATCGCAGCCATCTACATTCTCAAAGAGATGAAAGTTTCCCTGGTTTTCACGATCTTCCCAACACTTGCTTGGGACACTGCCTTTGAAATAGTAGCAATTCTAAGAGGTGTGGGTTATAATCATTATTGTTGACTTAATATGCTTAATTCAGACAATCATTAATTAATCATCATGAACAGCTTTTCACATACAGTTTAAGTACTTTAGTTTCCTCTTTGGAAACAGTGTAGACATTGCATTCCTCTTCTTTAAATTTGCCTTTTAATTTCTCTTGTATCAACTCATGTGAATTCATTTATGTTTTCAGAATTTAAAATCTTAATCAGACATAAGGTTGTCAAAAAAACTTCCTGTAGTCTTTTATAGCAGGTTTTTATTTTGGTGATTGTTTTCTTATCTGTGCAAAATCCCTTTGCTTGGGTGGAACCCCATCTGTTTATATTTACTTTTGTGGCTGAACTTTTAGTGTTCTAAAGAAATCACTGTCAAGTTCAGTGTTGAACAGTTTCCTTCCTGGGTTTTAATGATATAGTATTATGTTTAGTGCTTTTACATATTTCAACTTGATTTTTGTGTGATTTAGGAGCTACAACTGGTTATTTGTAGAGAACAACTGACCCGGATATACCATTTAATGTGTCATAGCTACTGTACACCTAAGGACAAGGAACAACACTGAAGAGAGGTATAAGAATTGTTGAGTCAAGGAAACAGTATTCTGAATGTGAAACAGTGTCTCTAATACCCTTTGAGTTATGACCCAGAACCCATATCAATGAAATATCATAACATCAATGGAATCTCCATAATATGATTACATAACTAAGTATGTAACCATACAATGATAACCTGTTAACATCTCAAACAACACTGGGGAAATCTTATAAGACTGCATCCCAGATTAAGATCTAAAAGATCTATTAAAAATCAGAATCAGTCTTCTCCAAGGAATATCCTCCTGATACGTTATCTAATCCTAAGAGGTCTTACACTCCGTGTGTGTGTGTGTGTGTGTGTGTGTGTGTGTGTGTGTGTGTGTGTTGTCCAAGAAAAGGCTCTACTTTTTTTGGTGACACTCTCTTTTTAATCTCAGCTTATTTGCTAGCTCTGGAAGAACTAAGTTTAAATATTTTTAATTCAAGGTAGAATCTAAAGATTGAAAGAGCCTTTACTTCCCTCTGAAACGTCATAAACCAGATCTCTATTATCTACAATGCTTGCAGCATCCTTATTTTTTAACAAACACTACCAAATTATTAAAGCCAATACTTAAAATAGACACAACATAGAAAAGATCAGAAAGAGTAAAAAAGGAAATTCCTCAGGGGAAGGGAAGGCTGGCTTTGGGATTAGAACTGCTGCAGGACTGAAATCAGGGGCTGATCCTGAGGGGCAGGAACAGCAGCTCAGATATAGGACAGACTCAAATTGATGACCAGAGGTGACAGGACCATTCATTAAATATGCGGGCCCACTGTAGCCAGCAGGAGATCACTGAAATATACACTGTATCTACAGACATGCCGAGACACAGGTGCCACAGCCGCTGTCAGGTGTGCTGGCAGGACTGCTGCTCTGCCACATGTGACTGCAGCTAGGCATGCGTCACAGACGCGTCTAGTGGTTCTCTTGTGCTGTCCAGATCTGGTGCACAAGTTGGATCTGGCTCCAGATTTGCTCTTTTCCCTGACGATTTACACCCATTCAATCTCTAGATCTGAGGATGTGTGTCTCCCCAGATCTGAGTCTTCCTCATCGTTGGATGGCGAATCCTTGGCCTGTTCTTCCTGCAACTGGGTGAGGAGCCTATTGACACGGACAATTAGATCTGACTGTGGCACGTACACACTCAAGTAGGCCTTCAGGTATTGCAGAGGGGGCAAGTCTGTGGGCTCACAAAAGTCCTCAGGGTTCTTGTCCATCCATGTGTCCAGGAAGCTACAGAGTGTTCTTTACTTGTTCATCCTCATCAGAATCGGGGCCGAAGAATGCATACATCATGAACAGCAGGTCCAGTACCTGTAGGGGGGTGGCAAATCTTCGGTATTGGGAAAGAAAGGCAAGGACAAAGGAGGGGTCCCCTTCCTTCAGAGAAGGCACCAGATTGTTCACCAGCTTAACCACACACTCTACACGGATGGGTGACTCTCTGCGGAGCTCTCTCAGATCCTGTGGGTCAGAAACATTCTCACCCGGGTCTGTGCAGTCCCAGTCTTGGCTGCTGTTGGTCAAAATTTTTCTCTTTCGGAAAGATGGCCACAGGCATTGAAGGCAACAGTGAACCCTGTGCCTCCAGACACCTCCATGGTCTTCCCTGTTTTCTTTCTTGAGGCCTGAGCCTCGAGTAGCCCGAAGACAGCAAGAGAACATCCTACCCTCTCTAATGTCTCTGACAAGTGATCCTGCAGGCCTTGCTCTTACCAGTGGGTTGCCTGGATACCAAGGTTCTTCACTGTTAGGTCATTGTCAAAAGGGTGGTTTCATTACTGTCCCTTCTTCATCAGGACTTTCTCAAAGGGCTCCTTGATTCCCTCCTACTTCCCAGGGGTACAAATCAACATAGGTATACATGTGTTTCCCATTTCTCTGCTTCCAGAGATTTCTGGATATAGGCAGTACCTCAGCTTTGCAATCTGGGTCCCTACTGTTGAACTGCGTCTGTAACTCTAATCATAAACTGAGCCCTAATTAGCTGAGGGGAAGCCCTCTATCCCATCCCCTTCCCCCTGCCTTTATCAGGGTGCTCCCCCCAACCATCCACCCACTCCCGCCTTCCTGCCCTGACATGTTTGCTCTTTGGTTGGTGGTTCAGTTCCCAGGAGCTCTGGGGGGTCTGGCTGATTAACACTGTTGCACTCCCACCACACGCCATGGGGCTTGCAGCATCCTTATATCTTCCAAGCTCCCACTGAAGCCCGCTGGGCTCTAAATAATCAATAGCCTTTTCAAATCAAAATTCAAATGCTACCACCAATCCCCACCACCCCCCAAAACCAAACCAAAACAAACAATCAAACAAAAAAACCCCACATGGTCAGGTCTGTCCCAGTGGCATCAAACTTCTGGTATGATTCTATCCTTGTTAGGGTTCTATGCAGTGAGAGAGACCATCACCAAACACAAATTGGGGAGGAAAAGCTTGTGAGACTTTATATCCCAGGTCATAATCGGTCGAGTAAATGCAAGGCACGATCTTGAGCTGAGGAAAAAGCCATGAATGAGTGCTGCTTCCTGGCTAGCTGCCCATGGTTTGCTCAACCTGCTATTTTATATCATTCATCACCAACTGCCCAAGAATCCTTCGCCCAGGGTGGTATCACTTACCGTGAGCTGGGCCCTCCCACATCAATCATTCAGCAAGAAAATTCCCTTTTTGAGGTTCTCGCTGAAAATGAGTTAATGAGAAATACAGTTTAAATCAACATACATATGGAGTATGCAGGATCTATATATGAAAGAATTGCATGTAGACGGTCACTATGTTATTTAAAAAGCCGGAAATCACAGTCTGTGAAAACTACTGCTTTGGAAATCAGAAAAATGTAGATCTAAATCCTGACTTTGCCTCTTGAATGTGCCCAACTTTTATAAATTGCCAGAGTATATACTTAATTTCCACACTGTTGGAAAATTATGTTGCCTATAGACATTACCATAGTATTTTTGGAGGACTGAAAACATTCAATATGCACTTTTGTCAGACAAATAAAGAGCCTTATCACATCTAAGAAATTACTAGAAACTACTTATTCATTTGTACATTGTATATATTCCATATATTAATTATAATAGCACTTCCATAAGGCAGCTACTGTCATAAATAACTAGATTTTTGAGTTAGGGAAGTAAAACTCAGAGTTTAACTAAATGACATCACAGTCTGTTTTCTTAACCACAAATTAAAATCATTACAATGCTTAAACTATTTTACTAACTTAATATTACATTTTACATATTAAGCATAAGTAATTCAAATTAAAATACATATTCTAAGAAATCATGATAAATAGACTATCATATTTGATGAGGAGGTTTGATGAAAAGATTTATTTGTGCTTGACTAATCAATTTAATCATCTGTATTGATATTTTTGAATAATGTAAATACTTAGAACTGATGCATATCTAATGCTGAAGAAATTTGTTATATATAATAAAAGGGTAAGAAAATTGTACCCTCAGAATATATATATATATATATGTGTGTGTGTGTGTGTGTGTGTGTGTGTGTGTGTGTGTGTGTGTGTATGTGTACATGTGTGTGTGTGTGTGTACATGTTATGGTCATTATGACCATAGATTCATCTTTTTCCTCTAACACTGAGTAATTTTCCTGCATGGAATACTGTCCCTTTGACTCTGTGCATGGCTCAGGTCATGTTAGGTTATATGGGCTTGATGTGGAAATACAACTATGGCCCCCCTTCTTTCTTTCCAGCCCTCACCATCATTGTTTGAGTCACTAGTAGAGACTAAGGGATATAGGAATGATCCTATGTCAAGTCAGACAGTAACTACAGTGTTAGGACAGTAGCAGAAATTATTTGGAGAGATGCATTTTTTCTCTCTGGATTTGGCATACTGAAATGATCTGGACTGTGAGCTATGATAGGCACATGCTTGAATATGGGTGCAAATAGGAGAAAGGCAGGATAAGCAAGCAAGCAAGCCTTGGTGATACAGTAAACATGTAATAAGTGATTTGTAAGCATTTACGTCATCAACTTCTTAAATGAAAATGGGAATTCCTGAGACTCCAGATGACTAATGTTCAGATTGATCAAGTGAGATCAGACAGGAACTGCAAAGTCTAGTCATAGTGCTGGGTTCCTTGTAAGGAAATGCTGTTTTCCTCTGAAAATGATTTGTACAAGCTTGAAATCTCCATATATTGTGTATTAGACATTCACAGGATGATATATTTCAACTTCTCTTAATTATTGGGCAGTATCAAGTTTCATTTGCTGATATTTACGGATTCATATACTAGCAATTTAAAACTTTATTTTTATCACAAAAGAATTAATTTCAACATAATTCTTACCCCCTCACAGACTCAATTAGAATTGTAATATTTGTCACAACCAAAACAAGTTTGTAATACAATAACAATAGGTATATGAGGAAAGTCATTTTTGCTCCTTCCCTAATGAAAAACAATAAAATTAAAATGATTCTTAAGTCTTTTATTATTTTTATGAAACAATTTACTGAACATTTAGAAAGAGGAGAGTACTTGTAGAGAGAATGCTAGGAAACAATAAAAGAAATTCCATATTATTATGCCTAAATAATGCTGTGGCCATTTTTATATTAAAGTGATATATTTTTATAGACCCTTGCTATTATTGCAATCCATAGAAAAACATCAGCACCAAGGTAGATTGTGTTTTTACTTCAGTGAGATAAAATTCATCCAGTACAGATTTGATGTACCCTCTTAGCCCACAGTCAGAATGATTACACCATAAGGGAAACACTAACTAACCTGAACTTCCAGCCCCTACTGATATCAGCCGCGATCATTACACAGCATCCATCACTGCCACAGCTGGCCAGGAGCCTTACCTGAGACCCTAACCCTAACCCTAACCCTAACCCTAACCCTAATCCAAGCCTTAACCTAGATCAAGCTGTTTACTTGATCCTGGAAACAAACCTCTATTGTATAAACCTAGGAACTTTGACATGCTGCCTTGTTAATTAACTAATGTTTGCATATAATATACTACTAATATTCCACACCCATAAAGAGCAGTTTCTGTATTCTTTGCTATTCAGTGTGTATGTGTGTGTGTGTGGTGTGTATACACATTTTGCACTTATTTTTTTCTTTTCTAAATATCATTGATGTAGAATGGAACTTGATTTGTAGAATGGAACCTAATTTGTTACATTGCTTTAGCATTTGAAACTTAAATCTATTCATCTTGGTGTGGACAATTTTCTACTTCTCCAGTTTTCTCCGTTGATATAAGTTTAGGTCATTTTCATATCGTTGCCATCGGAGCTTCCCTTTTCCTTGATTCTCATAAAATAATAAAAATACAATATGATTAAGCACATTCCATCTTACAGCAGTCTTCAAGGTAGGCATGGTCTTGAGAGAATCTAGCATGCGTCATAGAATACTGAGGGCACAGAGCAGGAGCATGAGAGCGAGAGAGTGAGGTCAGGCATGCAACCCCTTTCATAATGAGTCAGGCGTACCTCGCTATTGCCAGGTAACTGTGGGGCAGAGCATAGACTAAATATCACTGGTTGTGCCTTTGTTTTATTGTGAAAATGAAACAGGAGAGCAATTTCTTTTGTGAGCAAACTAAGAAATGAGTCAACTGCTTTTGACTCATCCAAACTTTTTACTGCTGCCCAAAGGAGCCTCTATCTCCTAAATGATAAATGTTAGAGCATCCTCCATGGAATCACATGGATGCTTACTATGTGAAACAAAGTTCTGACGATATTCATTGACACCTAGTAATTAAGATTTAAATTGTATTTTGACACTTGGCTATTTACTTTGCAAGAAGCAAGGTAACAGACTGAAAACACAGAACACACAAAGTTGCCTTTGAGGATAGTAATCTAAACATTGTAACAATTTATTAATTTATTTGGAAATCAAATTTTTCCAAATTGTATGCCTTGCTTGTTTCTTTAAATTTACAATGATATGAGATATTCCATATCTCATCCCTCAGTATTTTGTGTCTAAGACATGGAAAGTGCTTACAGATACTTAGTAACTCAGAAATGCTAAGAAAGCACAAAGGACACAAAGAAACAGCTTCCAGAAACAAATCCCAAATGGATGAACAAAACTCCCTGACTAAGACATAACAGCTATAGCCAAGTATCAGAAGCTATGAGCCATTTAAACAGCAACTTCGGTCCAGACTTTTATTTTTTTTTTACCCCATCTGCACTTAAATCTTCAATTTCTGTTCCAGACACACCACCAGGTGTCTGCCACTGTCTGCCCTCTGAGACAGCTCTGAGGTTTATTTTTCCTGTCACCAACTCTGTACTTAAAATGTGACAGAGTATATGCCCAGAAGTGATATAGTTGGGTCCTATGTCCAATTTATTGAGGAACCATCAAACTGGTTTCCAGAGTGGTTGTACCAGCTTGGAAACCCACCAACAATGGAGGAGTGTTCCTCTTTCTCCACATCCTCGCCAACAACTGCTGTCTCCTGAGGTTTTGATCTTAGCCATTCTGACTGGTGTGAGGTGAAATCTCAGGGTTGTTTTGATTTGCATTCCCCTAATGACTAAGGATGTTGAACATTTCTTTTTTTTTTATTTTCTACGTTTTTTTTATTTACATTCCAAATTATTACCCTTTCCGTTTCCTCCCTCCCCGAAAGTCTCATAAGCCCCCTTCCCTCACTCTGTTCCCCATTCAACCCCCTCTCACTTCTCTGTCCTGGCATTCCCCTACATCCAGTCTTTCCAGGACCAGGGGTCTCTCCTTCCATCTTCTTGGAAATCTATTAATATGCGTATTGTGTCTAGGGTATTCCGAGATTCTGGGTTAATATCCCCTTATCAATGACTGCATACCATGTGTGTTCTTTTGTGATTGGGTTACCTCACTAAGGATGATATTTTCCAGTTCTGACCATTTGCCTAGGAATTTCGTGAATTCATTGTTTTTAATTGCAGAGTAGTATTCCATTGTGTAAATATACCACATCTTCTGAATCCATTCCTCCGTTGAAGGACATCTGGGTTCTTTCCATTTTCTGGCTATTATAAATAAGGCTGCTATGCATAGTGGAGCATGTGTCCTTATTGCATGCAGGGGAAGCCTCTGGGGTATATGCCCAGGAGGATCCTCCAGGAGTGTCATGCCCAGTTTTCTGAGGAACTGCCAGACTGCTTTCCAGAGTGGTTGTACCAGCTTGCAATCCCACCAGCAGTGGAGGAGTGTTCCTCTTTCTCCACATCCTCACCAACAACTTTCTTTAGGTGCTTCTCAAACATTCGGTATTCCTCAGTTGAGAATTCTTTGTTTAGCTCTGTACCCCATTTTTAATAGGGTTATTTGTTTCTCTGGAGTCTAACTTCTTGAGTTCTTTGTATAAATTGGGTATTAGCCCTCTATCAGATGTAGGATTGGTGAAGATCTTTTCCCAATCTGTTCATTGCCATTTTGTCCTACTGACAGTGTCCTTTGCCTTACAGAAGCATTGCAATTTTATGCGGTACCATTTGTCAATTCTTGATTTAGTACATAAGCTATTGGTGTTCTCTTCAGAAAATTTTCCCCTGTGCCCATGTGCACGAGGCTCTTCCCCACTTTCTTTTCTATTAGTTTCAGTGTATCTGGTTTTATGTGGAGGTCCTTGATACACTTGGACTTGAGCTTAGTACAAGGAGATAAGAATAATAGCCAAAAGCTAGAAAGAACCCAGATGTCCTTCAAAAGAGGAATGTATACAGAAAATGTGGTACATTTACACAATGGAGTACTACTCAGCTATTAAAAACAATGAATACTTAAAATTCTTAGGAAAATGGATGGAACTAGAAAATATCATTCTGAGTGATGTAACCCAATCACGGAAGAACACACATGGTATGCACTCACTGATAAGTAGACGTTAGCCCAGAAGCTCAGAATACCTAAGATACAATTCACAGACCAAATAAAACTCAAGAAGAAAGAAGGATGACCAAAGTGTGGATACTTCAGCCCTTAGAAGAGGGAACAAAATATCCATGGGCAGAGATGCGGAGACAAATGTGTAGCAGAGACTAAGGAAAGGTCATCCAGAGATTGCCCCACCTGGTGATCCATCACATATACATTTACTAAACCCAGACACATGTACAGGGGAAAACTGATCATTTTAATGCAGTAGTAATAAAAACACACTTTCTATAGCTTACAGTTTTACCTTCTTTTTTCAGGGGACCTTCAGAAGTTATCATAGTCATCTTTGGGATAGGGGCAAAATGTCACTACCCAGAAAGTACCAGCCTCTACTTTCTCCATGTTACATATGTGTACAAATTTTAGTTCTACTGTTAGATTCCAAACAAAACAATGCAGAGACGCTGGCATCCTTCATTAGCTCTGCTGAAAATATCTGGAAAAAACAGAACCCATCTTAATTGTTGAATTATTATTTAGTCATGGGTTATATGAAAGGTTCTTTAGAACCCTTTAAGAACTCTCACAGTGGTATATGTTATTTTCTGTAACCGATTCCACACCAACTTTTCATGTTTTATAATGTCACTTATATCTTTGAAGGAAGCAAACATACCAACTACCCAACTATTTCATTGCTTTTTGCGAAAACATCTACATTAAAAATAAACAGAATGAAGTTTTAAGGTGATTTAATAGTTTCAATTTTTGTCTTAATTCCTAAAGTAGTACTGATCTATGTTGCCTTTATATGTAAATGAATTTTATGTTTTCTATGTGTTTCGATGGTTTAAGTATTTCCTGAGAACAGGGCTTTTTAACAATAATTCCAGTGAACTATTTCCTTCCGAATGAAGCATCCTTTCTTGCTTTCAGACAGCTCTTCTGGGTTATTAAGTGACTCCCTTCTAGATCCCTTTCTCCAGCCCAGACTTCTTTTAGGAAGTCATAATGTAGAATAAATATCTCACGGAAAACATCTCCAATTTGAAGGCTCTACCTTGGTGTCCTTAAGCACAGCTGCCTGTTTTCCATGGTGTCTGTAGAGTTTTGGTGACAACTGGCTCATCCTCCACTCTAGCAGCCCTCCCTGCCCATCCTCTGTGTCACATTGGTCCTGCATACTGTGTCTGATACTTTTTTGTATTTATTATTTCCAATCGTCCCTCACTGTCACTTCCAGGTTCAAGCATCTGAGATGTCTCTATTTAAGTGCACTACACTACAGGTCCTCACTTTAACTGTGTTCATCCAGTCTTTTAAAATACCACCAGTTATACCTCAGAGAATCACAAACCAGTGCCCTCCTCCTAGCCCTTGCTCTGCAACAGGCCATCAGATGAGCAGCAATGTTTTGAGTCATGTGGCTTCTTTCCTAATGCCTTCTCCAGACGTACTGGGCTTTCATTTCTGCATTCTTCTCTGCTTTCTCTAGATAGAATTCCTCACACACAGCAATGTCCTACCTTTGCTTCCAACCTCGTTTTTAATGCCATCACTTTCTGAAACCATCATTTTCTCCTACCAAGTGTAGGTCTCTTCCTCGTCTTCATTAAATTTTATAAATGGGTATGGAAGAGGGAGTGGAGAGATTGACCCATAATTGGTTCCCAACAACCATTTGTAACTCCATTTCCAGAGAATCTGACATCTTCTTCTAACCAGTATAAGTAACTGCATACAAGAAGCATAAACACACACACACACACACACACACACACACACGCACACGCACACGCATATGCACATGCACACACACACACATACCCCTTTTTTAAAAAATTGGAATTCCATATGCCTCTGTATTTTAGCAAATCTAACATCATACTATGTGCCTTGATGGTCATTCTAGTCTATTAGTTTCTGAAGAATTAAGAGTATGTATTTCCATATATGTATTCCCGAACCAACTGGGACTATCAGTATACAGTGTTGGTAACAGTGAGAAACAATGTAGCCTTATTAAAGAATATTATTCTGGGGCTTATAATTAATTTTTGGATCATTTAACTTTAAAATCAAGCAATGTCATGCATTTGTTTAGATTCTGGTAGCCTTAGTTCAGCTATGGGAGTCCTACTTTTCAAAGCTGTAATCTTTTTTTTTAGGATTTGTGTACAGAATAGTTTTTCTTCTTTTTTTTCTTTTTTATTAGATATTTGCTTTATTTACTTTTCAAATGTTAATCCCTTTCCACGTTGCACCACCAAAAATCCTCTATCCCATCTCCCCTCCCCCTGCTCACCTGCCTGTCATCTTTTTTTTTAAACTATGAAATAAACATTTTATTTTATTTTTTTTACATATGGTCAAAGTACTTTATAAATCAGTGAAAATGTAATCATGAAACCATTTTATATATCGAATATATACAATTTAAAAAGTAGTATTTTAAAGGATTTTTTTTATTTTTAAGTGAATATAAGAAAAATCAGCAGAGTTCCTTGAATTCTCTCTACAAGAGTTTGAACTCTAGAATTAAATTTGCATTGTGGAAAAGTTTTTTTTTTTTAAAGATTTATTTATTTTATGTATGTGAGTACACTGTCTCTTCAGACTTACCAGAAGAGGGCATCGGATCCCATTACAGAACCACCGTGTGGTTTTTTTGGGAATTGAACTCAGGACCTCTGGAAAAAGTCAGTGCTATTAACCGCTGAGCCATCTTTCCAGCCCCAGAAAAGTTTTGAAGATACTTAATAGTTAATAACAGTACAGATTGCTCCCTTGTTTTCCACCCTTTAGTATTATGTTCATTTTGGTTATCTTAGGCTTTTCTTGGACTTCATAGAGAATCTAAAGAAGAGGTTTAGTCTCATCCTCATCAAACAGAGAGAGGACAGTAATATCAACCTTGTAGGATTTATAGAAAGGTAATCCATGTGTAAATAATATCCACTAGCTACCTTGACATAATGCACTGGAAAGACATGATTAATTTTATTAAATATTATTAGAAATATATAACATATTTTTGAGAAGCTTTTACTTTCTCAAAGGCCATTCAGTAAAATAGAATAGTCAATTAGTTATTGACACCTGCGTGTTTGAAAAACGACTAGATTGTGTCACTGTGATATTCTACTATGTTTCTTTTTTTCTGAAATTTAATATACTTTTTCTGCAGACTAGGTTTATACTATTCTAGATATTGAGGAAAATAGGCAGCTATCAACTTAATCCTTAAATTAAGCAATTCAGTATGGCACAGAGATAGGAAATCACCACACATGGGTAGTGCTAGCCTAACAACTATACATAAACTACAAACGTTATGCCAGAGAGATGAGAAAAAATATATTTTTCTTATACATCCAAAGTAAAAGCAATGAAGAATAAAACAGTTTTAAACTTAAGATATAGAGTTAAAAGCCAGAACGTGTTTTGCTCAATGACCCCCACAGATAACTCAGAGGCTGCGGTAACACAGATTTTAGCCTTCCCTATATTTGGTTGCTCTTTGCTCCCAAGAAGCCAAAATTGTGCACTTGACTTAGATGTGTTATCTTGTATGCTATTTAGATAGAAAAGGAGGTGTCAACACCCATAAGGGCGACAAAAGAGAGGAAGCTTAAAAATGAATGAAGCTGATAATTAAAACCATTAAAAATTTAAGAATCTTAGAGATAATTTAGTGCAAATCTTTAATGTTCGAGATGAAGGCGCTGAGGTCCCATGTGGGCTTGGATCAATGTCGTTCTGCTCGCTGGATGCAGAGCAGGAACTATAACCCAGGTGTCTTAGCTGCCGTACTCATTAATTTACCCTGAAGAAAATGACAGCTGCGCTGCCTTTCAGACACGTAAGCCTTTCTCCCGTTCTCTAATGCATTCTACAGTTCAAGGTCACTAATTAAGGTAAAGCCTTCCCACCAATGAATTCATTCCTGAAAAAAATAACACGAGAGGCCTGGGCAGGAGAAAGGATGACCAAAGCCCAAGAGGTTAGACATTGGTTTTCTGACACTGGAAGAACTAAAGAGCATGGATTTTTAAATTAAGCTAGGGGAGCTGAAGATGCATAGATGCTAAAGACCAATTGTTCCTAATAATGAATATACTTTAAGAACTTATATATTAATGCTTGTAAAATAGATAAAATGAAAGTAAATCAAATGAAAATAACATCACCATTAATAGTAAAATTGCTGAAATTTTTGAAAGGTCATTCTTATAAAATTGCCCCCAAACTGCTATGTGAAATGCATACGTTTTAATCATTCTTTCCAAATAAATGAAATGTTAAGAGTAATTTATAAGCATGTAAAGTCTTATACATTTAAAGCTCATATTCAAAGATTTTATATTTTCAAAAATATACCTAGTGTACTTTAAGCTGTATGGAATGTAGAAGCAAGGTTGTCTCAACCATCCCATTTTCTTATTTATACGTTGCAAACTTAAGCATGTTTTAACATTTTCTTGCCTATATTTAGGCTCCTTGACATTTAAGTTTTACAGAAATGAGAAGCTGGTCAACACTTGCAAGATTCCATGTATCTGAGGAAGAATTTTTTTCTTTGTGGGATGTTGAAGCAATCCTTAGCTTGATTATTGAAAGACATACCCTGGAATTTGGCTTTAAGATGAAATGTGGTCTTTGTGAAAATATCATGATAACTTTTATTTTATTATTATTTATTAAATGTGTAGCAATGTTATAAATTAAATTAATTAACTAATTAATCCACTGTTGGGAATTTAATATATGATGGAGTACATGTTAGGCATGCATTCTAAAATTGAGATAGAGTTTCTGTGAATAGGTAGTTTTTGTACATATGATGTACCATAATGCTCTATAATTAATTACATTATATATATAATATATATTATATATTATATTATATATAATATGTATTATATATTAATTAATTACATTATATATATTATATATAATTACATATTATACATATGATTTTTGACCATGAGTTTTATAACAGCATGTTATTACCATAACAGAATACAATTAAATTTAAACAGCAAGTTTCCAACACCAAAGTGAACTCATGAAGTTTCAGTATCCAGAATGTAAGCTTTACATTATGAAAACTTTAATCCATGACAAAAATTGAACTAAAAAGCAATTAAATTGAGAACTTATTTATAACGGATGCCCATTACCTATATCAAAATCCTTTTCATCCCCTTAAACTCCTTCTTATTTTCCTCTCTTCTTCATGTTTTTCTACACACATCTATATTTGTTTATATGCATAGATATATCATTGGCATTATTCTGTATACAGGAGAGAACAATTATAAGATTGTGTGTTTTCACTTAAAATTATACATTATGTTCTAAATGCCTATTCTAACTATAAAAGTTAAATGAGTTGTATATACTGGGTTTGATTAATTTTCTTGTGTGACATTTTTTTGCATTTCCTTTTACTAATAAACTTTGTAAATTAAAAAACACATTAACAAAGAGACTTACTAATAGAGTACAGACAGTACATGCCTGGAGTGTACATTTATAAATGGAATATGTACTGTATCCTCTCCCACGCAAGGTTTTGAAATGTAGATGAAAAGAAAGCACAAAAATTGTGAGAGACAGCCCAATATAACAGCGCTTGGGACACGGCCTGTTGGGGCTTCTGTCTGCTCCCAAGAACTGGACAGCGCTGTGGTTGTCTGGGCGCCAGATCTGCTGTAGCCCATCCCCTCTGCAGGGTGACCAGTGCCACCGAGAGAGTGCAGAGTGCACTCCGCAATCTTTGCTCCAGTGGCCCAGGTAGTTGGGACTGCCAGGCTCGGAGACAGACAGGCATAATATCGCTTGGGTCTCGGGCGGCTTGTGTGCCCAAGAGCTGGGCAGATCTGCAGTAACCAGCGTGTCAGCTCTGCTGTGGGAATTCTGCCTTGCAGAGGGACGCCCCCTCCCCACCACTCTGGGAGAGATCACATACCCCTGCACAGGGCAGGAGCCTACGAGCCTCCCTTTGGCGACCTCTGCTCCAGGAATCCATTACGCTGAGCCTTTGGATGTGCAGGGACTCCCCAATATAACATCACTTGGGGAAAGGCACATCAGGGCTCCAAAGTCACTCAGGAGCAGGGCAGGCCCCAGAAATCAGTGCCAGGGGAATCCTGGTAATCCAGGGGGCCCAGAAATAGCTTTGCAGTCTCATAGGAGGTCCAACCAACAGCCAGTGACAGCAGGACCAACTAACATCAGAGGTAACCAGATGGCAAAAGGCAAACATAGGAACGTTACTAACAGAAATCAAAGTAATATGGCACCATCCGAACCCAACTTTCCAACAGCAGCAAGTCCTGGATACCCCACCACACCCAAAAGACAAGATCTGGATTTAAAATCACTTCTCATGATGCTATTAGAGGATCACAAGAAGGACACAAATAAATCTAATAAAGAATAACAGTAGACCATGAATCAACGCTTAGAAGCCCTTACAAAGGAAACACAAAAATTGCTTAGAGAAATGCAGGAGAACATGGATCAAAAGATGGAGGCGCACAAGGAGACAACACGAAAATCGCTTAAAGAAATGAATCAACGGGTAGATGCACTTTCAAAGGAATCGCAAAAATTGCATAAAGAAATGCAGAAGAATATGGGTCAACAGACGGATGCCCATAGGGAGGCAACACAAAAAGTGCTTAAAGAAATGAATCAACGGTTAGATGCCCTTACAAAGGAAACACAAGAACTGCTTAAAGATATGCAGGAGACGATGGATCAACAGATGGAATCCCATGAGAAGGAAACACAAAAATTGCTCAGAGAAATGCAGGAGAACTTGGGTCAACAGGCAGAAATCCTGAAAGAGGTAATGCAAAAATACCTTAAAGAAATACAGGAAAATACAAATAAATAAACAAGTGAAGGATCTCAGCAAATCCATCCAGGATCTAAAAAAGGAAGTAGAAGCAACTAAGAAATCACAAAGGGAGACAACTTTGGAGATAGAAAACTTTGGGAAGAAATCAGGAGTCATAGATGCAAACATCAACATTAGAATACAAGAGATGGAAGAAAGAATCTCAGGTGCTGAAGATTCCATAGAAAGCAACTACTCAACAGTCAAAGAAAATGCAAAAAAATGCAAAAAATGTGTAACCCAAATCATCCAGGAAATGCAGGACACAATGAGAAGACCAAACCTAAGGATTATAGGTATAGATGAGAGTGAAGATTTGCAACTTAAAGGGCCAGTAAACATCTTCAACAAAATTATGGAGGAAAACTTCCCTAACCTAAAGAGAGAGATGCCAATGAACGTACAAGAAGCCTACAGAACTCCAAACAGACTGGACCAGAACAGAAATACCTCCTGTCATATAATAATCAAAACACCAAATGTACTAAACAAAGAAAGAATATTAAAAGCAGTAAGAGAAAAGGGCCAAGTAACATACAAAGGAAGACCTATCCGAATCACATCAGACTTCTCACCAGAGACTATGAAAGCCAAAAGATCCTGGGCAGATCTCATGCAGACACTAAGAGAACACAAATGGCAGCCTAGACTACTATACCCAGCAAAACTCTCAATCACCATAGATGGAGAGACCAAGATATTCCATGATAAAACCAAATTTTCACAATATCTTTCCACAAATCCAGCCCTGCAACGGATAATAGGTGGAAACCTCCAATACAGGGAGAGAAACAACACCCTGGAAAAAAATGAGATAATAACCTTCTTGCTTCAAACCCAGAAGTAGATAACCACTCAAACATAAACATAGCATCAAGAATGGCAGGTGACAATAATCACTATGCCTTAATCTCTCTTAATATCAATGGTCTCAATTCCCCCAATAAAAAGACATAGACTAGAAGACTGGATATGTAAACAGGACCCAGCATTTTGCTGCATGCAGGAAACGCACCTCAGTGTCAAAGACAAACACTACCTCAGAGTAAAAGGCTGGAAAACAATTTTACAAGCAAATGGCCCCAAGAAACGAGCCGGAGTAGCCATCCCAATATTAGATAAAATTGATTTTCAACCTACAGTCATCAAAAAAGACACAGAAGGACAATACATACTGATCAAGGGAAAAATCCACCAAGAAGAACTCTCAATTCGAATATCTATGCTCCAAATGCAAGGGACCCTCATTCGTAAAAGAAACTTTACTAAAGCTCAAAGCACACATCGCACCTCACACAATAATACTGGGTGACTTCAACACCCCGCTCTCTGAAATGGATCGTTCAGGAAAGCAGAAATTAACAGGGACACAGTGAATCTAATTGAAGCCTTGGACAAATGGAACTAACAGATATATATAGAACATTTCATCCTAGAGCAAAAGAATACACCTTCTTCTCAGCACCTCATGGTACCTTCTCCAAAATTGACCATATAATTGGTCACAAATCAGACATCAACAGATATAAGAAGATAGAACTATCCCATGCCTCCTATCAGATCACTGTGGTCTTCAATGGAAACAAAAACAAAAGAAAACCCACATACACATGGAGGCTGAACAATGCTCTACTCAATGATAACTTGGTCAAGGTGGAAATAAAGAAATCAAAGACTTTTTGAAATTTAATGAAAATGAAGGCACAACATACCCTGATTTATGGGACACAATGAAAGCAGTGCTAAGAGGAAAATTCATAGCCCTGAGTGCCGCCAAAAAGAAACGGGAGACAGCATACACTAACAGCTTAATGGCACACCTGAAAGCCCTGGAACAAAAAGAAGCAAATACACCAAAGAGGAGTAGAAGGCAGGAAATCATCAAACTCAGGGCTGAAATCAATCAAGTAGAAACAAATAAAACCATACAAAGAATCAACAAAATGAGGAGTTGGTTCTTTGAGAAAATCAACAAGATAGATAAGCCCTTAGCCAGACTAACCAGAGGGCACAGAGACAGTATCCAAATTAATAAAATCAGAAACGAAAAGGGAGAGATAACAACAGAAACTGAGGAAATTCAAAAAATCATCAGATCCTACTACAAAAACCTGTATTCAACACAACTAGAAAATCTTAAGGAAATGGACAATTTCATTGACAGATATCAAATACCAAAATTAAATCAGGATCAAATAGACCATCTAAACCGTCCTATAACCCCTGAAGAAATAGAAGTTGTCATTGGAAGTCTTCCAACCAAAAAAAGCACAGGTCCAGATGGTTTTATTGCAGAATTCTATCAGACCTTCAAAGTAGACCTAACACCAATACTCTTCAAACTGTTCCACAAAGTAGAAACAGAAGGAGCACTACCCAACTCATTCTATAAAGCCACAATTACACTAATACCAAAAGCACACAAAGATCCGACAAAGAAAGAGATTCTCAGGCCAAAATCTCTTATGAATATCGATGCAAAAATACTCAATAAAATTCTTGCCAACCAAATCCAAGAACACATCAAAATGATCATTCACTACGATCAAGTAGGCTTCATCCCAGGGATGCAGGGATGGTTCAATATAAGGAAATCCATCAATGTAATCCACTGTATAAACAATCTCAAAGAAAAAACCACATGGTCATCCCATTAGATGCTGATAAAGCATTTGACAAAATTCAGCAGCCTTTCATGCTAAAGGTCTTGGAAAGATCAGGAATTCAAGGCCCATATCTAAACATAGTAAAAGCAATTTACAGCAAACTGGTAGCCAGCATCAATCTAAATGGAGAGAAACTTGAAGCAATCCCACTAAAATCAGGAACTAGACAAGGCTGCCCTCTCTCTCCGTATCTTTTCAATATAGTACTTGAAGTTCTAGCTAGAGCAATTAGACAACAAAAAGAGGTCTAAGGGATACAAATTGGAAAGGAAGAAGTCAAACTATCACTATTTGCAGACAATATGGTAGTATACTTAAGCTACCAAAAGAACTCCACCAGAGAACTCCTACAGCTGATAAACGACTTCTGCAAAGTGGCCGGATATAAAATCAACTCAAGCAAGTCAGTAGCCTTCCTATACTCAAAGGATAAGCAGGCTGAGAAAGAAGTAAGAGAAATGATACCCTTCACGATAGCCACAAACCATATAAAGTATCTTGATGTGACTCTAACCAAAGAAGTGAAAGATCTGTATGAAAGAACTTCAAGTCTCTGAAGAAAGAAATTGAAGAAGACCTCAGAAGATGGAAAAATCTGCCATGCTCATGGATTGGCAGGATTAATATAGTTAAAATGACCATCTTACCAAAAGTAATATACAGATTCAATGCAATCCCCATCAAAATCCCAATGAATTCTTCATAGAGTTAGAAAGAGCAATTGAAAAATTCATCTGGAATAACAGAAAACCCAGAATAGCTAAAACTATTCTCAAGAGTAAAAGAACCTCTGGGGGAATCAGTATCCCGGACCTCAAGCTGTACTACTGAGCAATAGTGTTAAAAACTGCATGGTATTGGTACAGTGACAGGCATGTAGATCAATGGAAGAGAATTGAAGACCCAGAAATGAATCCACACTCCTATGGTCACTTGATCTTTCACAAAGGAGCTAAAACCATCCAGTGGAAAAAAGATAGCCTTTTCAACAAATGGTGCTGGCTCAGCTGGAGGTCAACATGCAGAAGAATGCAAATTGACCCATTCTTATCTCCTTGCACTAAGTTCAATTCCAAGTGGATCAAGGACCTCCACTTAAAACCAGACACTCTGAAACGAATAGAAAGGAAACTAGGGAAGAACCTTGAACATATGGGCACAGGGGAGAATTTCCTGAACAGAACTCCAATAGCTTATGCTCTAAGATCAAGAATAGACAAATGGGACCTCATTAAATTACAAAGTTTCTGCAAGGCAAAAGACACTGTCAAAAAGACAAAGCGGCAACCAACTAACTGGGAAATGATCTTTACCAACCCTACATCCGACAGAGGGCTAATATCCAATTTATACAAAGAACTCAAGAAGTTAAACTCCAGAGAGGCAAGTAACCCTATTAAAAATGGGTTACAGAGCTAAACAAAGAGTTCTCACCTGAAGAATATCTAATGGCTGAGAAGCACCTAAAGAGATGTTCATCATCCTTAGTCATTAGGGAAATGCAAATCAAAACAACCCTGAGAATCCATCTCACACCAGCCAGAATGGCTAAGACCAAAAACACAGGAGACAGCAGTTGTTGGTGAGGATGTGGAGAAAGAGGAACACTCCTCCACTGCTGGTGGGATTGCAAGCTGGTTCAACCACTCTGGAAAGCTGTCTGGCGGTTCCTCAGAAAACTGGGCATGACACTCCCGGAGGATCCGGCTATACCACTCCTGGGCATATACCCAGAGACTTTACCTGCATGCAATAAGGACACATGCTCCACTATGTTCATAGCAGTCTTATTTATAATAGCCAGAACCTGGAAAGATCCCAGATGTCCCTCAACAGAGGGATGGATTCAGAAGATGTGGTATATTTACACAATGGAATACTACTCTGCAATTAAAAACAATGAATTCACAAAATTCCTAGGCAAATGGTCAGAACTGGAAAATATCATCCTCAGTGAGGTAACCCAATCACAAAAGAACACACATGGCATGCAGTCACTGATAAGGGGATATTAACCCAGAATCTCGGAATACCCTAGACACATTTCTCATATCAATAGATTTCTAAGAAGATGGAAGGAGAGACCCCTGGTCCTGGAAAGACTAGATGTAGGGCAATGCCAGGACAGAGAAACGAGAGGGGGTTGAATGGGGAAAGAGTGAGGGAAGGGGGCTTATGGGACTTTTGGGGAGGGAGGAAACGGGAAAGGGGAAATGATTTTGAATGTAAATAAAAAAAAACTTAGAAAATAAAATTAAAAAAAAATTGTGAGAGACAAATTTGGGGGAGGATGATATGAAACAGTGTCCTCTATGCAAATTGACCCATCCTTATCTCCTTGAACTAAGCTCAAGTCCAAGTGGTTCAAGAACCTCCATATAAAACCAGACACACTGAAACTAATAGAAAAGAGACTGGTGAAGAGCCTTTAGTATATGGGCACAGGGGAAATTTCCTGAACAGAACACCAATAGCTTATGCTCTAAGATCAAGAATTGACAAATAGGACCTCATAAAATTACAAAGTTTCTGTGAGGCAAAGGATACTGTCAATAGGACAAAATGGCAACCAACAAATTGGGAAAAGATCTTTACCAACCCTACATCCGACAAAGGGCTAATATTCAATATATACAAAGAACTCAAGAAGTTAGACTCCAGAGAGTCGAATACCCCTATTAAAAAGTGGGGTACAGAACTAAACAATGAATTTTCACCTAAGAAATATCGAATGGCTGAGAAGCACCTAAAGAAATGTTTAACATCCTTAGTCGTCAGGGAAATGCAATCAAAACAACGCTGAGATTTCACCTCACACCAGTCAGAATGGCTAAGATAAAAAACTCAGGAGACAGCAGGTGCTGGTAGGATGTGGAGAAAGAGGAACACTCCTCCACTGCTGATGGGATTGCAAGTTGGTACAACCACTCTGGAAATCAGTCTCACGGTTCCTCAGAAAATTGGACATATTACTACTAGAGGACCCTGTTATACCACTCCTGGGCATATACCCTAGGATGTAATAAGGACACATGCTCTGCTATGTTCATAGCAGCCCTAATTATAAGAGCCAGAAGCTGGAAAAAACCCAGATGTCCCTCCACGGAGGAATGGATACAGAAAATGTAGTATATTTACACTATGGATTATTACTCAGCTATTAAAAACAATGAATTCATGAAATTATTAGGCAAATGAGTAGCACTGGAAAATATCATCCTAAGTGAGGTAACCCAATCACAAAATAACACACATGATATGCAGTCACTGATAAGTGGATATTAGCCCAGAAACTCAGAATACACATGACACAATCCACATATCAAATGATACCCAAGAAGAAGGAAGAACAAAGTATGGATACTCTGGTCCTTCTTAGAAGGGGGAACAAAATTCCCACAGAAGGAGATACAGAAATAAAGTGTGCAGCAGAGACTGAGGGACAGACCATCCAGAGACTACCACACCTAGTGATCCATCCCATATACAGTTACAAAACCCAGATACCACAAGTACTTGCTGACTGGAGCCAGATATAGCTGTCACCTGAGAGGCTCTGCTAGTGCATGACAAATACAGAGCAGGACACTCTCAGCCAGCCATTAAACTGAGCGCAAGGTCCCCAATGGGGGAGTTAGAAAAAGAACTCAAGGAGCTGAAGGGATTTTCAGCACAATAGGAGGAACAACAATATAAGCCACCCAGTACTCCCAGAGCTCCCAGGGACAAAAACATCAACCAGATAGTACACATGGTATTATTACCCATGGCTCCTCCATACACATAGGCAGCAGAGGATGGCCTTCTTGGATATCAAAAGGAGGAGAGGGCCCTGGTCTTGGAAAGGCTCAATTCAGCAGCATAGGGGAATACCAGGACAGGGAAGTGGGAGGAGGTTGATTGGGAAACAGGGGGAGAGGAGAGGGCTTATGGGACTTTCGGGCGGGAGCAGGAAAGGGGAAATCTTTTTGTAATATAAATAAAGAATATATCTAAAAAAAATAAATAAAAGAAAGAAACCGTGTCCTCCGGGCATGACAGAGCCATCATAGTGAAACTCATAGTCGCTGTGTCAGGCTGTATAAGATCTTGTTACATGCCAGCTCTTCATTCATGAGTCCATTTCTAAATCAAGCGAAAATTACAATATGAGATGTTTCTAGTCCATTTAACGCAAGATTTATTGCATACCAACACAGAACACAAAAAGGCAGATGCCCAAAACAATAGAGAGTATACAATGAAAAGCATCATTTCCATCCGCCAAGGAGTTTGCAAGGTGTGTGTGTGTGTGTCTGCATGTGTGTCATTTTTATAGGGTTTCATTATATATAAAGATGGTTTAAAGCAGGGCCGGATTCCACTGATTTTTCTTGAATTCTTCTTGAATTGGAACCAATAGGTTAGATTCACCTTGTTGGGTCACTTTAAATGAAAAGAAGGACTTTACTGAGGGAGACACTGGACTGAATGGGGCCATTCGAAGTTTTCTTAGGGAAAAAAGCACTTGGGTTATATTCTATTCTATTCCTCAGATGGTAGAAAAGGAAATTAGTTTAGTAGACTGTCCGAAAATAAAAAAATTTTCAGCCACAAGGGTCTCTCTTTCGGACAGGAGATCATGACAAAGCTGTGTTAGATCTAAAGTGGAAGGAACCAGAATCTCTCTCCTTACCAATCTATTTAAGAATTAGACATATCCTGCTTTCTTTCAGCCTTCATAAGTTCAAACTAGTCAATGTTCCAGCGTGGATGGGAGAGAACCTCAGGAGGTCAACCATAGCTGGCTCACAGATGGAAAAGAGTCAGTTTTCTTCAGCTGTGTAGCCATTGTTAGGCTTGACTGAATGGCTTTGGACATACAGGCAGCATTAATTGGAGCCAGTGGATTATATATAATATATATACATATAATATATATACATATATATATATATATATATATATATCTCAAGTATAAGGAATAAAACAGGAAGGAGGGAGTAGGACAAGAAGGATAGAGAAGAAAGAGGAGGAAGAGGAAGGTGGAGGAGAAAGAAAAAGAAGGAGGAGGAAAAGGAGAAAGAAAAAAAATAATGAATTAGTGTTTGGAGGCCTGCAGAGTAAGTAGCTTGTCTGGGAGAAGTCAGGATGAGGGTTGTGTGAGGGTTGTGGGAAGGGTAGATATGACCAAAATAGATCATGAGCATATATGAAATTCTCAAAGAACAGATAAATAAAATAAAACTTAACATTAGCTCATTAACCCAATAAAAGAAAGTAAAAACGCCACACATCATTATAAATGAAAAAACACACAAGTCAATCATGACAGTGGCCCACGGCAAAATGAAACTTCTTTGACCAAGGAATGTTCAAGAAGCCCAGGTCTACAACCTTAAGCATATTTGAAAATGTTTTATGACAAAAATTTTCTGGAAGAACACACACACACACACACACACACACACACACACACACACACACACACAATAACCAGGACCTTACAATTGACCAAAGTATTGATTGTACTAATGCTCAATGCAGTGAACCAATAAGTGGTTTTAATTAGAGTAACTAACTGGTATATAGGTATGGCTTACTTACAAGAACCAGAGATAACTCAAATCAGCTACATTACCGGAAAGATTAGCCCAACATGTGCATCATCCCCTGAAAACCTGCTGCTCTGCACCTCTCTATGCAGTTTCATAACTCTAGATGAATAATGGCGATTTCCCCTGGATGAAAAGTAGTAAAAGAAGAAATATCAGTATTCTACATGGAAGAGCCCTTGACAGTTTATTCAATCCCAAATAGTCGGTCTTAACACAAATTCATATGAGCAACATTATGTACTTAGTTTGACTCAACAATATACATACATATATGCATACATATATTCATGCATACAGGAACACCTACGTATATACACCCACATAGATAAAATTGTTTGACATAACTACTATAAGAATTAACACCTACAAAGGAAATCAAGCTATATTTCTATGACATATAGAATTAGTTTGATTAAGTTAATATTTATTACTTTAATTTACATGATTTAATAAAGTAATATATCATATTTTCAATTTATTATATTGCTAATTAAATTATAAGCCAATATAGTAGTTTTAAATGTCATTAAACAAGAAACATTTTAGAAATAGGGATGTGTGAATAGACCTACATCAGATATTAAAATAACAAAAGCCAAGACATTAATCAATGTGTTACAAGAGAGACACAAAGATCAATAACTGGAATTGAGAACACACACAGAGAGAACAGGTTCCTATTTAAGAAATATAAGGGGGAATATATAATGTCAGTTGAGTTCAATTGATCAATCAGTGAATTGTATGGAAATAATAAATTTAAGCCCTAATCTATTTTGATTATGCCTTTATTTACATTAAAATGAATCAGAGAAAGAACTTGAACCTGATTTCAGTATGTAGCGTTAATCATTTACTATCTGCAAGTTTACGAGATATCATTTGTTTACATGGATAAAATAATTTAATAAATCATGAATATTGATCTGACAAATACTAATGAAGATTTTCTGGTATCAAGAGCTTTCTTTGCATGCTATTACAACGAACCTTTGACATGTGAAACTTAGAAAAGTTAAGACTTATAGCCAAGATCCCATAGCCAGTTCTAGATGACAAGACTGATCCATGTCACTCTGATGCTAAACTTTGTCTTCTCTCTATATGCCATATGTGTTCCCACCATGAAATTCTCTAAAATTAAACTGAATTCGGCAACTATTCATGGTCACGGACTTATGGACTGACATGAAGTGTAGTCATATACTTCACTATTGTCATAAAATATAGCCCTTTGCATATTCCTCAGCATTAAGTGTTTTACTATAACAATGGAGAATGCACTAGCTTGTTGGTCACATGACTTAAAATTTAATTCTATAAATTCTAAAACCATTGCTTTTACATGACATAGGCTATACAAGTTGCCACAGTACTTTTCTGTCTCTGTTGTCTCTGTCTGTTACCTATTTGGTCTATATCCTGTATAAAAGAATGCCCTCTGGCAACAAAATCTATGTAAATATATGTATGCATGTTTATATAGCATTTAACCTCTTCAGACTTTGATTCTCCCATACAATTGCCAGTCTCCCTGCAGTTTTTCACAGCAAGATCTCCCTCCTCTCTTATAAATTAAATTCAAATCCTTGGTCTCCAAAGAGGCACAGTTCCATCCTACTCAATGGAATTAATATGGTTTCTATTATTTGTCATAGTGAGCAAAATAGAAGCCACAGCATACCTATAGGTAAGAATTGTTGGCCAGTGATCACCTTAATTCTTCTATTGATTTTTACTATCAGGAAACACTGTACTTGTTAACTGGAGCTTAATGATATACATGCTTTAATGAATATATTGAAAACCAATACATAGAGTAAGGTTAGCAAACAGCCAGCTTATAATATATATTAAGAACAGAACTGTTCTGGTTAGCCAAATTGCCTTTGTATGCCTTTACCTTTAACATGTACTAAAATAGCCAGCAAGAGACTCTGAATAAGAATCACACTTAATGGAAATCAAAGTTGATTGTTCTTCCAAGAATTTAAGATGATTTCTGTAAGAGAGAAGAGCCCTTTTTTTTTGTCTCTCTGTGCAATGCTGAGATGAATTTCACAGGACCTTGTCTAAACCGAAAGCTTTTATTGACCTGTTGAAAGAGGAAGGCTTGTAACCATGGCAACAGAGGACAAGTGAAATGGGTTTTATCTGCAGTCATAAAAAATGTGAAAAAGACTTACCATCCCTCAGTCTGCAATAAAGATGAAACAAACAACTAAACCTCACCGTGTTTCCATCCATATTGTCTCTTGTTTTAAAATGAAAGCCATAATTTGAATGTAATTTTTCGTAGAGACAGAGTGAGCCAAAGTAGTGGGGGAAGGGAAGTGAGAGGGTGGTGACCACATAAACAAAGATGAATGGGAAAAATGTGAACCATCTGTAATATCACTGTTGAAATTTTCTCTTTCTTAGGAACATGCTCTACTTAAGTGAAGCCCAACTTGTGTATTTGAGAATGTTTAGAAATGTAACGATGGATGGAGGAAAAATCACCAAACCCACATAACTGATATGTCTTTTTAAGCTAGAGTCAAGAGGATTTTGAGTATAGTGCATCTGTAATTAAATCCATTGTAGTTATGTTCTAAAATCTGTGATCGTGAATATTGACATTCAATATTACAGGTTTAATTGTCTCTTTGGCTCATTCTGTTGATCCTCCTCAATCTGAATTTTTATCATATAACCATATGTGTGTGTGTGTACATATATATATATGTATATATACATATATATATATATACATATATATATACACCCTTTTTACCAACACATGGTAGCACGACTATTTCATGAGGTAAATCTATACAAAAGATTTTCATGCCTTCTACTTGGGATTTTGAGAATACTTTGCTTCCCAACCCATAGAATAATTGCTAGCTATAATACTTTGACTATGCTTCACATGGGTAATAATTAATTTCTCATCCATCTCACATGTAGTACCATGACAACTAAAATAAGAATATGTTAAAAAGCATTATTTATTACACATTATTTTTAGGAGTGAAAAAAAGAGGAAGAAAAGTTTTAAGAGAATTATTGGCTTGATGTCTTCAAGAACCCTGGTTGTCTAACATAACTTTCTGAGAATAATGGAAAAATGCCTATTGTATTAACACTGTGATAACATGTAGCTTTAAGCCACATATGCATATAAAACCTTGAAATGTATACAGTACAATAAAATATATTTTATAAATTGATAATATTTATAAAATTGATAAAATTGACATGTTACTTTTTTTTTTTTTAATTTAATTTTATTTTATTTTTTTAATTTACATTCCAAATCACTTCCCCTTTCCCGTTTCCTCCCTCCCCGAAAGTCCCATAAGCCCCCTTCCCTCCCTCTTTTCTCCGTTCAACCCCCTCTCATTACTCTGTCCTGGCGTTCCCCTACATCCAGTCTTTCCAGGACCAGGGGTCTCTCCTTCCATCTTTTTAGAAATCTATTGATATGCTGATTGTGTCTAGGGTATTCTGAGATTCTGGGTCAATATCCCCTTATCAGTGACTTCATACCATGTGTGATCTTTTGTGATTGGGTTACCTCACTAAGGATGATATTTTCAAGTTCTGACCATTTGCCTAGGAATTTCGTGAATTCATTGTTTTTAATTGCAGAGTAGTATTCCATTGTGTAAATATACCACATCTTCTGAATCCATTCCTCCGTTGAGGGACATCTGGGTTCTTTCCAGCTTCTGGCTATTATAAATAAGGCTGCTATGAATATAGTGGAGCATGTGTCCTTATTGCATGCAGGTAAAGTCTCTGGGTATATGCCCAGGAGTGGTATAGCCGGATCCTCCGGAAGTGTCATGCCCAGTTTTCTGAGGAGCCACCAGACTGCTTTCCAGAGTGGTTGTACCAGCCTGCAATTCCACCAGCAGTGGAGGAGTGTTCCTCTTTCTCCACATCCTCGCCAACAACTGCTGTCTCCTGTGTTTTTGATCTTAGCCATCCTGACTGGTGTGAGATGGAATCTCAGGGTTGTTTTGATTTGCATTTCCCTAATGACTAAGGATGATGAACATCTCTTTAGGTGCTTCTCAGCCATTAGATATTCTTCAGGTGAGAACTCTTTGTGTAGCTCTGTACCCCATTTTTTAATAGGGTTACTTGCCTCTCTGGAGTTTAACTTCTTGAGTTCTTTGTATATCTTGGATATTAGCCCTCTGTCGGATGTAAGGTTGGTAAAGATCATTTCCCAGTTAGTTGGTTGCCGCTTTGTCTTTTTGACGGTGTCTTTTGCCTTGCAAAAACTTTGTAATTTAATGAGGTCCCATTTGTCTATTCTTGATCTTAGAGTATAAGCTATTGGAGTTCTGTTCAGGAAATTCTCCCCTGTGCCCATATGTTCAAGGTTCTTCCCTAGTTTCCCTTCTATTAGTTTCAGTGTGTCTGGTTTTATGTGGAGATCTTTGATCCACTTAGAATTGAGCTTAGTGCAAGGAGATAAGGATGGGTCAATTTGCATTCTTCTGCATGTTGACCTCCAGCTGAGCCAGCACCATTTGTTGAAAAGGCTATCTTTTTTCCACTGGATGGTTTTAGCTCCTTTGTCAAAGATCAAGTGACCATAGGAGTGTGGATTCATTTCTGGGTCTTCAATTCTGTTCCATTGATCTACATGTCTGTTACTGTACCAATACCATGCAGTTTTTAACACTATTGCTCTGTAGTACAGCTTGAGGTCCGGGATACTGATTCCCCCAGAGGTTCTTTTACTCTTGAGAATAGTTTTAGCTATTCTGGGTTTTCTGTTATTCCAGATGAATTTTTGAATTGTTCTTTCTAACTCTATGAAGAATTGAGTTGGGATTTTGATGGGGATTGCATTGAATCTGTGTATTACTTTTGGTAAGATGCTCATTTTTACTATATTAATCCTGCCAATCCATGAGCATGGCAGATTTTTCCATCTTCCGAGGTCTTCTTCAATTTCTTTCTTCAGAGACTTGAAGTTCTTGTCATACAGATCTTTCACTTGTTTGGTTAGCGTCACGCCAAGATACTTAATATGGTTTGTGGCTATCGTAAAGGGTATTATTTCTCTTACTTCTTTCTCAGCCTGCTTATCCTTTGAGTATAGGAAGGCTTCTGACTTGCTTGAGTTGATTTTATATCCGGCCACTTTGCTGAAGTCGTTTATCAGCTGTAGGAGTTCTCTGGTGGAGTTCTTTGGGTCGCTTATGTATACTATCATATCGTCTGCAAATAGTGATAGTTTGACTTCTTCCTTTCCAATTTGTATCCCTTTGACCTCTTTTTCTTGTCTAATTGCTCTAGCTAGAACTTCAAGTACTATATTGAAAAGATATGGAGAGAGAGGGCAGCCTTGTCTAGTCCCTGATTTTAGTGGGATTGCTTCAAGTTTCTCTCCGTTTAGATTGATGCTGGCTACTGGTTTGCTGTAAATTGCTTTTACTATGTTTAGATATGGGCCTTGAATTCCTGATCTTTCCAAGACCTTTAGCATGAAAGGATGCTGAATTTTGTCAAATGCTTTCTCAGCATCTAATGAGATGACCATGTGGTTTTTTTCTTTGAGATTGTTTATGTAGTGGATTACATTGATGGATTTCCTTATATTGAACCATCCCTGCATCCCTGGGATGAAGCCTACTTGATCGTGGTGAATGATCGTTTTGATGTGTTCTTGGATTCGGTTGGCAAGAATTTTATTGAGTATTTTTGCATCGATATTCATAAGAGAGATTGGCCTGAGATTCTCTTTCTTTGTCGGATCTTTGTGTGCTTTTGGTATTAGTGTAATTGTGGCTTCATAGAACGAGTTGGGTAGTGTTCCTTCTGTTTCTATTTTGTGGAACAGTTTGAAGAGTATTGGTGTTAGGTCTTCTTTGAAGGTCTGATAGAATTCTGCACTAAAACCATCTGGACCTGTGCTTTTTTTGGTTGGAAGACTTCCAATGACAACTTCTATTTCTTCAGGGGTTATAGGACGGTTTAGATGGTCTATTTGATCCTGATTTAATTTTGGTACTTGGTATCTGTCAAGGAAATTGTCCATTTCCTCAAGATTTTCTAGTTGTGTTGAATACAGGTTTTTGTAGTAGGATCTGATGATTTTTTGAATTTCCTCAGTTTCTGTTGTTATCTCTCCCTTTTTGTTTCTGATTTTATTAATTTGGATACTATCTCTGTGCCCTCTGGTTAGTCTGGCTAAGGGCTTATCTATCTTGTTGATTTTCTCAAAGAACCAACTCCTCGTTTTGTTGATTCTTTGTATGGTTTTATTTGTTTCTACTTGATTGATTTCAGCCCTGAGTTTGATGATTTCCTGCCTTCTACTCCTCTTTGGTGTATTTGCTTCTTTTTGTTCCAGGGCTTTCAGGTGTGCCATTAAGCTGTTAGTGTATGCTGTCTCCCGTTTCTTTTTGGCGGCACTCAGGGCTATGAATTTTCCTCTTAGCACTGCTTTCATTGTGTCCCATAAGTTAGGGTATGTTGTGCCTTCATTTTCATTAACTTTCAAAAAGTCTTTGATTTCTTTCTTTATTTCCACCTCGACCAAGTTATCATTGAGTAGAGCATTGTTCAGCCTCCATGTGTACGTGGGTTTTCTTTTGTTTTTGTTGCCATTGAAGACCACCCTTATTCCATAGTGATCTGATAGGAGGCATGGGATTATTTCTATCTTCTTGTATCTGTTGAGGTCTGATTTGTGACCAATTATATGGTCAATTTTGGAGAAGGTACCATGAGGAGCTGAGAAGAAGGTGTATTCTTTAGCTCTAGGATGAAATGTTCTATATATATCTGTTAGTTCCATTTGGTCCAAGGCTTCAATTAGATTCACTGTGTCCCTGTTTAGTTTCTGCTTTCCTGAACGATCCATTTCAGAGAGCGGGGTGTTGAAGTCACCCACTATTATTGTGTGCGGTGCGATGTGTGCTTTGAGTTTTAGTAAAGTTTCTTTTACGAATGAGGGTGCCCTTGCATTTGGAGCATAGATATTCAGGATTGAGAGTTCTTGATGGTGGATTTTTCCCTTGATCAGTATGTAGTGTCCTTCTGTGTCTTTTTTGATGACTTTGGGTTGAAAATCAATTTTATCCGATATTAGGATGGCTACTCCACCTCGTTTCTTGGGGCCATTTGCTTGTAAAATTGTTTTCCAGCCTTTTACTCTGAGGTAGTGTTTGTCTTTGACACTGAGGTGCGTTTCCTGCATGCAGCAAAATGCTGGGTCCTGTTTACGTATCCAGTCTGCTAGTCTATGTCTTTTAATTGGGGAATTGAGACCATTGATATTAAGAGAGATTAAGGCATAGTGATTATTGCCATCTGCCATTCTTGACGCTATCTTTATGTTTGAGTGGTTCTCTACTTTTGGGTTTGATTCAAGAAGGTTATTATCTCATTTTTTCCAGGGTGTTGTTTCTCTCCCTGTATTGGAGGTTTCCACCTATTATCCGTTGCAGGGCTGGATTTGTGGAAAGATATTGTGAAAATTTGGTTTTATCATGGAATATCTTGGTCTCTCCATCTATGGTGATTGAGAGTTTTGCTGGGTATAGTAGTCTAGGCTGGCATTTGTGCTGTCTTAGTGTCTGCATGAGATCTGCCCAGGATCTTCTGGCTTTCATAGTCTCTGGTGAGAAGTCTGATGTGATTCGGATAGGTCTTCCTTTGTATGTTACTTGGCCCTTTTCTCTTACTGCATTTAGTATTCTTTCTTTGTTTAGAACATTCGGTGTTTTGATTATTATGTGACGGGAGGTATTTCTGTTCTGGTCCAGTCTGTTTGGAGTTCTGTAGGCTTCTTGTACGTTCATCGGCATCTCTCTCTTTAAGTTAGGGAAGTTTTCCTCCATAATTTTGTTGAAGATGTTTACTGGCCCTTTAAGTTGCAAATCTTCACTCTCATCTATACCTATAATCCTTAGGTTTGGTCTTCTCATTGTGTCCTGGATTTCCTGGATGTTTTGGGTTACGCGTTTTTTGCATTTTGCATTTTCTTTGACTGTTGAGTCGATGCTTTCTATGGAATCTTCAGCACCTGAGATTCTTTCTTCCATCTCTTGTATTCTATTGTTGATGTTTGCATCTATGACTCCTGATTTCTTCCCAAGGTTTTCTATCTCCAAAGTTGTCTCCCTTTGTGATTTCTTAGTTGTTTCTACTTCCTTTTTTAGTTCCTGGATGGATTTGCTGAGATCCTTCACTTGTTTGTTTGTATTTTCCTGTATTTCTTTAAGGTATTTTTGCATTACCTCTTTCAGGATTTCTTCCTGATGACCCACGTTCTCCTGCATTTCTCTGAGCGATTTTTGTGTTTCCTCCTCATGGGATTCCATCTGTTGATCCATCGTCTCCTGCATTTCTTTAAGCAGTTCTCGTGTTTCCTTTGTAAGGGCATCTAACCGTTGATTCATTTCTTTAAGCAATTTTTGTGTTGCCTCCTTATGGGCATCCGTCTGTTGACCCATATTCTTCTGCATTTCTTTATGCCAATTTTGTGATTCCTTTGTGAGTGCATCTACCCGTTGATTCATCTCGTTAAGCGATTTTTGTGTTGTCTCCTTGTGCGCCTCCATCTTTTGATCCATGTTCTCCCGCATTTCTCTAAGCGATTTTTGTGTTTCCTTTGTAAGGGCTTCTAACCGTTGATTCATGGTCTCCTGTAACTCTTTATGAGATTTATTTGTGTCCTTCTTGTGATCCTCTAATAGCATCATGAGAAGTGATTTTAAATCCAGATCTTGTCTTTCGGGTGTGGTGGGGTATCCAGGACTTGCTGCTGTTGGAGAGTTGGGTTCGGATGGTCCCACATTACTTTGATTACTGTTAGTAACATTCCTACGTTTGCCTTTTGCCATCTGGATACCTCTGGTGTTAGTTGGTCCTGCTGCCACTGGCTGTTGGTTGGACCTCCTGTGAGCCTGCAAAGCTATTTCTGCCCCCCCTGGATTACCAGGATTCCCCTGGCACCGATTTCTGGGGCCTGCCTGCTCCTGAGTGACTTTGGAGCCCTAATGTGCTTTGCCCCAAGTGATCTTATATTGGGGAGGCTTTGCACATCTAAAGGCTCAGCCTAGTGGATTCCTGGAGCAGAGGTCGCCAAAGGGAGGCTGGCAGGCTCCTGCCCTGTGCAGGGGTGTGTGATCTCTCCTGGGGGGGGGAGGGGGCGTCCCTCTGCCAGGCAGAAGTCCCACAGCAGATCTGGCGCGCTGGTCACTGCAGATCAGCCCAGCACCTGGGAGCAGGTTACACACAAGCTGCCTGAACCCGAAGCGATATTATGCCTGTCTGTCTCTGAGCCTGGTGGTCCCAACTACCTGGTCACTGGAGCAAAGATGGCGGAGGGCACTCTCCGTGGCGCTGCTCACCCTGTGGTCACGATGGCCCGCCGATCTGGCACCCAGACGACCACAGCGCCAACCCGCCCTCGGGCACAGAAGGAAGCCCCAACAGGCCGTGTCCCAAGTGATGTTATATTGGGGGGAGAGCCTGGGTACCGGTCTCTCCAGCACAGTCCGCGGGAACAGAGGTCGCGGAAGGGAAGCTGGCAGGCTCCCTCCCTGCGCGGGGTCCCTCCACCAGGCAGAAGGTTCCACCGCGGAACTGGCGCGCTGGTTACTGCAGATCAGCCCAGCACCTGGGAGCAGGTTACACACAAGCTGCCCTGTGGTCACGATGGCCCGCCGATCTGGCACCCAGACGACCACAGCGCCAACCCGCCCTCGGGCACAGACGGAAGCCCCAACAGGCCGTGTCCCAAGTGATGTTATATCGGGGGGAGAGCCTGGGTACCGGTCTCTCCAGCGCAGTCCGCGGGAACAGAGGTCGCGGAAGGGAAGCTGGCAGGCTCCCTCCCTGCGCGGGGTCCCTCCACCAGGCAGAAGGTCCCACCGCGGAACTGGCGCGCTGGTTACTGCAGATCAGCCCAGCACCTGGGAGCAGGTTACACACAAGCTGCCTGAAACCGAAGCGATATTATGCCTGTCTGTCTCTGAGCCTGGCGGTCCCAACTACCTGGTCACTGGAGCAAAGATGGCGGAGGGCAGTCTCCGTGGCGCCACTCACCCTGTGGTCACGATGGCCCGCCGATCTGGCACCCAGACGACCACAGCGCCAACCCGCCCTCGGGCACAAACGGAAGCCCCAACAGGCCGTGTCCCAAGTGATGTTATATCGGGGGGAGAGCCTGGGTACCGGTCTCTCCAGCGCAGTCCGCGGGAACAGAGGTCGCGGAAGGGAAGCTGGCAGGCTCCCTCCCTGCGCGGGGTCTCTCCACCAGGCAGAAGGTCCCACCGCGGAACTGGCGCGCTGGTTACTGCAGATCAGCCCAGCACCTGGGAGCAGGTTACACACAAGCTGCCTGAAACCGAAGCGATATTATGCCTGTCTGTCTCTGAGCCTGGCGGTCCCAACTACCTGGTCACTGGAGCCGACATGTTACTTTTAATAGTAACAAGTAGTTAGAGACTACCACTTTGGACTCTGCAGTCAACATCTTATTGTATGATCTAGATTGTTGGATCCTGAGAGTTGAGTCAAGGAGCAATACATTTAATGATGTAGAACTGGTGTGTTCACCCAGTTCCCCTATCAGCTTGGAAGATATGAGAAATTGAGTTCAAGCAGTCTTTCAAATAATAAAACCACTTCATCCTATCTGTGTCATCTGAGAAGGTAGAGAGTTTTCTTTGCAGTTATAAATGCTGATTTCTTGTTCCATCTAGCACTGCCTACTTTTCAGTGGTACTTTGTTTTTACATGCACAGAATTCAAGGGAAAAAGGACACACCACCAGGGAGTAGCTTTGAACTATACAAAATTAAGAGGTGCTCTATGGAGCTATGTTTGCACTCAGCACTATTACCAGAGATCTTAGCTAACCAGTGGGAAGGATGGGGTCTTACACTCAGCCGTATCTATAGATATCTTGACTATCAGACAGGACAGGGTCTTAAGTCAGCAGTGTCTTCAGTGACATCAACTAACTAATGTGCATGATGAGTTCTTGTACACAGCACTGTCCCTGATAACCTTCACTAACTTTTGGGCAGAATGCAATCTTTCGTATTAGTTCCTTTTTCCTCCAGTGAATGCCCAACAGTCTGAAAGATGTAGTTTCTATAGTAAGTTATAACACTAAATAGTATCATTCTCAAATTTGTTGGTCTCAAGAAACAAGGACAGCCCTTGAAGGTGGATAAGAACACCTATTTACAGATTGTCACCTGTTGCCCTAGGACATCCTTGATTCTAATGCTATTACCACTATGAGCTAGCTATCTTTAGAACCTGGGTAATATTATTAATATTAAATTTAACACTGTCTCTTTCACAATAATTTGGGCTGTAAGAGGGGGAAAAAACACAGATATTTTTGTTTTCATGGCTGTTCTCTCTACCTTCTAATAATAAAGTTATAATCTTTTACTTTGGAGAAGGTAGATAGAAGATACTACAGAAGTGAGCTGCCCGAGGTGGGAATTGAGCCATCATCCAATCAATGTGCTAAAATGAGCTCCAAGATGAAAATGCAATTACTCATATATCTTCATGCATTACTTATCCGAAGATTCTAAGAAATTCACACTATGTTTTACATTTATGCAACCAACCTAGCAAGGATAATGCTACTGACAACTTTGTTTCTTTAAAAAAAATATTCCACAACAATATTACTTGCATTTTCATAAAAATAATTCTGAAATGATATTTTATTTTTTACTCATCTGCTTCCCATTGCCTTCAGCTGGTCAAAATCTGTACTCAGTTCCTACGGACCATATGCCAAGATTAATCCCCCTTTTCTAGCACATAAAATTTTGCTTTTTTTCCCTTTAACTTTCTTATAAATAATCATTTTTATTTCGATCCACTTAGGACTCAAAATAAACAAATGGACTCAACAATTGCACCATCTCTTCCTGCCCATTTTCTCATTTTTTTTTTTTTTGCTAACATTTTCATTCATCACTAACTATCAATCATTTCTCTGTATGTTTCTAAGAATTCCCAAATTTTGGAACTTACATGGATTTAGGACCTAATGGTTAAGTTCTCAACCATTATCTGCCTGAAATTGAAAGAAAATATGAGCTAATATGAGCTTTTCAATAGCACCCAGATACCAAATATTCAAATGGAAAAAAATTAAAACAATGAACTATTACCTAGGACTAAATGCCCAAAGTAAAATTCTGGGTTACTTATCAGATGGTAGTATTTATAAAATACTGTCACAACAGGTAAGGATCATGAGGAAAAGAATATTAAAAAAATTAGAAGCTTGCAGGGGAGATGCAGGACTTGAAGCCAGAGATAATGACCTGAAGCACCTGGATGGGGGATGGCAAGAAACAGAGGAAGCAAAGGGAGGGAAAGGTTACTTGGTGCAGCTGCTGCTAGGCAGAGGCCATGCAGAACTATACAGTAAGGCCATGTGAGACAGACGAGAAGGAGAATGGAAGGAAAATCTGTCCAGTTCTCTAGCCTTACAGTCTCTCTCTGATAACCCTTTATTAGCAGTGCCAAAGAAGGAGAGAGTCAGCAATGAAGAAATAGAATGGCCTGATCTCAGCTTCACAATCGTTCAGTAGAAAAGGCTGGGAAAAAAGCCAATAAAATCTTAAGATTGTAGAAAGCTTTTACCAACATACACACAGACACAGATACAGACACACACATACACACACACACACACACACACACACACACACACACACAAGCACACAGACATGCAAATAGACATACAAATACAGACATGCACATAAACACACACATGCACATGTGCACATACATCCACATATGCACACATAGACACATACACATGGGAATATACATATGCATCCATCCACACACATACAATACAGAGTATTCAATAAGATTTGAAAGTGGAACTTGGGGTTGGGGATTTAGCTCAGTGGTGGAGCACATGCCTAGCAAGCGCAAGGCCCTGGGTTCAGTCCTCAGCTCTGGAAAAAAAAATAAAAGACAAAATTGAAAGTGTAATTTGATACATTTGTGACTCACTGGATAGCAGAGAGATAACCTTCCCAAGAAAGCAACCCTTATGCTAGTTCATTATTTCTCATTGTCGCCCATTCTTTGGTGAATGACAATCTCACAAACAAGATGGCACTATATTGTAAATTGCAAGGTGTCACAATCTTCAGAATACTTTAATTTATTGCACTGTCGTAGCAAACTAACAAAGCCAAAGTGAGATCTAAGCAAGTCTTGTTCACAACCCCATTTGATATCAATTAGTTGGTTAAGAAGAACCACACATTGTCATCTTAACAAACTAGCAAACATTTCATTTGCATTATCTTTGAATTCATGCATTGTTTTGTGTTAAAATATGTAAAAATTACATTGAATCTATGAAGGATATAATACTCCTTTTATATTAGAATTAACACTAAAATAGCAATTAACTGTACAGCTGGATTCCCCATAAGAAAATTCCACCAAAAATCCCTCTGAAAAGTTTGTTGGTGGTCATATTTTCATTTGCAAAACTGAGTCAGAGCAGGAGGGGAAAAATGAGGAGAAATGTTTAATGATTGATCATATCAATGTTCAAGACAATGTACCAACCCTGAAACACAATAGTCTTATAAATTACATAAATTAGGGCCTGACTTGAGAAGTTCAGAACAGAGTTTCCTGTACTAAACAATCTGTTCTAGAAAGAGAAACTCTCAGGAAAGCAGATGTGCTGTGATGTTTTGGATTATCTCCCCCATGTAATGATCCTGAGAGTTGTAGAAACTGGGCAACCACTGATTCTAAGCTTAGAAATACTTACAAACTTTTGCTTAAATAAAACCACCTTGAGCACAGGCCAATGGAGTTTTCACCATATCAAGCACTGAATTCTAAGGCAGAAACTAAAGGAAAGAGAAAAACTAAAGGGGAAATGTATTTACAGTGGCCAAAGTAAAAAGGTTTTAAGGAGTAAATGAAATAGGACAAGTTTTGGTTCTTGTTGTCCTGAGCTGCCCAGAGCACATCTTCAACAAAATTATGGAGGAAAACTTCCCTAACTTAAAGAGAGAGATGCCGATGAACATACAAGAAGCCTACAGAACTCCAAACAGACTGGACCAGAACAGAAATACCTCCCGTCACATAATAATCAAAACACCGAATGTTCTAAACAAAGAAAGAATACTAAATGCAGTAAGAGAAAAGGGCCAAGTAACATACAAAGGAAGACCTATCCGAATCACATCAGACTTCTCACCAGAGACTATGAAAGCCAGAAGATCCTGGGCAGATCTCATGCAGACACTAAGACAGCACAAATGCCAGCCTAGACTACTATACCCAGCAAAACTCTCAATCACCATAGATGGAGAGACCAAGATATTCCATGATAAAACCAAATTTTCACAATATCTTTCCACAAATCCAGCCCTGCAACGGATAATAGGTGGAAACCTCCAATACAGGGAGAGAAACAACACCCTGGAAAAAATGAGATAATAACCTTCTTGAATCAAACCCAAAAGTAGAGAACCACTCAAACATAAAGATAGCGTCAAGAATGGCAGATGGCAATAATCACTATGCCTTAATCTCTCTTAATATCAATGGTCTCAATTCCCCAATTAAAAGACATAGACTAGCAGACTGGATACGTAAACAGGACCCAGCATTTTGCTGCATGCAGGAAACGCACCTCAGTGTCAAAGACAAACACTACCTCAGAGTAAAAGGCTGGAAAACAATTTTACAAGCAAATGGCCCCAAGAAACGAGGTGGAGTAGCCATCCTAATATCGGATAAAATTGATTTTCAACCCAAAGTCATCAAAAAAGACACAGAAGGACACTACATACTGATCAAGGGAAAAATCCACCATCAAGAACTCTCAATCCTGAATATCTATGCTCCAAATGCAAGGGCACCCTCATTCGTAAAAGAAACTTTACTAAAACTCAAAGCACACATCGCACCGCACACAATAATAGTGGGTGACTTCAACACCCCGCTCTCTGAAATGGATCGTTCAGGAAAGCAGAAACTAAACAGGGACACAGTGAATCTAATTGAAGCCTTGGACCAAATGGAACTAACTGATATATATAGAACATTTCATCCTAGAGCTAAAGAATACACCTTCTTCTCAGCTCCTCATGGTACCTTCTCCAAAATTGACCATATAATTGGTCACAAATCAGACCTCAACAGATACAAGAAGATAGAAATAATCCCATGCCTCCTATCAGATCACTATGGAATAAGGGTGGTCTTCAATGGCAACAAAAACAAAAGAAAACCCACGTACACATGGAGGCTGAACAATGCTCTACTCAATGATAACTTGGTCAAGGTGGAAATAAAGAAAGAAATCAAAGACTTTTTGAAAGTTAATGAAAATGAAGGCACAACATACCCTAACTTATGGGACACAATGAAAGCAGTGCTAAGAGGAAAATTCATAGCCCTGAGTGCCGCCAAAAAGAAACGGGAGACAGCATACACCAACAGCTTAATGGCACACCTGAAAGCCCTGGAACAAAAAGAAGCAAATACACCAAAGAGGAGTAGAAGGCAGGAAATCATCAAACTCAGGGCTGAAATCAATCAAGTAGAAACAAATAAAACCATACAAAGAATCAACAAAACGAGGAGTTGGTTCTTTGAGAAAATCAACAAGATAGATAAGCCCTTAGCCAGACTAACCAGAGGGCACAGAGATAGTATCCAAATTAATAAAATCAGAAACGAAAAGGGAGAGATAACAAGAGAAACTGAGGAAATTCAAAAAATCATCAGATCCTACTACAAAAACCTGTATTCAACACAACTAGAAAATCTTGAGGAAATGGACAATTTCCTTGACAGATACCAAGTACCAAAATTAAATCAGGATCAAATAGACCATCTAAACCGTCCTATAACCCCTGAAGAAATAGAAGTTGTCATTGGAAGTCTTCCAACCAAAAAAAGCACAGGTCCAGATGGTTTTAGTGCAGAATTCTATCAGACCTTCAAAGAAGACCTAACACCAATACTCTTCAAACTGTTCCACAAAATAGAAACAGAAGGAACACTACCCAACTCGTTCTATGAAGCCACAATTACACTAATACCAAAAGCACACAAAGATCCGACAAAGAAAGAGAATCTCAGGCCAATCTCTCTTATGAATATCGATGCAAAAATACTCAATAAAATTCTTGCCAACCGAATCCAAGAACACATCAAAACGATCATTCACCACGATCAAGTAGGCTTCATCCCAGGGATGCAGGGATGGTTCAATATAAGGAAATCCATCAATGTAATCCACTACATAAACAATCTCAAAGAAAAAAACCACAGGGTCATCTCATTAGATGCTGAGAAAGCATTTGACAAAATTCAGCATCCTTTCATGCTAAAGGTCTTGGAAAGATCAGGAATTCAAGGCCCATATCTAAACATAGTAAAAGCAATTTACAGCAAACCAGTAGCCAGCATCAATCTAAACGGAGAGAAACTTGAAGCAATCCCACTAAAATCAGGGACTAGACAAGGCTGCCCTCTCTCTCCATATCTTTTCAATATAGTACTTGAAGTTCTAGCTAGAGCAATTAGACAAGAAAAAGAGGTCAAAGGGATACAAATTGGAAAGGAAGAAGTCAAACTATCACTATTTGCAGACGATATGATAGTATACATAAGCGACCCAAAGAACTCCACCAGAGAACTCCTACAGCTGATAAACGACTTCAGCAAAGTGGCCGGATATAAAATCAACTCAAGCAAGTCAGAAGCCTTCCTATACTCAAAGGATAAGCAGGCTGAGAAAGAAGTAAGAGAAATAATACCCTTTACGATAGCCACAAACCATATTAAGTATCTTGGCGTGACGCTAACCAAACAAGTGAAAGATCTGTATGACAAGAACTTCAAGTCTCTGAAGAAAGAAATTGAAGAAGACCTCGGAAGATGGAAAAATCTGCCATGCTCATGGATTGGCAGGATTAATATAGTAAAAATGAGCATCTTACCAAAAGTAATACACAGATTCAATGCAATCCCCATCAAAATCCCAACTCAATTCTTCATAGAGTTAGAAAGAACAATTCAAAAATTCATCTGGAATAACAGAAAACCCAGAATAGCTAAAACTATTCTCAAGAGTAAAAGAACCTCTGGGGGAATCAGTATCCCGGACCTCAAGCTGTACTACAGAGCAATAGTGTTAAAAACTGCATGGTATTGGTACAGTAACAGACATGTAGATCAATGGAACAGAATTGAAGACCCAGAAATGAATCCACACTCCTATGGTCACTTGATCTTTGACAAAGGAGCTAAAACCATCCAGTGGAAAAAAGATAGCCTTTTCAACAAATGGTGCTGGCTCAGCTGGAGGTCAACATGCAGAAGAATGCAAATTGACCCATCCTTATCTCCTTGCACTAAGCTCAATTCTAAGTGGATCAAAGATCTCCACATAAAACCAGACACACTGAAACTAATAGAAGGGAAACTAGGGAAGAACCTTGAACATATGGGCACAGGGGAGAATTTCCTGAACAGAACTCCAATAGCTTATACTCTAAGATCAAGAATAGACAAATGGGACCTCATTAAATTACAAAGTTTTTGCAAGGCAAAAGACACCGTCAAAAAGACAAAGCGGCAACCAACTAACTGGGAAATGATCTTTACCAACCTTACATCCGACAGAGGGCTAATATCCAAGATATACAAAGAACTCAAGAAGTTAAACTCCAGAGAGGCAAGTAACCCTATTAAAAAATGGGGTACAGAGCTCCACAAAGAGTTCTCACCTGAAGAATATCTAATGGCTGAGAAGCACCTAAAGAGATGTTCATCATCCTTAGTCATTAGGGAAATGCAAATCAAAACAACCCTGAGATTCCATCTCACACCAGTCAGGATGGCTAAGATCAAAAACACAGGAGACAGCAGTTGTTGGCGAGGATGTGGAGAAAGAGGAACACTCCTCCACTGCTGGTGGAACTGCAGGCTGGTACAACCACTCTGGAAAGCAGTCTGGTGGCTCCTCAGAAAACTGGGCATGACTCTTCCGGAGGATCCGGCTATACCACTCCTGGGCATATACCCAGAGACTTTACCTGCATGCAATAAGGACACATGCTCCACTATATTCATAGCAGCCTTATTTATAATAGCCAGAAGCTGGAAAGAACCCAGATGTCCCTCAACGGAGGAATGGATTCAGAAGATGTGGTATATTTACACAATGGAATACTACTCTGCAATTAAAAACAATGAATTCACGAAATTCCTAGGCAAATGGTCAGAACTTGAAAATATCATCCTTAGTGAGGTAACCCAATCACAAAAGATCACACATGGTATGAAGTCACTGATAAGGGGATATTGACCCAGAATCTCAGAATACCCTAGACACAATCAGCATATCAATAGATTTCTAAAAAGATGGAAGGAGAGACCCCTGGTCCTGGAAAGACTGGATGTAGGGGAACGCCAGGACAGAGTAATGAGAGGGGGTTGAACGGAGAAAAGAGGGAGGGAAGGGGGCTTATGGGACTTTCGGGGAGGGAGGAAACGGGAAAGGGGAAGTGATTTGGAATGTAAATTAAAAAAATAAAATAAAATTAAATTAAAAAAAAAAAAAAAGAATTTGCAACATGAGCAGTACCTTATCTTCTGGCCACAGAGGCAATTTAAAGACACCATTCTGATCAGTTCCTAAAGCAAACTGAGCCATGGATGACATTGTGAACTGAAGGGATGTGGGGGCGGGGGTGGCAGAGAGGGGTGGGAGTTGGGAAGCACCCTCCCAGAGGCAAAGGGGAGGGGGGACAGCATGAAGAACTCTTGAAGGGGGAACCCGGAAGGGGGCAACAGTTGGAATGTGAATAGATAAAACAATTAGTAAAGAGGAGGAGAAGGAGGAAGAGGAGGAGAAAGAGAAGGTGAAGCAGGAGGAGAAGGAGGAGGAAGAGGAGATGAAGGAGGAGGAGGAGGAGGAGGAGGAAGAAGAAGAAGAAAGAAGAAGAAGAAGAAGAAGAAGAAGAAGAAGAAGAAGAAGAAGAAGAAGAAGAAGAAGAGGAGGAGGAGGAGGAGGAGGAGGAGGAGGAGGAGGAGGAGGAAGAAGAAGAAGAGGAAGAATTATTATTGAAGGCTACTATTTCTCTGCCACATTCCAGCTTTTCAGCTTACCTCTTTAGCAAGGTAGCCATGGAGAACAAACATTTTTTTCACAAGTATCTGGATGTCACACAGCTGCGCTTACTCTCAATTCCTGTATTCACATCACTCCATTTCCTTAATCTGTTTCAGGATGATGGCCACATTTTGGGAAGCCTGATCACTCTGCTGATTCACACTGAGCCCGTAGGAAGTCAAACAAAAGAATGAATTCAAACACAATTCAAGGACACTTCACTATTATTTCTCAAGGCATTTCTGACGTAAAACCATTGAGACTTTCCTCGTGAACCACTTGTACTATACTTCCTCCTCTTTTGTTCTATACAAACAATTAAAAATATAGGCATAATTATTTACATCTGTCTCAGATTTATTTTCCTTGAACAATTCAGGCCATTCATATAAACACACACACACACACACACACACACACACACATACACACACACACGGCTGTTCATATGACAGCCATTCCTTGTTGACACACTGGAATAAGTTTTCTCTAATGGTGTCTCACTGGGTATACAAACCATCCTCATGGCCAGGCCCCATTAGTAGTTGATGGCCTACACAAAAAGGCTCTTCTTATTTTAAGAGTGTATATGCTAAGATGGCCATGGTTACTATGTTGATCATACCAATCCATGAGCAAGAGAGATCTTTCAATTTTTTGATATCTTTCACAATTTCTTTTCCCAGAGACTAGAAGTTCTTGTCATACTGACCATTTTCTTGCTTGGCTAGAGTTACACCAAGTTACTTTATATAATTTGTGGCTATTGTGAAGGCACTGTTTCCATAACTTCTTTCTCAGCCTGTTAATCCCTTGTGTAGAGGAGGCATACTGATTTCTTTGAGTTAATGCTGTATCCAGGAACTCTGCTGAAGTTGCTTATCAGTTGTAGGAACATGAAATTTCAGAGTCATAATGCTCAGATGATTTTTGTATTTGACTGTGCCAAATGATTCTTGTTGGTATTTGTGAATGTTTCCCCAGATTTGGTTTCTAAGAGTTGTCATGTTTGGTTTAATGTATAAAATCCCCTACTTGAGAGCTTCAAAATACACTCAGATACAAACTGAAGAAAAAAAAGAAGAAATTTGAGGGTAATTTATATATACTATCTCCTCATCCTCAAATAATGATACCATGACTTCTTCCTTTCAAATTTGTATCTCTTTCATCTTGTTTTGTTGTCTTACTGCTCTAGCTAGAAAGTTGAGTACTGTATTGAATAGATAGGGAGTGGGCAGCCTTGATTTCTCCGTGTATTTAGTGAGATTGTTTCAAGTTTCTCTTCATTTAATTTGATATTGGCTATTGGTTTGTTGTATATTGTTCTTATTATGTTTAGATACGTGCCTTGAATTCTGATCTCTCCAACACTTTTAACATGAAGGGATGTAGAATTTTGTCAAATGGTTTTCAGCATCTAGAGATGATGATATGAATTTTTATTTTGAGTTTGTTTATTATTGGATTATATTGGGAAAAGATCTTTACTAACCCTATATCCAAAGGAGTGCTAGGATTCAAACTGTATAAAGAGATCAAGAAGTAGGATCCAAAAAACAAATGACCCAATTAAAAGGTGGGGTACAGAACTAAACAGAGAATTCTCAACAGAGGAACCTAGAATGGCCGAGAAGCACTTACAGAAATGTTCAAAATCCTTAGTCATCAGGGAAATGCATATTAAAATGACCCTGAGATTCCACTTTACACCAATCAAAATGGCTAAGATCAAAAACTCAAGTGACAGCACATTCTGGCAAGGATATGGAGGAAAGGGAGCACTCCTCCATACTTTCCATGTAAAAGTCCCAAACAGAATGAGAATTAAAACAAACATAGATGAATAATAACAAGTGCTTTAATATTTAAGCTTAATTTTTAAAGAATATCTCATATTAAAATATATTTTGACAATTCTTTGATTGCCATGCGTAACAATTCATATTACGAATCCATACCAGTAGATGTATTTATTAAGTACAATACATATATTTTGATTTATCATCTGACTACATAATAGAGTAAGTATAGTCCAGTGATATGTAATAGCATTGGTAGGCTCTCTGTACCCTCTACACTTAGACTATAATGGTTCTTAAATTTTCATTTAATTATGTCTTTTATGTATAGGCATGTTGCCTCTATAATGTCTGTGTACCGTGTGCTTGAAGTACCCACATAGGCCAGAAGATAGCATTGGATCTCCTGGAACTAGAGTTACAGAAAGTTCTAAGTTACCACGTTGGTGCTGGAGAATTACTGTCTTCATTAAGAGCCATCCCTCTAGTCCCTATTTAATGCATATATATATATATATATATATATATATATATATATATATAATAAATTGTGATTACTCACTTTGGATTTTAAATATGCATTTATTATATATAATATTACTATATAATATATATTAAAATATTATATATTAATATATTGATATATTATATCAATATATTAATATATATATTAGTTTCACATGAATTAAGTTTGAAAACTAAAAGAACGACAATGTACATGAAATGAGCAGAATATTGTATGTCACACATGGAGAAGGTTGGTAGGACTTTAGACTCAGAAAACAGCACAAAGATCTAAAATACAAGGTAACTTGGGTGCATTTAGTCAGTGTGGGTATGTCTGAAGTTTACATGGAATTAGGGAGAAGCTATGACAGAAGGTGGACTGGGGTCAAACAAATGATACAGATTAAGTTGTGTTTTGCATTTGATTGTATCTGGAAGCCAGGATACAGAAGAATGGCATGATCTGATGGATAGTAAAGACAGGATCTAGTTATTTTAGTGCAGCCTACAGTACAGGAGCCCTGGATAGATTCAGAATGTCCAGACAATAGACTAATCCACTATTACCTGCTTGGAAATAATTTGGCTTTCAATAATGTTCTGGCAGTGGAGACAGAATTAATTTGTGAAACTATGATGTGTTTTTGTTCTAGAACTATGACAAGGCTAAAATTTGGCCTGGAGTTAGGAAAAGCTGTAAAATCAAGGACAAGTCTTGAATTCAAGCTTGAGTCATTGATAAGATGAGGAACACTGTGCAACAAATGAAGTTAATTATCAAAGGGCAGCAGTTGCAGAAAAGCTTGAAGTGTCGGGACTGTTAGAGTCAGAGCAGAAAGTGGAAATGGCGGTAGATCGGAAGAGGACACTGCTGACCGCATTCTCTGTGGAGAGGCAAGTAGCGTGAGGTGCTTAGTCACGAGGCTCCAAACTACACAAGTTTTTTTTTTTTTGAAGAGAATTTAAAATGCTTTAGAAATACAATAAATATATAGTTCTGGAAAGAATGGATATTGGGATGCAAGTAAAGGGTCATGTACAGAGACAGTAGTGTGATGTACTTTGAATACTGTAGTCAGATGATTTCCATTAGAAAGTCTGGGCATGGCGATATCAAGGCGCCTGTGGGTTCAAAAAGGTTGAAGTTGGTGAGCCTTAGTGTAAAGAACATTCTGGAGCACATTTTTCGTACATGGTGGTGGAATGGGATGTAGAGGGAACTGACCTGAACAAATGTCTCTGTGATATGTCTCCGGTGACTCTCCCAACAAACCCCATGTCACTTTTCAACATTTCGACACGCTTTTCTCCAGAAGCCCAGAAATTGAGTCACACATGAACCTGTTTCTGGGCCTCTTTTCACTCTCTATTTGCATTTCTGAATCCAACTCTTAAAATAGCCACACATTCCTCCTCATCCATGCTGTTCCAACACTCACCTGACTCCTTCAACCATGAATACTGCCTGTGATTCTTATCACTGAAGAGTGTCACACAAGCCCCATCATATTAGTAATCCAAAGACATTTTGTAGGATATTTTTCACTGAATTTCAAAAAGTAACCAGGGCTTCCAAAAATCATGTCTGATTGGTGTTGGTCAGCTATGCAATCTTCCCTGAATTGTGGTACATTCCCAGAGATTCCCAATTGGAGAAAACTAGTTTCCTCATTTTCAGTAGATATCAATTGCAAGCAGCTTATTGGTTAGGGGAAGGTCTTTGTGTTCACTTTCCATTGTCAGTGTTGGGATTTTGTCTGGCTCGAACCTATGCAGGTCTCATGCATGATGCCACAGTATCTATGAACACATATGGGCAGCAATCATGCTGTTCCTGAAGGCACTGCTTCCTTGACATCATCTACCACCCCTGGCTCTTAGGATGTTTCTGTCTTCTCTTCTGCATGGATCCCTGAGCCTCGATACAAAATATGTTCTACAGACATCCCATTTATTTCTGCAGCTCTGTACATGGTTCACTTGTATGTCTCTGTGTTTATTATCATCTATAAAATAAGAATCTCTGATGAAGGTGATAGATTGATATAAATATATGTCAGCAGGGGATCTTTATTGCTATGTTCATTTAGAGTAGTAATTGTAGTGTGTTTCCTTTAGGATCCATACCATAACTAGTCTCAGATTCTTGGCCTTATTAATAGAGTCAGATAGGGTTTAAACAGGATTTAATCCCATGGAAGTATCCTTAAATATAATTTAAAAACATGGATGGTTATTCCCATAAAATTTGTATCACTACAACACCAGTGAGCACATCTATCAGGCAGGTCATTATTGTAGTTCATGGGGATTTAGAGACAGGTGAGATTGGTGATTTATCTTCTCCACTGTGTCATGTATTGTACCTTTCAACAATGTGGATGCTGGTCAGTAGGGATGACCTTTCAAATTGAATGGGAGCTTGATTTTTCCATATTAATGAAATGAACATGTAGTGTCTTCAGCAATAGGATCCAACCACCAGGTTGCTGGGGATAATAAGTAGCACTGACAATACCCTGCAATATTTGTGGGTGGGTCTATGAGACTGTCCTAGCTAAGGACTCAAAAAGATGGAAGCTGTATTAGGATGTTGGTTTAGTAGCATAGGGTGTTTCCAGAGTAAGGTCACTCAGATCAAGGTAGACAACCATTGCATTTTTCTTTTAGATGTTAGCTTTAAAGTTTGGATGTGTTTTATTCAGAATTAGTAGGTAGTTAGTAAGGGACCTCCATTTTCTACTGCTATGGTAAAGCACCATGACAAATGCACAATATAGAAGGAAGTATTTAGTTGGGTTTACAGTTTCAAAGGGTTACAACCCATACTTGTAGAGAAATGGCATGATGTTAGGAACAGCTAATAGCTCATATCTCAAGAACTGCAAGCAAGAGACAGAGATGGGACATTAGAAATGGTGAAAGACTTTTGAAACCTCAAAATCTACCTACAATGACACAGCACCTCCAACAAAGCCACATCTCCTAGATTTTGCCAACTAGAGTCCAGGTTCTCAACTGCATGAGCCTATGCAGGTCATTCTTGTTCAAAACATCACAGAGAGAGTCTTCCAAAGAAGTAAAATAGAATATGGTTTTATAAAGACATAGAGTGAAAGTTAAAATAGATTAAATAGGGCAGGGCATGAGAAGGATGGGAGGAAGAGGGAACATGGGGAGGAACAACTAAAAGTAAAGACTTTGGAAAAGCCATTTAGGTACACATAGGTAGAAGGCTCCTAGAATGTGCATGGGTACAAATGGAATTTAAAGAGAACTTCCAAATAATGGGAAACTCAATGACCTAACATGAATCCACCTTAAAGAATAATTTTAGCAAATCTTCCTCTGAACTAGTAGTCAAGCTATGGTAAATACAATATGAAAGAAGTTAATTTCCCCTTTGCTAACTATTTTCTTTGCCTTCAATATTAGTGCTTACATAAACTCGTCTGATATATTTTAACTTCCCAGGTATTTATCTTTTCCAAAGATACAATATAAACAAAAATATTATGTATATATCTATAGAACTGTTTTTTACCAAGATGTTCTTAACATTATAAGGTTCTGTAAGCTGGGTGGCTTGTGTGATGCCTGAACAGACTTGCAAATTATAAATTAGATTACTACAAGCTTAGTCACAAAAAGACATGTTTACTGACTGTGACTAATTTCTACAGTAGGCCTCAATAAGTTCATAATAGACTTAAGTGTATATTATGACCCTAGACTGACTGCAGTTACTTCTCCAGAATCATTTGAGAGGATATTTAGTGTCATTTTCCTCTGTATATTAGTAACTTAGTCAGTAGATGTACATGGATTGAATAAGTGAGAATCACAATGCTCCCTGGATAGGTAAGACCTCCCAAAGGAGAAAAATGTCTTAAAAATTGACTGTTTTATCCACTCTTTATTAAGTTTAGTAAATTAATCTAAGTTTATTAAATCTGAGTAATTAAGAAATGTGTCATTGCCTGTCAATCAAATGATTAGGCTTTAAAAGTGAGCTTCAGAAAAAGCAGTGCTTAAATTTCTGAAAATATTAGGTAATTTGGGGGGATATTAGCCCAAAAGTTGGGAATACCCAAGATACAATTCACAGATCATATGAAGCTCAAGAAAAAGGAAGACCAAAATGTGTATGCTTCAGACCTTCTTAGAAGGGGGAAAATATTCACAGTAGGTAAAGGATAGGAGGGACTTGGGAGGAAGAGAGGAGGGAAGGGGGGAAAAGCAGAAGCAGGATCAGTTATGGGAAGAGACTGAGATGATAGACAGAGGGTCAGGAATTTGAAGAGAGGTTTGTAGCAATGGAGGATGGGGAACTAGGGGTAGCCACCAGCAAATCCCAAATGCCAGGAAAGCAAGAGGCTCCCAGGACCCAAAGGTGATAAGATTAGCTGAAGTGCCCAACAAAGGGGAGGGAGACCATATCCAGAGGTTAGGCAAGGTCCGCTGGTGTGGGAGGGGACCACCCACTCCTCTCCAAATTTTTAACCCAGAACGACTCTTGTCTAAAGGAAATAAGGGGTCAAAATGTGGAGCAGAGACTGAAGGAAAGGTCATTCAGAGACTGCCTTACCTGGGGATACATCCCATATATAAACACCAAACCCAGACACTATTGTGGATGCCAAGAAGTGCTTGCTGAAAGGAGCCTAATGTAACTGTCTCCAGAAAGGCTCTGCCAGAGCCAGACAAATATAGATGTGGACACTCACAGTCAACCATTGGACTGAGCACAGGGACTCCAATGGAGGAGTTAGGGGAAGGACTGAAGGAGCTGAAGGGGTTTGGAACCCCACCAGTATCAACCAATCAGACTCCCTCCCACCCTGAGCTCCAAGGACTAAGCTACCAACCAAACAGTACTCATGGAGAGACCCATGGCTCCAGATGCATATGTAGCAGAGGATAGCATTGTCTGGCATCAAGGGAGGAGAGGCTGTTGTTCCTGTGAAGGCTCAGTTCCCCAGTATAGGGGAATTCCAAGGCAGTGAGGCAGTTGGGGGGGAGGGAGTACCTTCACAGAAGCAGGAGAGGGGCAAAATGGGATATGAGGGTTCTGGAATGGAAACTGGGAAAGGGGATACCATTTGAAATTTAAATACAGAAAATATTCAATAAAAAGAAAAAGAGAGAGGAGAGAGAGAGAGAGAGAAAGAGAGAGAGAGAAAGAGAGAGAGAGAGAGAGAGAGAGAGAGAGAGAGAGAGAGAGAGAGAGAGAGAGAGAGAGAGAGAGAGGAAGGAAGGAAGGAAGAAAATAGATGCAATAATTATAAGAACCAAATGTCTATAGATTTGCAGTGTATATTCCAATGGGATACAAAACTTGTCTATGTTCTAAGATGAGCCTGTTATTTAGAATATGGAGTTAGAAAGAAAAGTCTCTCCCACATATAAGCTGGGATCTACTTGTTGAGTTCTCTTTGTGTCTCCCCCATGTGATTCTAGTCACCTGATCCATCTTCCATGCTGGTCTAGCTCAGCTAGTGTTCAGTGTCTACATTAATTACTTTTCCATAGCAGATGTGGTAGTAAGAAAACAATCCTCCCAGCAGTCATCCTATGTAATTAAACTACTTTTATCTTGTCAACTAACTGAACATGAAGTTTTACTTTTTCAAATATATTTTTAAGTTATTTTATTTATTTACATTCCAGCCATTGCCCCACCCCACCAGGTTGACCCTCCCACAATTCCTCATCCCATTCCTCCTCCATCTTGCCTGATGATCCTTATCCTATGACCAGGCCTCCCCCTTCCCTGGGGCCTCAAATCTCTCAAGGGTTAGATACATTTTCTCCCATTGAAGCCAGACCAGGTAGTCCTCTGCTATATATGTGCAGCAAGCTGTGGACCAGATCATGTGTGCTGCCTGTTTGGTGGCTCAGATATGACTTTAGAAGAAAAAAAGATGCAACGTTTCTTGAGGACTTTAATGTGGGTGAGTTTCTTAGGAACACACATCCTCTTACTTTTCTCTAGAAATTCTTTGCCTAACTTTTGGAAGACAGCAAGTACACATTAGCATATTGAAAAGAGAAGTACACATTTAGTGAAAACTGTAATATATATTCATTCTGCAAATCTTGCTCGTGCCTCTATAAGCAGCTCACCCTCCACATAATTAATTACATAGAGAGGGTGTCTTAGTCAGGGTTTCTATTCCTGCACAAACATCATGACCAAGAGGCAAGTTGGGGAGGAAAGGGTTTATTCAGCTTACACTTCCACTCTGCTGTTCATCACCAAAGGAAGTCAGGACTGGAACTCAAGCAGGTCAGGAAGCAGGAGCTTCCAGGCCATGGAGGAATGTTACTTACTGGCTTGCTCAGCCTGCTCTCTTATAGAACCCACGACTACCAGACCTGTGATGGCACCACCCACAAGGGGCCCTCCCCCCTTGATCACTAACTGAGAAAACGCCCCACAGCTGGATCTCATGGAGGCACTTCCCCAACTGAATCTCCTTTCTCTGTGATAATTCCAGCCTGTATCAAGTTGACACACAAAACCAACCAGTACAATTTACCCCTTGTCAACTTGACACACAAACACATCACTATTAAGCCTCAACCCTTACTTTCTTATTCATCACCAAGATCTAAATAACTTTAAAAGTCCCTTTAAAATATTCAATCTTTTAAAATTCAAAATCTTTTTAAAATTAAAAGTCTCTTAACTGTGGGCTCCACTAAAATACTTTCTTCCTTCAAGATGGAAAAATATCAGGGCACAGTCACAACCAAAAGCAAAATCAAACACCAATTAATTGCAAATGTCTGGGATCCATTCACAATCTTCTGGATTCCTCCAAGGGCTTGGGTCCCTTCTCCAGCTCTGCCCTTTGTAGCTCATACCTTGTCTTCTAGGCCCCAGCTGCTAGTACTCCACTGCCGCTGCTGTCCTTGGTGGTCATTCATGGTAATGACATCTAAAAACACTGCTGTCTTCCAATGTAACTAGGCTTCACCAATAGCCTCTCCTAGGCTCTTTTCATGGTACCCAGCCTCAACTCCTTTGCGTGATCCCTTCAAGTCCTAGGTCATCAATTGCAACTGAGATTGCACCTTTTCCAATGGCCTTCCATGGCCTCTCACAGTGCCAAGGCTCAGCTGCTCTTCATGACCCCTTCATGCCTTCAAAACCAGTACCACCTGGGTGACTCTTACACATTACCAAGTCCTGCTGCAGCATGAGGTACAACCTTGGCTATCTCTGGAACACAGCTTCTTTGTGTTCCAGAAAACACTTCCCAGAAGATTTTCTTCTTAATCACCTTGAATTTCTTAGTTCCAGCTAACCACATCAATAGTCCCAGTAATGCAAAGTTTTCACTTTAGTAGTTCTGGTATCTTGTTAATCACAGCTGATTCTTCAGCCCCAGCTAACCAAAACCACAGAATCTTCACAATCAAAATAGCTAAGAGTCTTTAATCTTCCCTCTGAAATTTACAAGCCAGGGCTCCATCTTATGCACTGTTCTCAACATTGTCTTCCAAACTCCTACAAAACAACCCATAGAGCTCTTAATACCAAATGGATCTTCTAGCCCAAAGTTCCAAAGTCCTTTCCCAGTCCTCCCCAAAACATGGTGAGGTTGTCACAGGAATACCCCACTATGCTAGTACCAATTTGTCTTAGTCAGGGTTTCTATTCCTGCACAAAAATCATGACCAAGAAGCAAGTTGGGGAGGAGAGGGTTTATTCATCTTACACTTCCACATTGCTGTTCATCACCAAAGAAAGTCAGGACTGGAAATCAAGCAGGACAGGAAGCAGGAGCTGATGCAGAGGCCATGGAGAGATGGTTTTTAATGGCTTGCTTCCTCTGGCTTGCTCATCATGCTTTCTTATAGAACCCACAACTACCAGACCAGGGATGGTAGCACTCACAAGGGGCCCTCCTCCCTTGATCACCAATTGAGAAAATGCCTTACAGCTGGATCTCATGGAAGCATTTCCCCAACTGAAGCTCCATTCTCTGGGATAACTCCAGCTTATGTCCAGTTGACACACAAAACCAGTCAGTACAGAGGGCATCATGTTATTATGGAATGAGTTGTAAACTTTGGTTCAATACATTGAATCTTTCTCTTGCAGTGAGTTATCAAATATCAAGATTTGCATACTTATTGATTTCAGCTATGTGTGAAGTAGAAGTCTGTTCATTCATCTGCCATAAGTTGCATTTCATTTTTGGGCAGAAAGAAGATATCCCTATATTCAAGGTAATCCTCCACTTTTTCTGGACCATATAAACTCCTAGCTACTAATTTCAAGAAATGAAGCTGAATTTTGATTTTAGGTACCAAAATTTACTGCATATATAGACTAGGAAAAGCTAGAAAGTACTTAATATTATAGATTTCTCACCTATAAAATAATTATATGCATTATATTTGACTCATGGAATGATAATAGGAATGACATAAAATTGTGTGTATTAATAAAAACCTTTATGTTTCAATCTCAGAATACATTTCTTTTTATTATTATTATTATTATTATTTTCTATATTCTTTATTTACATTCCAAATGATTTCCCCTTTCCCAGTTCCCCCCTCCCCGAAAGTCCCATAATCCCTCTTCCCTCCCCCTGATCCCCATTTGCCTAAGAATTTCATGAATTCATTGTTTTTTAATTGCTGAGTAGTATTCCATTGTGTAAATATACATGGAAAATATCTCTGATAAAATTGAAGAAATATATAGAAAAACACATTAAGATTGACTATTTCATGGAAAAATTATACAGATAAAATGGTAGGCATAAAAATATTCCTAAATTGATTGAAAGTGGAATTATAAACATTTTCTGATAAAATTGAAAATCTACAAGGAAAATATTTCTGATAAAACTCAAGAAATATATAGAAAAACACATTAAAACTGACTATTTCATGAAAAATTATACATATAAGATGGTAGGCATAAAAATATTCTTAAATTGATTGAAAGTAGAAGTAAAAATATTTTCTGATAAAATTGAAGATTTACATGGAAAATATTTCTGACAAAATTGAAAAAAATATGGAAAAACATTAAAATTGAAGATATCATGGAAAGTTGTACAGATAAAATGGTAGGCATAAAAATATTTCTAAGTTGATTGAAAGTGAAATTATAAACATTTTCTGATAAAATTGAAGATTTACATGAAAAATATTTCTGTTAGACTATGTTTTTTGTTGGGGAATTGAGTCCATTGATGTTATAAGATATTAAGGAATAGTGATTGTTGCTTCCTGTTATTTTTGATGTTCTTTTTATGTTTTTGTGGTTACTTTCTTTTGGGTTTGTTGGAAAAAGAAAGAATATTAAAAGCAGTAAGGGAAAAAAGGCCAAATAACCTATAAAGGCAGACCTATCAGAATTACACCAGACTTCTCACCAGAGACGACAAAAGCTAGAAGATCCTGGGAAGATCTCATACAGACCCTAAGAGAACACAAATGCCAGCCCAAACTACTATACCCAGCAAAACTCTCAGTTACCATAGATGGAGAAACCAAGATATTCCATGATAAAACCAAACTTACACATTATCTTTCCACAAATCCAGCCCTACAAAGGATAATAGATGGAAAACGCCAACACGAGGAGGGAAACTACACCCTAGAAAAAGCAAGAAAGTAATCTTTTTCCAGAATATATTTCTTTGCCACAAAGAAAATGTATTTTTTCTAAAGATAAACCAAATCCTGGTCCTTTTAGCCATTTTTTATACATTGTATCCCTGTAATTTTCTTCAATTGTTGTGACTCCCTTACATGGAGGATCTTTATTTATTTCTCTAAATACTTTTTGGTGATTTCAGCTTCCAATTGTGAGGCTTCTTGCCCTGTGTCCCTTCTCAGTCATGTACTTGTGCATGTGAAATTTCCAAATAACCTTTAGTACCAGTCAGTCAAATTCTGTGCATAGATTTATATATATAAGAAACATGGAATATCCCCAAGTGGAGTAGGACCTCAGTTTATCCTACTATGGAAATCAGTCAAGATTAAGGATGACCCAAGGGAAGATGCTTGACTATCACTGAGAAGGGGACATAATATAATCCTCAGAGGTGGATGGAGAGAAAGAACTGAGTAGGAGAGAGGACAGGGACAAGAAGAGGGCTGTCAGGCACAGGGAGAGCTGGAGAGAGAGAGGCAGGAGAGTGACTGGAAATTGTTGGCAGGTGGGGGCTGGTATGAGGGGGAATATGAGACATGCCACATACCCAGGATGGGAAAGGCTCCAGGGAGTTTATGAGTGTGACTCTAGCTGAGACTCCTACCAGTGGGCGTTATGGAGCCTGAAGGAGCCATCTCCTGTAGTCCGGCAGGACTCCTAGTAGAAAGATAAGGACACCAGCCCACACAAAAAACCGTTGACTCAAAACTTGTCCTACCTTCAAGAAATACAGGGACAAGCATGGAGCAGTGACCGAGGTAATGTCCAACCAATGACTGGCTCAAAGTGAGACCCATCCCATGGGCAAGAACCAATCCCTGACACTACTAATGATACTGTGTTATCAGTACCTAGCATAACTGTCCTCTGAGAGGCTCCAACTAGCAGCTGACTGAAACAGATAAAGAGATCCACAGTCAAACATTGGACTTACCTTGGGAAGGCTTATGGAAAAGTTGGTGGAAGGACTGAAGAGCCCAGATTAGGGGATAGGGACTCCAAGGAAGATCAAAAGAGTCAACTAACTTGTACACTAAGAAGTTCCCAGAGATGGAATCAAAGCATGAAAGGGCTGGACCTAGAACCCCAGTAACATATGTAGCAGATTTGCAACTTGGTCTTCATACAGGTCTCCCAACAACTGAAGCAGGGGCTGTCCTGTAAGCTGTTGTTTGTCTGTGGATCCTGTTCCTTTAACATGGATCCCTTGTTTGGCCTCAGTGGCAGAAGATGCTCTTAGTCCTGCAGTGATTTGATGTGCCAGGATAAGTTGGTACCAGGGTCTCACTCCCCTTTCTCAGAGGAAAAGGGGAGGAAGAGGGCAAAGGGCAAGGGCTATGTGAGTAGGGGGACTTAGATCCAGATGTAAAGTGAATAAATAAATAAAGGAAAAAACAAATATGCAATTCTTTTTTCAAATTTCAGATATTAAACTGATGCCCAATTTATAAAACTCATGTAAATAAAGAATATCCAGGTAAAAAATAGTGGTGGTAATATATTTCTCTTTTCCCTTTGTTATTATGTAGAGATTTTAAATTTTTTATTATTCATTTCAAAGAAGGAACTTTCCTTTCCTGGTTGTCAATGGAGTAATTTTCTAAAGGTATTTTTATTTACAATGTGCAAAATCAAATTCTTAAGATTGTGTTATGATATTGTCTGCCTTTCTTAGTAGACATAAAATATGCACTTGAATAGAAAATTTAGTCCACAATTCATGAGTAAGTTTTCAAATGTTGTCTTATAAATGAGAGCTTAAAGAAACTCTACCTAATATTGAACATACTGAATACAACTACGATAATTATATAGAAGTTGAAATAGTGTAGTTCTAGTGTCTAATTTAATTTTATCTGACTTAATGCACTGGGTTACTGAACAAAATGAATATGTGAGAATGATCTGTGTGGTGTGAGAGGAGGCAGACAGTCAGACAGACAGATAGACAGACAGGCAAGTGGACAGCGGATGAGTGGTCAGTTTGCCTTATACAATAGATGAAATCATCTATAGATTTTATCAAAAATTTCAAACAGCAGGCAATCATTGTATATTTCAACTACTATTACATATTTTCATATTTTATAATATTTCTTCATTTTGAGAAATTTGAACAAATATATAATGAAATATAGTCACATTCACCAGTTTCTCTCTCCAGTCTTTCCATGTCCCTCTGAACATGCTCCCATGTCAACAATAAGGTTGTTTGTGTTTTGTTTGTTTATTTATCTGGATTTGTTGTTGTTTTTGATAAGTCATTAAGCCCAGCTAGTTCTGTTTATATGTGCATGGGGGGTGGAACAATCCATGCATGATTAAAGAACAGATTACACAATTAAGATTGGTTTCTGTGTTTGCATGACCCACACCTATGCACCTTAAGCCTCAATGGGTCAAGCCTGATAGACAAACCATGAATATTCTTATCTGTTTATCTCTTGGTAATTGAACAATTTAAATTATTGCCAGTGTAGTAATGGGAAGTTTTACACAAGGTCATTCTCGCTGGATTTATGTACTAATCATCTACTCCATTTACAAGATGCTTACCCCACAAAACTATGCAGATCTCTTGGATATCTCTCAAAAATACCAATATCTTAAATTATTTAAATTTAATTTGTCAGAGAAGGGAGGAGAAGAAAAATGTGTTTCTGGTCAGTCTTTTTCAGGTCATGGAAGATAAAATGTAGCTCTGCTTTTTCATCATTAGCAATCAAGGAAAGGAGTCTTGGCCTACGCAAAAACAAAATCTATACTTTAGGGAATATTTTAAATTTAGCCTTTTTGCCCAGCATGTCAAGATTACAGGTATATTTTCAAAGTAAGAGAATATTCTTGCTGGTACAAAGCATAATTTCAATGCAGGGTATTTTTAAAAGAAAAATTTAAAGACATGGTCAGCAGAGGTATCTATTTGAGGTTTGTTAGATCTTTTAATTCCTGAGGGTTGGGATAGTTCATTTCTAAAAGTAACAGTAGACGTATGGTACAGTAAAAAAGCAATATTGATGATTTATGCAGTTGATCCACTGGCAGAATGATTCAGTAGTTTTGATAGGCATCCCAACAACAACTGGCGTAAAAAATCATGGGGGAGGGAAAAGTAATTTACTGTATAATAAGAACTCCAGAGAAGGTCGTGTTCCCATGTTCCTGGTAGAGGAATGAGAGTCCATTTGATTACAATACTTTGAAAACTGTATTCAGAAATAAAAAACCTGGACACCATATCATTAGCCATTACACTTCGTGACAAGCCAGTGTCCTGACCTGCATGAGAAACTACATGGAGTTAGGTATGGAAAATGCTGTAGACATTAAAATGATACCACAGCTACCTCCAAAGTTACCCTGACAGTGCCACTTCCAGTTTCCAGCCCCTCGTGCCTGTGCATCCTGTAGTTAGCACCAACACCACTTCATGGTGCTGTGATATAAAATGTGACGTGGATTGTTTCATAAAATGAGAGTATTGCATATAAAATTTTATCATATTAAATATGAGATGAGCATATTTTGACGAAAGCTGACTTGGACAGTCAAGCAAAAAGGCTAAAGGAAAAACAAAGAAACAAACAAGACGCCAGCTATATAACAAGAAGTTCACCGGGAGATATTTAAAATAGTGCATGGACTATCACAGAGATAATGGAGAAACCAGAATAAAGATATTTTGTCACTGTTTCATAACGAACAATGACAACTATGTCCTCTTTTGCCACATACAATTCTATTAACAGAGTCATTTTTATTACACCTGGCATTTATTTTAATCTTTTCTAGATGTAGCCTGGCACACATGAGCATATCAAATCTCATTTCGTTTTGTGATTTTTCAACACTGAACATAGTGGTGGATGCTACTCAGGTGAGAATTACAACATTTTTCCATTAACAGTAAGGGGATTAAGAAGAGAAATGACCTCAATGGCTTTACTTTCTAAACTGGTATCCATAATAAATTAGAATCTCTTCTGAATTTTAATTAATTATATAAGAAATTAGTGTGAGGCAAGATGTTAAGCCTTCAAATGGGAAAATTCTGGAAAGGCTTTAATTCAATAAGAAAATCGTTATTAAATTGCTTCTGTTTTTACTGAATATTCCCTGGAGCAGTTACTTAATTTAATTTTTTTGTTTGCCTAAAAATATTAACCTGAAGTATAGCTACTCAGATATGGGTTCCTTTGAGTTACCAAGGAAACCATTTCTTAGACATTCACATAAATAAACTGCAGACAGTAGGAGGAAACATCATAAATATAGAAATTATTCTGCTGGATATGCTGTTGCTATGAGACAAGATCGCCCTGTGGACATACATGCCCTGACGAGGCACAGACACATAAGGACAAGATATTGTACATGACAGATGCACCCTGGGAAATTACTCCATTACGCCAAATGTGAGAAATAAGAGTAGTAAGGTCACAATTCAAAACTGTAAAGATGAATATCAAAAGTATGTGTGGTCATAACGAACAGATACTACCTCCGTGCTATAAAGAGAACAAGGAGCTAAAGGATTTGCATGCTACTTTTCTGTATTATATATTGGAGAGAAGTGAAAATTGATCATCAGTGTAATGAAGTAAATGATAGTACCTTTGTGATGAGTGGAACAATTTGAGAATGTGCCATGCATTTGGAGAGTGGTTCATGAAGGTCTGAAGGATTGCAAGGGAATGTGAAAAGCAGATAATTCACAAGAGATTGGAAGCCAGGAAGCTTATTACTCTTATTTCTTTGAAATCTTTTTTCTTTTGTCCATCCTTCTGCCTCCTGACTCATAGTATATTTTTAACATTGGGATATTAAAGGGAAAAGGAGAAAAACTGAGAGACCCAAGAAGGAATCTGGGATGGCGAAGGAATTGGAAAGGTGAGGGAGGATCATCAATAAAACACACACTTTGGTAAAAACTCCAAGATATCAGCTACCTTGTATGCTATTTGAAAATTAAGCCAAAACATTCTTCTGGTGAGAAGTCAACGATGTAAAGAGCACTGACGGTTGATTTGAGCATTGAAAGCAATGACATAAATAGCATGAAAATTTGACAATTACTATTATAGATATTTTATGGAATTGAGTATTCATATGGGAACTTGGTGAGCAGTGAGAACTTGGTGAGAACTCTAGTGTAGCAGAAAGAAGCTTGAGATTAAGGTAGACTGCAGAGAGAGTACAAAGGGCAAGGGGTTTCTACTCTGAAGGAAATAAAATGCCTGGACACCCACCCTTCTTCTCCAGGTAAGGCTTTAAGAAGTCAGCCACTGACTTCAGACTTCCCCACTACATGCCCTATTCCATGCGTTCCTGTCCACTTCTCCCCTCCAGACTGTGGAGAATTGGCTGTGAGAATATTATAATTCTACAGGTTGTCTGTTCCTGGGATTAGAAGCTTCACTTAGCCCTCACCAAGATGAGACTGCTTTTTTTTTTCTTTTTTAAGTTTTTTTTTTTTTATTTTATTTTCTGAGACTGCTTTTTTATTCTCCATTCAGAAATTAACACTGAATGGTTCCAAGATGACCTATAAGCCATAGGCAGTTAAGAATGTGCTGCTCCTTGACCATTTCAGACATCAGTGAGAGGAGAGGCCATTGGTCCTGTGAAGGTTCGATTCCCCAGAATAGGGGAATGCAAGTCAGAAAACTGGGAGAGGGGATCAGCAGGGAGGGGAGGATTGGATGGGGGTTTTCAGAGGGGTAATGTGGAAAGGGAATACATTTTGAAATGTAAAAAAAAACCCCACAAATATCTAATTAAAAAAGCTTAAAAATAAATGTGTGGCTCTTAAAGAGAAACTGGGTTTGCAAGTCTGGGTAGCAGCAATCAGAGACCTAAACATTCAACAAAGAGGAATATCTATTTATATCTATGTATCTATAACCATGTATCTATAACCATATCATATCCCTACCTATACCTATACATAACAAAAATCATTACCAGTGACTGATTTGAGACATCTGGAGAGATGTCTAGGTCCTATTACAGAACACAAATAGAACAATATATCATCTCCAAAAATTTGTTCTCTGTTACTAATGATCTCTAAGAAAGTCAATTTAGGTAGCATACAAGACAATGATTTCAAAATACTAATAACAAATATGTTCGAGAAATTTAAAAAGTATATGAACCAATGCCTGAATTAAGACAATGATTCACAAGCAGTTGGATACCTTATTGAAAACAACTCAAGATATGAGAATATATAAAATATAGTCTTTAATGCAAAAACAAACTGAATTAAAATTGAACTTTAGATTTCTGAAAGCAAAATAGAAAGTTCACATAAAATCCCAATAGGTAAACTGGGTCAAAGGTTAGAGGATACCCGTTCTTGAAAGCAAGGAAGAATAGATCACAAAGTTTTCTGGATAGGTTTATGTCAATTGGACACAAGCAATGGTCATCTGAAATAAGGAACATCAATTAAGAAAATGCCTCCATTATGTCGGTCTAGACACAAGTCTGTATGGCATTGTATTAATTAGTGATTGATGCTGGGGGGACCAGATCCATGTGAGGGTGTGGCCATCGCTGGGCTGGTGGTCATAGGTTCTATAATGAACCAAGCTGAGCTGGCCATGTGGAGCAAGAGAGTAAGCAGTATTCCTCCATGGCCTCTGTACTAGCTCCTGCCTCCAGGCTCCTATTTGAGTTCTTCTTTCAATAACAAGTTGTGATATAGAAGAATAAACTGAAAGAAATATTTTCCTCCCAAGTTCTTTGTGTCATGGTGTTTCACCGCAGCAACAGAAAATCCATCTAATACAGAAATCAGTGTATTTTTATAATATATAAGATTTCTAGAAGATTTCAAGAGTTACATTCCTTGAAAGACTCTCCTTATTGTCCCATATTATTTCCCTCACCACTATGGCTATTCTAAATGAAACCCAAATATCTAAGATTCAACATTAATAGATGAGAGAAAATAAAGCATTTGTCTTTCTGGGTCTGGGTTACCTTACTCAGGATGTTTGTTTTCAACTCCATTTAGTTATAACACACACACACACACACACACACACCAGGAGAAGTCATTTGCCATGCCTCTCTCAATGAAGTGAAGATCAGAAAAGACGCAAGGCTAAGAAGCATTGCAAAGCTAGCTAGTTAAGCAAACCCCGCCCCTCCCATCACCGTTGGTTGAGTTCTATTTATACTCCCTCCAAACATCAAGCTTCCTCCTCTGATCTTGCCTTATCACAGGTCTTTCACCAAGTGTCTTGTCTCAGCACATGAGTCCGTATCAGCTGACATCACTCTGCCAATCAGCACAGCCCGGCGAAGCAGCAAGAAGCTGCCAGAACACCACCAGTAGTGTTTAGGTGCATTTCTCTCTATGGTGAAATGACAAACGTAGCTCAGCTAGACAATGTAAGGCAAACCAACACATGCCTGTTGTTATCAAAGAATCCTTCATCGCTCATCCTTTCATGTGCTTGTTTAGTAAAACGTCCTTTCTCCTGCATCTGCTTCAGTGACTTGTTCCTTCACCTGTGTATGCTTTAGGAAAAATCCTTTCACCTCTGTCTCCCTCAGAAAAACACTCCTTCACTTGTTTGCCTCAGCCAAACACCATCTGACACAACTGACTTTCCACAGAAACAGTAAGTTTCACTTCACAGAATAAAGTCCAAACATGGCAAGGGTAGCGGAAGACAAAATCAGTCCTCCCGCTAGCTAAGGAGCTCTTGGAAACAGGTAGCTGGTGGAGGAGTGAGACTATTGGCTCTAGGTGTGTAGTACCTATTAAGCTGACCATGATCAAGAGGAAGACGACACATCCAGAGAATATTTGGGCTGTATAAACTGGTCTTGATGCTCAAAACAAGTAGGTCATAGTTGTGTGGGTAGTCAAGAGGGCTGGATCTGGAGGAGTTGTGTGAAGGAAAAGAATATGAAGTAAATAATACAAATGTATAGCTACAAGTAGGATGTTTTGTGTTCTAATCAATGTATAGCTATTATTTGACAGTTTCATGTGTCTGTATAAGACATTTTAGTGATCTTTGCTGATATTTCCCTCTCTTACCTTCATCCATTTCTGGAAAGAACCACGCTCCTCAACTAGTTCCCTTTCATGGCTTTCTTATCCACATGACTCATTGAGTTGAATGAAGATCACTTGACTGATCATGGGTTAATTATTTGAGCAAGAGCAACTGCTCAATGACTATTCCTCAGGAAAACATAAAACTGACACTACTAATTGGAATGGTCCCTCAGGTACAGGTGGCATCTCCTAAGTTCCTCCTCATGAGTCATAAGATGTTGGCAGGCCCTACACAGATCTTTTGTAGATAATCACAGCTTCAGTAAATTCATGATTCCAAGTGCTGTGCTATGTCCACTGTTGCCTGTGCCCCACCCTACCCACTGCCCAACATATGTGACCTTGGGGGATGGAGGTGAGGTGGTGTGGAATCAATGGCACAAACTTCAGGAGTAGATAAGAAAGAAATGCTTCAGCAAGCTCATCTGAATGCTGCTGTAAGCTTCTTTAATATCCTCCACCTGCACCCCACTGGTCCCAACAAAACATCTCTTCTAAACAGCAGTTCCCAAGATTGGCTGGCATTGTCTGTGTCAGCAATCCTTGGTATCTCAGGCAGGCTTCAATTAAGTCCTCCTGTAGGAGATATTTTTGTGGCTACGTGGCCCCCAGCATTTATGTAAAGGTGACTGTGCCATTTCTTCTACAGTCCACAAATCATTTTTCCTAGACATTTCCATATCTTCTTGATGTTATGTTCCATCTACCCCCTTTTACTATAGACCCTGCATGGTACACTGCCTGCAGAGGATAATGGCGCTTCCCCACTCAACGCCAGGATTCCATCATCACTTACTCTCAACATTTTCTCGCTTCAGGTTCATCGGTTAATCCAGCAATACTCTATGTGGACAGCTTTAAAAAAAATTGTAATAAATTTTATTGGAAAACTTATTTTTCTTAAAATTGATTTTATATGCTTTATTGTCTTTTATTTGCCTGCAAAACACAGGATGTCCTCGTCCTTAATAGCTGAGTAGTATTCCATTGTGTAAATGAACCACATTTTCTGTATCCCTTCTTCTGTCGTGGGACATCTAAGTTGTTTCCAGCTTCTGGCTATGACATATAAGGCCACTATGAACATAGTGGAACATGTGCTCCTGTGGCATGGTGGGACATCTTTTGGATATATTCCTAAGAGTGTTATTGCTGGGTCTTCAGGTAGATCTATTTCCAATTTTCTGAGGAACCTCCAGATTGATTCCCAGAGTGGTTGTACCAGTTTGCAATCCCATATTTTATTTTTAATTGTCGAATTGATTTCTTCTCTCATACAATACACCCCAACCACAGTTTACAGTCCTCCTTCCATTCCACTTCTTGCTCTCTTCCAGATCTATTTGCCTTCTGTTTTTCTCTTCAGGAAAGAACCAGCCACAGTTTCCAAACAGGACAAAACAAGATACAAAAAGACAGGGCAAAAGGAGACTGGACAAAGGAACCTAAAAGGAGGAACAGAGTCCCAAGAGCAGGCAAAAGAGTCAGAGATACACAACTTCCACTATTAGGGGTCCAATAGAAACACCAAGCTAACAGCCATAACGTGTGCACAGAAGACCTTGTGAAGACCCACAAAAGCAGTTTGCTTGTTGCTTCAGTCTCTGTAAACACATGTGAGCCCTGCTTAGTTGATTCAGTGGGCCTTGTTCTCCTGGTGTCCAACATTATGTATGACTTCTATAGGCTTTCTTTCCCCTCTTCCACAGGGTTTTCTGTTTTCCAAGGGGACGGCTCTGATGGAGACCTTTAAATCAATCTCAATATCTCTCTCTCTCTCTCTCTCTCTCTCTCTCTCTCTCTCTCTCTCTCTCTCTCTCTCTCTCTCTCTCTCTCTCTCTCTCCTGGCTGTGGGAGTCTGCACACACTCCCATATGTTGCTAGAGGAAGCCTCTCTGATGACAACTGGACTGATCTGATTATAGCAGAACATTTTTTGTTTTGCTTTAATTTTGTTTTGTTTTGCGTTCATTCATTTTTTTATTGGTGTTTTGGTTTTGGTTTGGTTTGGTTTGGTTTTGCCTGTGGTGTTTGGTTTTACTCTAGGCTTCTGGGCTATCCAGTCTCCAGTTCCTGGCCATGCATATAATGCTAGGTTTGGACTCCCTTTCATAGGGTGGGCCTCAAGTTAAAGCAAAGTTTGATAGGCCTGTCCCACAAGTTCTGTAACACCATTGTCCCTGAATATCTTGTAGGAAAGACAGGTTAGCAGGTCTAGGGACTTGTAGCTGGGTTGGTGTCCAGATTTCTCTTTCTGTAGCCTGTAAAGTACCTTCTTGCACCAAGGAACCTAGAAGGTAAGGGTGAAGGCTCCATGCAGGTATCAGCTCAATCTCTCTATGTTTAATGAGATGTGTGGATGTTGTCCTTAGCTATGAGGCACCATGTCAGTTTCCAGTGAGTTACCCTCTGTCCTAGCATCGGCTTGCATTCCTTAGGGATCTCTACAGGACTCCCTCAGCCAACAACTCAACTGAATGAAACCAAGTCCCATCACTAGAAGCCTTGCCTGGCTATAAAAAAAATGATTCAGTTCAGACTCAGTATCCTCCATTATAGGGAGTCCTCACTATGGTCACCCTGGGAAATTTTCACCCTATTAGTTTCCACACTATCCCCCCAATTTCCCTACTATGCTTTTGAAACTAAGCTAGTAGTAAAAGGGCTACACTTTATAGTTAGAGATGTTTCTTTTCCTTCATTTTGGAAACGAAGGACATTGTGAACATTCTAAGGGTTTGGGTCCATTATCTGATTTGATCTTCATCACAACTCACCATCACAGTTAATCTTTGAAGAATCACAGTTTTTATTATCTCTTAGATATTAAAAAACCTAATGGTTATAAACTCTACATTTCTTATAGTCACATATAGTAGAAAGTGCTAAAGTTGAATTTTGAGGTGTGGTATTCATGACCTCAAATTTTGACTTCATTTCTTTATAAAAATCAGTCATTAAAGATGTTATGAAAATTACATAAAATGCTGGAACATGAGCCTTATTTTCAAGAATGTCTCAAATGATGCCTTGTTGCAGTCTGCTTTGTTAATCAAGGACAGAAAATCCATTTGTAGAAACCATCTATCAAGAAGTTATACATTAGGATCATTTGCCTTCCAGGGTTCCTTTTATACAATTCCAACAAAGGGAAAATGTCATACTGCCAAAGCCTTGCCTGGACCAGGACAAGGGAAGAGCAGCTGCTCCTCTTTTCTTGATTCACATCTGTGTCTAATAATTCATGCTTCTCTTTGATGTAGTCCTTGGCAAGTCTCATTTCCCCAAACGAGAGTTTAGCCTAAGAGTTAAGTTTCAGGCTTTGAATTTTTAAGAACTTAAACTTCTCCAACTTTTCTATTCATCTCTTTACACGAATGTGTGCAGTGGGAATGAGTCAGCATCACCCCAGTCTCAACATACATCCTGTAAGCAGGCGTTGATCCCATTTGATTTTTAAATGGTACTGGTTACTCAAAATTGTTCTTATAATACTTTGGTTTCAGTAGAACCATTTTCATAGTCAACATTTTTTCACTTATTTTCTACATATGGGTGTTTTGCCTTCATGTATACTTGTGTACCATGTGGATACCTAGAACCTGTGGAGGTAAGAAGGTGTCAAATCCCCTGGAACTTGAATTACAGATGGTTGTGTTCTACAATGTCGGTTTTAGAAATAGAACTCTGGACCCTAAAAGAACAGTCTACATTCCTAACCACTGAGCTATATACCTGTATAGACTTTTTAGTCAATATTTATGATGCTTTTTAAAAAGAAAATCTTAATGCTCAATTCTTGCCTAAATAGTGTAGCAATCAAAGTGGTGGTGACATTTTATTGATACTGTCAGTAAGAATTAATTTTTCAAAACTTTCTAGCAAAGAAATTAGTTAGAGAAGTAAAAAACAATGATTTTATACTTTCCATATCTAAGCTGAGAGTTCGAAGAAAGTGTTAATTAATAAAATATAATAATGATAATAATAATAACTATAACACTGTAATTAAATCACCATTTGTAAAACCAATGTATATTGGACCATGTAAAGACCAGAAATTCAATGGAGAGTTTTCAGAATCCAAAGGTAGACCCTCAATTTTCAGCTCTTCTACCAACTCTGACCGTGACAGCCATTTGTAATTGAGGCCAAAGAAGAGAGAGTGTGTGTTAGGTAAGGAAATATGGAGAGGCTGAGCCTTGCTAAAGCAAGGTTCTTATAAATTTTTGCATTTATTTTTCTGTATTTAACTATTATTTTATTGTATTTATTTTCTGTTTACCATATATTACTAATTCCTGTAAAATATTAACTGAGCCAAGCTCTTCAAAATGCTGCAACAATTTGTTTTTAGTGTTCATAAATGATGATTCTCAATAGAAACTATTAACTGTTATCCAACTGAGGCTTCACTTTTTTCCCCCCTCTGGCTCAAATACAAAAATGAACACAAGAAGCATTCGTCTTATGACATTCTCATATTTATCATTCTCTTCTTTCATCTCATAATGCTTACTATTGTTTAGAATTCAAGCTGTATGAGGGTGTGTCTGTTTGTGTGTGTGTGTGTGTGTGTGTGTGTGTGTGTGTGTGTGTATGTGTGTGTGTCTGTTTGGTTCAGTGCTATATTCCACTGTGGTGGTCATTAATGTGTTCAGCCGCTATGGTTACTATCATGTTCACTGAGGTAGTCAGTTGTAGTGTCTCCCGTGGTGGCTCATCATAGTGGTTGAGGTGGCTGGTTGAGAGTTAAAGTGGTCACTGTCTTCTAGATTTTCCTGGGGTACGAGCATATTTGTATGCCTGTGTCTTGAGAACTTCTACCCTCTGGGAGTCCTGCTTCTTGTGTCTGAGGCGATACTTTTACCAAATTTCAACCAGATTTTCTAACAGCATTTTACAACCACCATCAAGATCCCTTGTCCGGTGTTAAGTCTTATATTATGAAAATATTCCTTTTTCTCTATATAGTGTCTTTTACTTAAGAGCCTATTAATATAATCATTTACCATTACATGCCTTCTGTCTATACATGATCCCTTAGCTTTAACTGGCAAATGTTAAATATCAAGATATCCTAAAATTCCTTTGAAATGGAAATTATCTTTTCTCATAAGTACTAAAATCATTATCTCCTCATTTATTGTATGCTGAGTTTTGATCCTTGTTTTGTTTGAATTGACCAAATAAGTTAAATACTAGTGGGAAGAATATGGCCATGGAATATTTAACCCTAGTGTATGTTTTATCTTCAAGGGATGGCAGCTTCAAGAAGAATCACACCTAGAGACTAAATGATATACCTTTGAATTTCACTTCCTCATCTCTCTTAAGATCAACTACATGAGTTCCTCAGACAGAGTAAGTTGAAAATTTTCACAAACTACTTACTCATAAATACTCTTTGGAGCATCAAATAAGGAACTAAGAAAGTCCATCAAGAAAAGGTACTGGAGAAAACTATTGAGATATAGGTTGGTCATAGAGAGAAATAAACCTTAAAGAAGACAGTTACGTAGGACTGAAAATAATTCTTGAGGCTGAATAAAGTTGGTAGCCACTAATAAAACTATTCAGCTGTGGTAGTCCTACAACACATGCAAACAAAGTCTGAATATCAAAGAGAAAGATGCATTTCTGACTGATTTCTAGTCATGTGAATTTCTTTCAATATCATCTTTCAACAATGCAGTAGCTGACCCCATACTAAGGACATGGACTTAGAGCCCATTCTGCTTCATTGTTATGACTCTATGAGAAAATTGGTTGTGATATTACAAGAACATGAAGCATGCTGCCTGAGTTTTCACCTCCAAATCTAAACAACACTAATTGTGACGGCTACTCTGAGTTGTCAGCTTGACTGTATGCAAAATGAACTACCATCCAGAAACGGAGGGCACATCTTGGATCCAGATCTTGAGCCAAGAAGATCTGGATCTTCAAGATCTGGATCTTGAAGCAGGATGACACAGGTCTTTCGTCCAGACCTTGAGGCAGGAAGACACACCTTTAATCCAGGCCACACCTTCTGCTGGAAGCCTATATAAGGACAATGGAAGAGGGAAGGGTTCATTTGCCTTGCTAGCACATCCATTCCTTCACTGGCATTAGAACCTACTTCCTCAGGATTCTAGCATATATAGATGACCAGCTGAAACACCCAGCCTGTGGGAGTGAACAAGTACTAGATTCTTGAATTTTCCATTCACAGCTACATATTGTTAGATTTAGTTTAGGATTATAGTCTGTAAGTTATTGTGTGTGTGTGTGTGTGTGTGTGTGTGTGTGTGTGTGTGTGTGTGTGTGTTTGCAAGTTGATCAATAAAAATGAAGCATTGTCCTTAAAACTATTGCTATTCCAAATATGCTAGCTAATGAATAACACCTGGCAGTTATTTCAAATTCAGATGAAGTCTTCTAAAATAGAATCGGTCTTTTGTCTTCAAAATTGAGAACCAATTAACAAATTAACAAATAAATCATATGTAATCAAAAAATAGTCTTCTTGAAACACTATTTCCTTCTTGATTTGGAGGTGCAGCTTGTATGCAACCATCAGTGCCCCTCTCCCCATTGTGCCATTCTTGAGTAAAATATATTTCTAGTTTCAGGAAAGAAAAACCTTTCTGTCTCCAGTCACCAGATAAGAGGAACATCATTACAGAGCTGGAAAAACTCTAGGCACAGGCGTCACATGTCAGAAGTGCAGCATAAGCATCAAGAATTTTCATCTTACTCTCAAATATCTCACCAATTATGGTTTTATTCCTGCCACTATGATGACCAACATCATTATTTATCTCTTAAGGAGGAAAAACATGAGTTAATTTGAGACTTCAAGGTCCTGCTCCAATATTATTTTCCAGGTAAATAAGAGCATCCTTAGGAGAATAAGAATTTAGGTAGGAGTGTCCTTGAAAATGACCTAGTAAAAATTGAGTGGTTGTTTGCTGTTAATACAAGCAGTGTGCCTCTAAGCATTCATGTCATAAAGCATCAAAGTTCAAAATAGACAATATAAAGCAATATAAATGGATACTTAATATGCAGGAACCAATGTTTGATATATTAATGTGTTAGAAAAATCACTAGTTTACAGAAAAATATATACCAATATTTTTATGAAAGTACTTCAAAAAATCAGCCTATAAAACATGACACAAATTATATTACAATTGAGCAAGTTTGAACTAATAAAATTCTTTATTTAAAGTTCATATTCAAAAAAAATATACAGTGATGAAATTACCTCGGAGGCTGCTTGCACACTCAAATGCTTTATCCAAATCTTCATTGAGTCATAGGACGAAAATGACATGTACAGACCCAAATTTAATTAAGCACACATCGTTCTTGTCTGGCTTGGGGTTTCGCTGTGGGTTTCAGGATACATGTAACGGGAGGCTTCTTAATCACTAAAGCAGAAAGACCACATTTATTCTCCAAAATGAAACAGAAGGTAAGTTGTCAAAAGTTGAACCTAACTCAGAACATTCATCTTGTCGTTTATTTTCTTCATCTCTGAAATTTTAGATACTTAGCTCCCTGTTTTTTAAGCATTTGTTTTATGAATTAGAATTACTAATGAAAAAAAAAGAAGTCTTGTAACTACCTGGAACAGCTGTTGTTGTTTGATCATACAAAATAACGTAGCCAATCTGGATCACAACATGTCAGTTCCTTACAAAATGAAGTGCACTCTTATCATGTGAAACATCTGTGATAATTCTAGGAATCGTCCACATGAGGAGAAAGGTAAAATTTTGCATCCTTGAAAACCCTGTGAATGAATGTTTACAGTATTTCACAGTGGCCAAACCCAAAAGAAATCAACCTGTCCTTCAATAGGAAATAGGCAAATACACCAGGCCCTTACCAGGGAACATTATTCAGCTATCAAAAGGAATGACTGGTCAATGAAAGAGAGGTTGACTCTCAAATGTATATTCAGAAAATTATGTATGTGAGTTTACACAAGCTGCCTATGATTCCAGTGGTGGAGCATTGCCGGAAAAGACAAAATTATAGAGACAATAAACAGATGGATTATTGCCTAAAGCTTAGGTGCAGGGTGAGTGACTAGATGCAGTAGAAAGAAGATTTAGGACAATGTAATGATCATATGTGATACAATTTTGGCAGATACATTCTTTTCTATTATTACATTTTTATTTTTTAAAATTAAAAATTAACATTTATTATTATTTTTAACTCTAATATATTTTGGTAATATTCTCCTTGCCTTCGATTCCTTCCAGATCTTTTTACCTTTCCTACCTATGCAAATTTAACTTCTTTGTTAAAACAAAACAAAACCAATACAAGGAAAAATACCAAGAAAACAGAATAAAACAGCATTCATAAAACAAAACACCAAACTGTAACCGAGCCCATTATACAGCAATCACTACTCCGGAACATGAGGTCTATCCTAATGTGATTGATATACTCAGGATTACTTTATTGGAGAAAACTGATTTTCCCTCTCCCAATAGGTCTAAGTTGCAGTTAAGTTGCTAACCTTTACCCTAGAGGCTATTCATTCGTTTAGCAATTTATTCTTTTTTTAAAATATAACGAAATAAAACATAATAATAAAACAAACCAACAAAATGGAAAGAACCCAAGAGAAGGCAGAAAAACCAGAGACCTGCTCATTCACATACTCAAGAAGCCATGAGTTTATAAAACAGTAAATTGTTCAGTAAACACACTGAAATGGAAGCCATAATATATATTCAGGAAACCTGGTGCAGACCCAAGCAGGCTCTATGCATACTGCTTCAGTTTCTGTGAGTTCAGATGAATTTTGCTCATGTTGGTCTACAGGGCCTTGTTCTCCTGGTGTCCTCCATCCCCTTCTGGCTCTTGCTCTCTTTCCTCTTCTGTGAAGTTCCCTGAGCTTTGAGGGGATATGTGCTGGGCAGATGCATTCCTACTGCACTTGGTAGAACCACTCACAAGCATAATAAAGGGAAGCCCTTGGAGTTATCACAGAGAAAGGTGCTTCCATTGGGGAAGTACCTCCATGAAATCCAGCTGTGGGACATTTTCTCAATTAGTGATCAAGTGGGGAGAGCCCCTTGTGGGTGGTGCCATCTCTGGGCTGGTAGTCCTGGGTTCTACAAGAAGCAAGCCAGTAAGAAACATCCCTCCATGGCCTCTGCATCAGCTCCTGCTTCCTGACCTGCTTGAGTTCTAGTCCTGACTTCCTTTGGTAAACAGCAATGTGGAAGTATAAGCTGAATGAACCCTTTCCTCCCCCCAAAAAATAAAAAAAATAAATAAAAATGAAAAAAAGGGAAGCCTTAAGTAAACTACAGACTTTAGATAATAATGGATCAAAACTCCTCAGTTATAACAAACAAATATAGCACATCAATGCAAAATTCTCATGATGGGAACAGTGCTTGGAAGGGAGGAAGCAGACAGAAACACTGTATTATCTGCTCAATTGTATACAAAAATCAACTTGAAAAAATTAAATCAGTTAATTCAAAGAGATAGCTTATGAGTTAGCTATTCTTTCTTCAAAATTATCTTTTCACGATTTTATAAATTTTATAAATATCTTAATTATAATACTTGTTCACATTTATACTTATAAAGGTAAATGAAACAGTAGAAAATTCAAACAGAGATTGATTGATTCCTCAAATCAAAGCTATTTGTTGCTATCTATGACAATAAAGTCAATCTATTATGTAGATAAAAAAATGTATGGATTGTGCTTTTGCTCAGGCTATGATGACTTTAGGATAGCAATGACACAGGATTTTAGTAGGCTGTGGACTGCTTTGTATGGAGAATAGAGTGAGAAATAAGACTACCTAACAATTTGTCTGGATTCCTCATTATATCGAAAAGGTCACAGCCAAAGAGGCAAGGAGGTCTCTGAAACAATATTCATCTGAGAGTCCAAATTTGTCCTCTTCAAGATAAATCCCTGCCGGGCGGTGGTGGCGCACGCCTTTAATCCCAGCACTTGGGAGGCAGAGGCAGGAGGATTTCTGAGTTCGAGGCCAGCCTGGTCTACAAAGTGAGTTTCAGGACAGCCAGGGATACACAGAGAAACCCTGTCTCGAAAAACCAAAAAAAAAAAAAGATAAATCCCTGCTCTGAAAGACAAAGACCACGATGATCTTGTTCTGTCGCATGCTGGATGCTGGAAATGCTCATTTCTTAATTTTGGTCTGTTCCTATGTGAGATGTTAAGAATATAATAAATCTGTTAGTCTTGATGCCCATAACCAGTTATGACATCAATTCTTTCAATCTAGAAGTAACATGGAGATTGTTCCCAACCGTTGTGGTGCTGCAAATAGAAGAGTCACTGTAATGACAACTCTCATTGGCAGGTACACAACAGTTAGCCTTAGTACATACTCTGTAAATGTTCTGGAACTAAGACTACTCATTGACCTAGCAGCCATTGTAACATCTGGAAAGTATACTACACCTACAAATGAAGATCCACTGGGACCCACTTCTCCCAATCAAACAAAATTCCTCATCAGACAGTACATGAACTCCAGGTCCAATTGGACTGGATTCTCCTCTGCAAAAGCAGGAACCAGAGATGCTGGCATTTAAAAAGGAGACTGAAGAGTGTCTTAAATGTACTTTCCAGTCTCACAGCTGTTGAAAGCCCAAAGAATGCATCTGGGAACAAATCAGAACATATTGTTTACACACCACACATGGATTGTCTAATCCATGATGTTCTTGAAAGGAAATGGGCAGTGTTGAAGTAATTTACAAAAATTTAGCTTGTGCATTTAACATATTTTCTTTTTACAGTTCTGTAGAGCACAAAGCCAGGGATGTGTTATTAAAGATATTCAAATTTTGTTATTGATGTTTTCACGCAACCCATGAAAGAATATAGACATGTCGTGATGGTAGAGTAAGTTAAATGCTGCCCTAAAACTGGATTCAGGTACCAGTTAGATTTTAATAGTGTCAGTGATGAAGAACTAAGTTGTCCTTAAATATGGTCTTATTTTTGTATTAGACTATACTTTCAAAACTCCAGGGTAAAAACTAACATAGTAGATAAATATCTGAATCCTGAGACAGTACTCTATTACCCTACTCGAAGGACACAAAGAGAATCAAGGCAGTCTGTCAATGATTTGCTGCATTTTTAAAGTTAGTTGATCATAGTAATCCACAATTATGCATATGACTTAAAGTTATAATTTTAAGTTCACACATCAGTTCATTCTTTGTGTGTTCTTTGGAATAATCAAAACAAATGCCTGATGCATTTTAGAGGAATCTCTGAGCATCTTAAATTTGCTTCTTCTCTGTAGCCCTCGTTTTTCTCTCCCTGAACATTGGAGCTCTGGGCCGTGGCTCCATTGTATATTATCAGTTCTGTAGATCTGGACTTTAGCCAGGACACCAACAGCTACGAGAGTTTTGGGAAAAGTGTACTTTCAATCTTTTCCCTTTGGGTCCTAGAGCTAAACTAAAACTGAACTTGCCTGGCTAGCAGGGAAGCAACATGCATATTATCAATTCTCTCCAGATTTCAGGCTCCTTGTTAAATGAAGGGATTGAACTAGATAATGATTTGTAATGTAATTTCCAGTTGTAGTGTTCTGTGATATTTTGAATATAATCTTGGCTTCTGGATCTGACACAAGACATTTTTTTTTCAAGTTTGAAATGAATACAGACTTCTCTTTCGTCTTTCCCACAGTGCTCACAAATTTCTTCATTTTTTTCTTTGCTGGCAGAGCTACCAAGGAGATGCACACACACACACACACACATACACACACACACACCTGGTTTTGCAGACATTTATTCAAATTTTCCAGTAAGGATCTCCTATGCAAGTATTCAAATAATATTTTAGAGGCAACACTCTGAATATTTATGAAAAAACTGAAGAATTGATTATGAGTAGATGAAGTAAAATAGTTGAAAATGAAAATTATTCTACAGCCTATAAAACAAAACAATTCTTTGAGATCAGAACTATCATGTAATATTTGAAATCATTTGTTTAAAATTTAATTAATGTTCATGAAGTGAGGTTAATATAAAATCAAATCGGGACTCTAAAATGAATAAGAAAAATAAACAGATATAACCCAAAATCTCAGCTTGTAAATGTATTGACTATATCTGGAAAACAAACGATGAGATTTTCTTTCCAGGAATAGTGAGTGTTTTCCTAATTTTTGGTGATTCATTTGTCTGGGAACCAGTGTATCAATTTTTTACTGGTTATTTTATTTATTTACATTTCAAATATTGCCCCCCCTTCCCGGTTTCCACTCTGCAAACCCCCTATCCATCCTTCTCCCCTGCCTCTATGAGGGTGCTTTCCCACCCACCCACCCACTCCAGCCTCAACATGCTAGCATTTCCCTATGCTGGGGCACTAAGCTACCACAGGACCAAGGGCCTCCCCTCCCATTGATGCCAGAGAAAACAAACCTCTGCTGTATAGGAATTTCTATATGAAAAAAGTAGTGATTGACTGAATAAAATACCTCTGCTCCAGACTAGGTAATACAAAAATAGACACATCTCCTATTCTAAGTCTCAAAAGCGGCATTTTCTCTTGGTATAGTTTCCGTATAGAACCAAACACAAATATCATAAATATCATGTTTGTTATTGGTTGACATTAGAGAAAAAGAAAAGAGAAGAAAAAGGTTATTTATCTATAAGAGTCTTCTGGAAATTTATAGACTCTTTATGGATATATTCACTTTTCCAATCAATCTTGTATGTTAACTTTTGACTCCTTTCCACACATATTAGAATATAACAACTCTAAATGTTATCATGTGCTTGCAATCATACGTAGGATTGCACTAATCTGCATTACTCTATTTAAAGTGACCTGCCTAGTTAAAAGGAAAGCTTAAATTTGTTATCATGAACACATTCAATTTAGTAATCATCCCTATTATCAGTTGAGATTCTTAGTCCAAATTCTTCTTGATATTGAATATTTCAAGATATTTTTATCATTGTCAAGATCATAGATTTGTAAAGGTATTTCACTGTGGTTTTCATTTTGATTAATTAAATTAATAAATTTATTAATAAAGAATATTAATTAATAAGTACATGATGCAGGTAATATATTAAATTATATATAATATATATTTATATTATAACAAATATGAAAATAAAATAAATTAATAAGTTAAATTAATTTTAAAACAATTAATGGGGTTGACCTGTATATTGTTATTGGTACCTGTCCTTCAATTTCTTTGATCAAAATTTTACTAAGTTTTTCTATTAAACTTTACACTCTTAGGACATTTTGGATATATCTTGGTGTGACTCTAACCAAACAAGTGAAAGTTCTGTATGACAAAAACTTCATGTCTCTGAAGAAAGAAATTTAAGAAGACCTAAAAGGTGGAAAGATCTCCCATGCTCATAGATTGGTAGGAATGATACAGTAAAAATGGCCATCTTCCTGAAAGCAATCTACAGATTCAAGGCAATCCCCATCAAAATTCCAAATCAATTCTTCGTAGAACTGGAAAGCACAATTTGCAAATCCATTTCGAATAACAAAAAAAAAAAAAAACCAGGATAGTGAAAACTATTTTCAACAATAAAAGAACTTCTGGGGAAATCAACATCCCTGACTTCAAGGTGTATTACAGAGCAATAGTGATAAAAAAACTGCATGGTATTGGTACAGAGACAGGCAGGAAGATAAATGGAATAGAATTGAAGACCCAGAAATGAACCCACACACCAATGGTCCCTTGATTTTGACAAAGGAGCTAAAACCATCCAGTAGAAGAAAAGACAGCAATATCAACAAATGGTGCTGTTTCAACTGGTGGTCAACATGTAAAGGAATGCAAATTGACCCATTCTTATTTACCTGTACAAAGCTCAAGTCCAAGTGGATCAATGACCTCCACACAAAACCAGATACACTGAATCTACTAGAGGAGAAAGCAGGGAAGAGCCTGGAACACATGGACACAGGGTAAATTTTCCTAACAGAACACCAATAGCTTATGATCTAAGATCAATAATCGACAAATGGGACCTCATAAAATTACAAAGCTTCTATAAGACAAAGGATACTGTCAATAGGACAAAACAGCAACCAACAGATTCGGAAAGGATCTTACCAATATTACATCCAATAGAGGGCTAATATCAGATATATACAAAGAACTCAAGAAGTTAGACTCCAGAGACACAAAGAACCCTATTTAAAAATGGAGAACAGAGTTAAACAGAGAATTCTCAACTGGGGAAACTTGAAATGTTCAACACCCTTAGTCATCAGGGAAATGCACATCAAAACTCTCCTGAGATTCCACCTCACACCAGTCTGAATGGCTAAGATAAAAAACTCAGGTAACAGCAAATGCTGATGAGGATGTGTAGAAAGAGCACTCTTCCATTGCTGGTGGGTGTTTAAGCTGGTACAACTACTGTGGAAATCAGCCTGGTGGTTCCTCAGAAAATTGAACATAGTACTACCTGAGGACCGAGCTATACCACTCCTGGGGATATACCCAGAATGCTCCAACATATAATAAGGACACATGTTCTACTATGTTCGTAGCAGCCACATTTGTAATAGTCAGTTGCTGGAAACAGCCCACATGTCCCTCAACAAAAGAATGGATACAGAAAATGTGATACATTTACACAATGGAATACAACTCAGCTATTAAAAATCAATGACTTAATGAAATTCACAGGCAAATGGATGGATCTAGAAAATATCATCCTGAGTGAGGTAACTCAGTCACAAAAGACCACACATGGTATGTACTCACTGATACTTGGACATTAAGCAAAGATCATGGAATATGCACAATACAAATCATGGAGCACATGAAGCTCAAGAGGAAGGAAGACCAAAGACGGGATGCTTCAGTCCTACTTAAAAGGGGTAACGAAATAATCAAGGGAAGTAGAGGGTGGGAGGGACTTGGGAGGAAGTGAAGAGGGGGAGGGAAAATAGAATCAGGTATGGGAGGAGATGGAGGAGATGCATTGAGGGTCAGGAAATTGAACAGAGGTATGTAGTAATCGGGGATGGGGAACTTTGTGTAGCAACCAGAAAGTCTCAGATGCCAGGAAAACAAGAGCCTTCTAGGACCTCACGGGTATGATATTAGCTGAAATACCCCACAAAAGGGAGGGAGAACCTGTCAAGACCATATCTAGAGGTTAGGCATGGTCCCCTGGTTGAGGGATGGGGCCTCCTGTCCATGTCCAAAATTTTAACCCAGAATTTTTCCTGTCTAAAGGAAATTTGGGGACAAATTGTAGAGCAGAGTCTGAAGGAAATGTCATTCAGTGACTGCCCCACCTGGGGATCCATCCAACATGTAGACACTAAAACCAGACACTATTGCTGATGCCAAGAAGCACTTGCTGACAGGAGCCTGATACAGCTGTCTCCAGAGAGACTCTGCAAGATCTTGACCAATACAGATGTAGATGCTCACAGCCAACCATTGGACTGAGAACAGGGACCCCAATGGAGGAGTTAGGGAAAGGACTGAAGGAGATGAAGGGGCCTTACCTGGCATCATTTGGAGGGGAGCCCTTGGCCCTGTGAAGGCTTGATGCCCCAGTGTAGAGGAATACTAGTGCGGTGAGGCAGGAGTGGGTAGGTGGATGGGGAAGCACCCTATAGAAGCAGTATAATGGGGGGATAGGATAGGAGGTTTGCAGAGGGGAAACCGGTCAAGGGGATAGCATTTGAAATGTAAATAAATAAAATATCCAATTAAAAAAATTTTAAAAATTTAAAAAGAAATTTTGGATATATTATAGTCTTTCTATAGTTCTTTTCTGCTGATACATTATTGCATCTCTCATTTCTCACAATACAAAGGCCAAGATCCAATACATTCAGCCTTGTCAGTAGTTGGGACTTGAATTAGTTGTTTTTGTCATCTCTGTGACAAAACTGACAGCTTAAGGGAAGAAAGGTTTATTTGGACACATAGTCTCGGGGATTTCAGTCTACTGTAGTGGAAAAGCCAGAGGACCATCATTTGCTAGTGGCCATCGAGAGGCTACAGTTGAAGGTTCTTACATTCAGCCAGAACCCTGGGCACGTACAAGAGTCAAAGGTCCACTGAGCGACCTCCATATTCCAGCTATTCACCAAAGCACATGTATTCAGCAGCCTTCAACAATCCAGCTCCCAGCTGAGGTCCAAGTGTTGAAAATAGAAGACCAGGGAGATGGCTCACATTCAAGTGGCAATAGACTAGAACCCTAATAGGTGCTGCACTTGTAATTCCATATTCTTTAAGAGGCTAACACACTCAAAGAGCTTGTTTTTCTCACATTGGCATCCTTTTCTTTCAATTGGTCCCTCTATCTAGATCCCTTAAAGAACAGGAAAGTGCATAATTTATATATATATATATATATATATATATATATATATGTGTGTGTGTGTGTGTGTGTGTGTGTGTGTGTGTGTATAAATAATTTTTAAACTGTTTAGCTAGTTTAAAACAACAAACCTTATCTTAAGTAACCAGAGAACTATATTATCTCAATTTCCTTGTTGCACTTTCTGATTTGGTTTAAGTCAATGTTTCATTGAAGTTAAAAGAGTACTCCACCTTCCAACCATCAGTTTATAGAAAACAGCTGTTCCTAGTTAGTCTTTATTGACTGTCACAATTGTCCAAATGAAGTCAACTAATGTATTTCTAACCTGTGTCCTTCAGTGCCACTGGTAATTCTTTTAGAACATGAGTTAATTATTTATTAGCTATCACATTAGAAAAGATATTTTGATGGGTTAGAGGAAAGTCTTGCAATGTGTACATTTATAGAGCTAGCAGAACTCAGTTTGGTATTTCACATTCTCATTTGCATTATAAAAGAAGATTGTCACAACAATACAAATACACTTTTTCAAATCTCGGTGGAATTTTAATCAGCATTAAATCCACCCACATATTTAAAATGAACTGACAGAATTCAAAGACCACACCTCTTCCTTTCAGGTACATAACACATTTTCTCATCTCTGTGAGGTTTTATTTGCCATCTTTTCCCCAGATGATGAGTTTGGAAGTGGAAAGAAAAGAGAGGAAATCATTCATCTGACCCAGGAAAACTTTGCATAGCCTCAGACCTTGATTGGTTTCTGTTTTGCCCCAACTGAAATCCAGCTGCGAGTTCCACTAGATGATCTCAGGAGGTAGCTGAGCACACAGCAGCCTCTTTTGCTCTCTCAAGAGTTCATATTTTACAAAAAAATTAAAATTAAAGTAAGGCTTAGTCCTTTCCTACTATCTTTAAGCCCTAAGGAAATAGAAGACATTTTGAAACCTTTATAAAGTGGAATTAATATTCACATAGCTTTACATTGACTTATTTTTGTTTTCTTCCTTCTCTTCCTCACATGTCAGGCATTTGTTGCTTTCTCTCCACAATGCCCTTAAAGGAAAAAATAAGTAACCCTATTAAAAAATGGGGTACAGAGCTCCACAAAGAGTTCTCACCTGAAGAATATCTAATGGCTGAGAAGCACCTAAAGAGATGTTCATCATCCTTAGTCATTAGGGAAATGCAAATCAAAACAACCCTGAGATTCCATCTCACACCAGTCAGGATGGCTAAGATCAAAAACACAGGAGACAGCAGTTGTTGGCGAGGATGTGGAGAAAGAGGAACACTCCTCCACTGCTGGTGGAATTGCAGGCTGGTACAACCACTCTGGAAAGCAGTCTGGCGGTTCCTCAGAAAACTGGGCATGACACTTCCGGAGGATCCGGCTATACCACTCCTGGGCATATACCCAGAGACTTTACCTGCATGCAATAAGGACACATGCTCCACTATATTCATAGCAGCCTTATTTATAATAGCCAGAAGCTGGAAAGAACCCAGATGTCCCTCAACGGAGGAATGGATTCAGAAGATGTGGTATATTTACACAATGGAATACTACTCTGCAATTAAAAACAATGAATTCACGAAATTCCTAGGCAAATGGTCAGAACTTGAAAATATCATCCTTAGTGAGGTAACCCAATCACAAAAGATCACACATGGTATGAAGTCACTGATAAGGGGATATTGACCCAGAATCTCAGAATACCCTAGACACAATCAGCATATCAATAGATTTCTAAAAAGATGGAAGGAGAGACCCCTGGTCCTGGAAAGACTGGATGTAGGGGAACGCCAGGACAGAGTAATGAGAGGGGGTTGAACGGAGAAAAGAGGGAGGGAAGGGGGCTTATGGGACTTTCAGGGAGGGAGGAAACGGGAAAGGGGAAGTGATTTGGAATGTAAATTAAAAAAATAAAATAAAATTAAATTAAAAAAAAATAAATAAATAAAACAAAACTGCAAAAACCTGTGGTGAGAGGGTTTGGGTTACTAATCCCATTGAAAGCAGGCACTTTTTCTTTGCATTTTTCATTTTGCAAAGCACAAGGACATCCCTTGTGAAATATAATACTCTGGCCCCCTACCCCTTTATTAGATCTTGCCCCTGGCCAGTAACACAAGTTGAAGCCACAGGAGAACCCATAAAGGACACTTCACTGTAAAGTCAATGAAATCCCTCCTGAGAAGGAGCAGCATGTGGGGACACACGGTCTACACATCTGCTGCTGTATTGATTGACAGCCTGTTCAGAAGTTCTGCCCAGCTGTGCAGAATCTCCTTCCCTCTGGTCTACCTGCAAGTGTCTCCTCTGGCCCCACTCCAGCCAAGAGGCACCCGAGAGCTAAAATGGAAATATTCTTCTCTTCACTGTTAGGGAATTATAAGCAAAATATCTTGCCATAAAAATGGCTCACAAGGCCAGATCAGTGAGGACAGGACAGAAAGGGAAAATTAAGAGAGGTCACTCACTGTCGCCCAACAGTGAGGGGCTCACAGTTTTGTCTTGCTTACAAGTCTTTAGAGGATCAAAGGAGTAGAAACAGGTTTGTTTTTGTAAAAAGTCCATTTAGATTTATTGGATTCTTTCAATTATGTATGCTTTATTATTACTACACATAAATTTACAATTTTTTAAAGAATTGAATACCACTTTTACCCAGATCCATGTGTTTAATATCAGGGTATATTTTAGTGTTACTAAAACATTCTTTATGACATGTGATGAAAAAAATGAAATATGCAGGCTGGTCACCATTCAGTGTCACTAGCAAACTGTAAATTTACCATTTATATTCAAATTAGACTGTATTATTTCTGATTTTGACTCCAGTAATAGTCTCAGTCATAATATGTAATAAGTAGAGGACACTTGATTTATCATCATATCCCAACATCCGTCATCATAAGTTTTTCTGGTAAATAGAGATTTAGGGGAAGCGTGGGCTGGATCTTTAGAGATTGGAGATAAATATAAATACTTTTCTCACTAGTGATATAAAAAAAGAAGAAAATGAATCTAAATTGTATAATAGCCTATGTCACTAAATATCATTTTTTGTTCATTTAATCTCACATATATCACATAGAAATTGAAGTTTCCCCTCCCTCTCTCTCTCCACTACCACCTCCTCCATACACATCCCCTTCATCTCTCCCCACCTACTTCTCCTGTTTCCCTTCAGAAAATAGCAGGCTTCCCAGGGATATCAACCAAACAAGGCATATCAAGTTGCAATAAGATTAGGCACCTCCTACAATATTAAGGCATGATGAGACAACCCCGTAAGAGGACAAGAGTCCCATGTGTCATTTTTAAAAATGCATTTGTTATTGGTGTGTGTGTGTGTGTGTCTGTGTCTGTGTGATAGAGAATATGAGTATGTTGTAGCCTGTATGTGGATGTCAAAGAACTTTATGAAGTAGATTCTCTTTCCACCTTCTATTTAATACCAAGGATTGAACTCAGGTTATCAGGCTTTCAGAGCAAGTACTTACTCTCATTAAGTCAACTCACCTGCTCCAAAAGACAATGTTCCCCATGATTATTTTTACCTAAGATTTGTCAAAGCTAAAAATTCAAACATCACAGAACAATGAACCTAAAAATGTCCAATCTCTTCTCAATCTTCCCCTCAATACATTTTTCAGAGGAGCTTGCTTCCCAGAATTAGCATGCTTATTTTTGGAGGTTACTACCATTGTGGTAAATATCTATGCATCTCTACTCTCTCTTGATTGATAATTTATTTTATTGAAGATCAATCTTTTGTTTTTTAAAGAGAACAGTTTATCTTACTTCAAATCAGTATGTTCTGCTTTTCAAGTTAATTCCTTCTTTCTTGGGGTTAGTTCTGTTATTTAAAATAATCTGTGTTAACATCTAATTTTTGTTACATTAGCTCTCTTAATTAAGGTGCCTATGGCTGTGATAAACACAGTGAATAAAAACAATCTGGAGGAGAAAAGGGTTTATTTCAATTTACAACTTAGAGTTCATCTTCCAGGGAAGGCAAGGCAGGAAGTCATGACGAAACTTGTAAGCAAATAGTGATGTAGTTGCTGTAATAGAGTGATGTTTACTGGTTTGCTCGTCGAGGCTTGCTCAGCCTGCTTTTTATACTGTCTAGAACCACTTGACCGGAAACGATACCATCCACAGTGAACTGGGTGCTCCCACATTAATCATAAATCAAAACACTGCCTCACAACCTTTCCCATAGACCCAGTTGTCAGGGGCATTTTCTAGACAAGGTTCTCTCCTTTTGAATTACTCTATCTTGTGTGAAATTGACTAATTAGCCATCTGCTGTAACCTGCCAACCTCCAATGGTGGGTCATGAACACCAACCCAACAAGAAAACCTTCAAATCACCAGTACCCAAGAAAATACCCAGGAGGTTTTCCCTTTTCTGAAGAACAGTTCCCACTAAGGACATCAAAGCTACTAGCTGGTTTATGTAATTTTTTTTTAAAAAGAATTATTTATTTATTTATTTATGCATTTACATGAGTACTCTGCCACTGTCCTCAGATACACCAGAAGAGGGCATCAGATTCCATTACAGATGGCTGTGACCCACCATGTGTTTGCTGGGAATTGAACTCAGGACCTCTGGAAGAGCACTTAGGGCTCTTAACCTCTGGGCTATCTCTCTCCAGCCCCATAATTCTTATTTTTTAGGTCTCTATTACTATTTCTACTTCCCAGTACCCCTGTGTGACTTAGAAGAAAGCTCAGGGGTATTTTCTCATGAAGAAATGACTATTTAGTAGATACAAATAAATTTCTTATTCTCTCTCTCTCTCTCTCTCTCTCTCTCTCTCTCTCTCTCTCTCTCTCTCTCTCCACACACACACACACACCCACAAACACACACACACACACACACACACACACACACACACACATATATATATATATATATATATATATATATATATATATATATATATCTTCTATTACTTATTAACTCACCTAACTGTAAACTGGACATCTGCCTCATTAGACCTACTGTCCTGCTCTACCCAGGACTGTGGTTCTCTTTCCTCAGTTCTTTACGAAACATGCAAACTAAATCTGCTTTTCCTTTGCTTCCAAACTTGCCAGTCTCCAACTCTTTTACACAGAAAGAGGTCTTTTTAAAATATAAATATATTTAAGCCTTATACTCCCACCTTAGTGCCTAATTTTCAAACTCAGACTTACTATTAAAATAAAATCTACCCTGCTAGTTCTTTGTCCAAGATCTGACAGTTCTGTCTATTTGAAGTCATTTGGTTCTATGCTTGGTGTAGTCAAGGTCTTCAGTATCATGGAGCTTTGATTTAATCTTGGCACCATATATATTAAGGATCTTGAATGTCCTCTTCTTTTTCCCTAGAATCAGGATTTTCTTTAATAATATGCTGGTTTTAATATTCTTTTTTCAATGAAGCTTTTCCCAACCATAATATCTAAGCAAAGGCACCCTCATCTCATTCCTGTCCTCTAAACCATCCCACATCAAATCACCTATTCTGTTTCCTTATAATACTTAATCACTATCTGAAATCTTAATCACCTACCTATCCTCTGTTCATTTTAGATTTATGGATAAAATATTCCCTTGGAAGAAATACAGTTTGACTGCCTATCCACTTTTAATGCCAGGCTCTCAAACAATACTTGGCACAAAGTAGATGCTGAAAAATTTCCTGGTATATGAATTAATATGGATGAAAGGATTGTTTGTTATGTTTTCTCCGTTTCTTTAGAGAATAATTGTGAAGCTGAAGTTATATGGAAATGGAAGGATGTTGTCCATTTAATCCCTGTGTGTAAAATAAGGATCTTACAGGTATATTTATCAGGATGAGGTAATTCTGTCAGTATCACAGACTCACAACCAAATATGATTTCTGTTCTTTTTATTTCAAAAAATGTTTCAATTTTGTGTGCATGTGGACTTTGCCTGCATGATGTGTATCTGTGTACCATGTTTATGCAATGTCTACCCAAAAGGTATAGGATCCCTGGATTGGATTTACAGACAGTTGTGAGCTACTATGTGGGCACTGGGAATCAAACTCAGGCCCTCTGGAAAAGAAGCTAGTATTATAAATCTTCAGTTATTTCTCTAGCCAGTTGACTTCCATTATTTTACTTTTTATTAATTATAGATGAATTAAAAATAGATTTTTCAATATATTCTTATCATGATTCTCCTCCCTCAAATTCTCCTAGAGACTTCTCCAATCTCCATCCAATTCTCTCTCTCTCTTTCTCTCTCTCTCTCTCTCTCTCTCTCTCTCTCTCTCTCTCTCTCTCTCTCTCTCTCTCTCTATCTATCTCCAGAAAACAAACAGGTAAATAAAAACAGACAAACAAACCAGAATAGAGCACAATAAATGGACAAAAAGAAGAGAGATCAAGAGAAAAACAAACATACCACACACAGAAAACTCATTAAAGCACAAAATCATAACCATAATATATTAACAAAAGAGCAACAAGGTAAAACATATCCATACAAACATTATGAAAGGAAAAGAAAATCTCCAAAAATATCATTGAACTCCTTTCATGTTAGGCATTTTCTGCTGTTCATGGGCTTATATGCTCATATATTTAAGTGTGATTTATAAACCCAGTGACATCGGACCCAGGAGTGGTACCCTGAGGCAATGCACTCAGGAATTATAGAGAAGTGTATCCAAACCATGAACGACACTGGATTGATGCTAACATGAGCTAAGAAACATTTGACACACAGGTTGCTTTCTATACTGTCTGCTGACTCCCATTTATACTCTCTCCAAACATCACATGTCCTCAGAAAGACAACACTTAAATCAGTATCACATGACACACCCAGAAACTTCCACTTCAGGAATGTGTTTTCCTAGACTCACAAGTTGAACTATTTTTAAGAAGCTGTAGAAAGTTCTGAAGGTCAGGAGTAAGATCAACGTTGAAGATACAAAATTGGAAGTCACCCCTCAATCTGTGATAGGTAAAGCAGGAGAGTAGGTGAGGGTTTTCTAGAAGTTAATCAAGAAAGGTATAAATTACCTACAGTATCTTAAATATATTGAGCATTTGTTCCTTTTTTGGTTTGAAAAACTACTCTGTTTTAGACAGTAGAATTATCAAGCAGGTTCCATAGATTATATAAGAAGTGATATGGGACGTTCCAGTGGTCTCAAAGCTTCTGCTAACCTCAATATGCCTATGGACCCCAAATGAGCCTTCTCAGGAGGAAAGAATGGACCAGTGTTTATAAAAGGAAAAGCTGACACATAAATACAGTATTCTTTAGCTAGTACACAGTTTTCCATCCTTTGTCCTCTCCTTTATAATGCAGGTATTATGAGACAATATGGCATATGAAATGTGCTATGATGTGTGTGAATCTGGATGTCAAAGGATAATCTTGGATGTGGGTTGTCAACTTCAACTTTATCTACAACAGGGTTCCTTTGCTGTTGGTCACTGATGTGTATGCTAACTGTCTAACTTTCAATCTCCCAACTATCCTATCTCCCCCTCCAATCACCTTGTAGGAGCACTGAAGTGACAGACAAGTGCTATCATATTTGGGTTTTATATCCATTGTGTGGATTGGATCTCGAGTCTTCACACTTGCAAAACAAATGTTTTACCTATTGAGCCGTCTTTGTAGCACCAGTGTATACTTTCTAAAGGGCCAGATAAAGAATGATTATCCAAACTCACCAGAAAAGAGAGCCTGGGATAGTGAGCTCTACTACCATATGCAAATTTAAAAAGGTTCCTACTTGCCTTCTTTTTCTATTATTGACAAACAGGAGTGTTGGCAGGAGAATGAGCTTTTGAATTAGCAGACTGCATTGCTTTTATAATTGAGTTAGAAAGGAGGAAAATCTTTAAACATAGGAAAGGAAAAAGAGTGAAGATGGGGTGGATTAAGAAAGAAAATGAGAACATATAGAAGCTGATGGTGTATTAAAGATGAAGAAGATCATCCTTGGAATTCTATGAACTTAATGGTAGTAAGCCAAAATAAACAAATACTCTAAGTCAATTATTTTGACCCTTAACATAGTGTATCTGCATACTTACCAAAATCATTGTAACACATATTTGTCTGTATTTGTATGTCTTTATATACTCACATGCGTTTATTGCTACATAAAAACAAATAATTATGTTTGTTTAAATACACATTATTATTGATTTATATCTAAGGCATTCTTATTTTTCAAGATTTGTTTTATTTACCAAATATGTCTTTCAATTTCTCTCTTAATGTAATTTAAGATAAGTTACCTGAGTAACTTATCCATATAGGTATCTCCTATATATTGTCAAAGGTTTAAGAGAGACCAATATCTTTACAAGAAATCCATTATAGAAAGGAAACATCAATACTGCTTACCAAAATTCAGTAAAAAAAAATGCCATCAATGTGTAAACCAATATGAAAATGCCAATTCTATGCACATCAACCTTGTTTCCAGTACTTTTGGTTTAGCTAAACTCTTATTACCAAACACGATGTGATACTTGCTTGCATCCATAGTAAAATGAATAGAAGAACAAGAGTGTATACTTGGGATAGTAGGAAAAAAGAGCATAAGCTCAAAACCGAAGGTGACTTTTCTATTTCAGTTCTTTTCTTCTCTAAGACCCAAAGGGGAAATTGTAAAATACCTTGTAACTTGGCGAAGAAACAAATTCAAATCTTCATTATTTTTCTTAAGGCTTCTAAACCACCATTGAATTTCAGGAAAGGGAGGAAACTAACAATGCTTGTTTGTTGATTTTTACCAATCCATGGTAGATCTCATGTTCAAGAGTACATGACTCAGGAGTAATGGACTCCACAGGGTATTATTGTTTGTTGGTGCTGTTGGTGTTGTTGGTGTTGTTTGTGTTCAGGGGGTCAGGGGCTTGGATACAGTTCAGTATTTTTATTTTTATTTTTATTTTTATTTTCATTTTCATTTTCATTTTTATTTTTAGGTGATGTTGTATGTTGTTATATTAATTTTTTTAAATTTTTTGAGAAGGAACTTAAAGTTGAGTGAGTAGGGAGGAAGAAAGCATCTGGTAGAATTTGGGGGAGGAGAAGAATATGATCAAAATATATTAAAATAAATTAAAACTTGTTTTAAATAATAAAATATTTTTAAAAGAATTATTCTTATAGTAAATTAATTCTAAACCATTCAATTTCTACATTTTAGCAATAAGGGTTTGGTAACACCTCTTTGATTATTAAAACCAATTCTATAATTCAAACCAACAAATATACTTAAATTCATACATTAGAGTTTGTTTTCTAAAATATTGCATTTAGGATATACTATTGTAAGTTCCTCATGAACTTAAACTTGTAAACCACTCAAAGCAATAGCAGAACAATTATAATTTCAAAAAGAAGCCTTACAGTTCTAATGGGTCAAGGTCAAAAGTGTCTAGAAAATAATAGAATAAAAGAAAATAATAGAAAAAATGCTGCATATTTAACTTAAGATAACACTGATAATATTTACTGTCTTTTATGGGATGGGAAATTGATTTTATGGAAAAAAATCCGGGAAACCACACATCTTAGTGGAGCTATAGGCTGTCACAAATGTTCACAGAAAGTGCTATCATGTACTAACTACCATCTCCAGCATTATTTTTAGCTTGCTCACGTAATAACTGACAACATTTCAATAAAGCAAAACTAGGCTTGGCATTCAAAGTGCATTAATGTCATGATGTTATAATGTCAGGCTCTTTCCTGGGTGCACATTAGTGTTTCAGGATCATGCAGCTGGCAAAGGGTGAGATTCAGGGAAACAGTTATTTAAATGTAAAATATTCTTTAAGCTGCCACTGGAAACAACGGACTGTGAAAGAGATTTTCTCCATTTCAGAAATTAACAATCTCTAGGGAGAAGCATTTTCGAAGAGTCAGTCAAAATGTCAGGGGCTGTTCATTACTCCATAGGATTTATCATCCTGTGCTAAGTGCACTGCCTCAGGATGCATCCTTGAGTTTTTATATTACAACACACTTTACCAAATGTAGGACTTTAATATTACTCAATCTCCAAACGAACAAAAAAAGTGATTTACTTTTCTTCTTTTTCCGCTCATATATCTTATTCCATGTGAGAAGATTACAACCATTAGGCATAATAATTCAGGATCTTGCATGCAGTTTCATAGTTTCTGTTCTAATAGGTCTGAGAATAGGTCATTGCCAAGAGGTCAAGCTAATTACACATTTTTTTAAACTTGAAAATGTGAGATTAAATACGCTACTTGAATGCCATAGAATGAGCAATTTCCATAGATTGAAAAAAATTTAAATGCAAAAACAACATCAGAAAAGAAAACCAAATGATAATGTTTTCATTCAGTAGTTAGACTGAGTGTGTGTGTGTATTATTGCATCTTCACTACCCTTATTTAGAGACTAGTTCCTATAACCATACAGCCATACTACCTAAAAGTTCCTATTTGCATTCATACAGAGCACATTCTTGTGATGCTCAGGTTTTATTTGAAGTATTTTACATTACGATTCAAGGATATTGCTTTTTAGTTTAAGAGGTTGGTAGAGGGAGTGTATAAATTAACTTTCAGTTGACGTGTTAAAACTCCAATCCAAAAGCAACTTATACAAATAAGAGAGTCTTTTTGCTTATGGTTTTAGAAGGATAAAAGTCCATCAGGGTTGAGAAGCATAGAAACTAGTCATGGGCATGGGAGGAGGAGTTAGATGCTGAGAACGTCCATCTTCAAGTGCAAGCAGGAATCAGGGAAAGTGAAAAAAAAAAAAAGCTATAAGCTCTCAAAGCTTTCCTCCATCAAGGTCATACCTCCTTAACAGGCAAACACAGCAGTACCAAAGGGAACCTACTGTTCAAATATGCCAAACATGCAGCCCTATGAAGGAGACATACCTCCATAAAGATATCACAGGGAGAGTCACTTTTCTTCAGGTATGTGAACCCTGAGATGGTACCCACGCTCAAGTAAATGGTCATTTACTAAGCACATGCAGGCTTCATGAAATGGATGCAGTGGGTATTAAATTAGAGAGAGAGAGAGAGAGAGAGAGAGAGAGAGAGAGAGAGAGAGAGAGAGAGAGAGAACAAATTGTAGAGGAATTTTAATCCAGCAGCACGATTCCTGTGGCTGTCGAAAGATGTAGGTCTGTATGATCTGGCTTTTAAGGTACAATTGGTTTGTGGAAGGAAATAGCCGTATTTGAAAGTGACAACTAATTGTGGGGCAAAAAAAAAATGACTAATGAGAGAAAGATATGACAGAAAAAGTCAGAGATAGGATATGCCCTACTCTCACAAGAACAGCACAGGAAAGAGAAGTGATTTAAGGGCCGCTCAGGGAGAGGGTGTCAGGTGGGAGTCAGTGCAGTGAGTACAGTGCAGTGGAGTTTAGTTTGTTAATGAGTTTGTTAATGAGTGAAGGTCAGTAGAGGCAGTTGAAGTCGACAATAAGAAGGACCCAAAGAGTTAGAATGACTTGCCAGAATTAGAGGCCAAGCAGAGCAATTCAGTCAGAAGCTGAGAGAAGCCAGTTTGAATCAGTCAGCTTGGAGAGGATATTCGGCCAGAATAGCTGAGCTGAAACAGCCAGCCAGAGTTCACAAAGAACTGGAAAGGGTGAGCTTATTCGGCACTAAGCCTCTGAGATAACAATCACCATCTGGAGAATGAACAGTACATTTACAACAAAGCTGGGAGAGTAAAATAATTAAGAAAGGGTAGGGTTGGCAAGGAAGTAATGGGTGAATGAGTTAGATCTAAACACTTTATAAAATAAAACAGAGGTTTTTTTTTAAGTAATCACTTGGCAATAATGCCCAACATGTCCATCCTTTTGTATGCGTGAAGTGACTCCCCAAATTTGCTAGACTAAGAAAGACAGAAAATTGTTGGTACTGTAAGTGTTGAAAATATTGGAAACTTGCTTCTTCCAGACTTCTCTTCCACATGTACTAACATGACTTAGGAAATACAAAATAATCAGCTCAACTGATTATGAATCATGACAAAGTGATTGAAATATACTTTCTCTTTCTCCTCTCTTCTCTCTCTGTCTCTGTCTGTCTCTCTGTCTCTATCTGTCTGTCTCTCTGTCTCTGTGTGTGTATGTAAATGTGTGTGTGTGTATGTGTGTGTGTGTGCATGAAGTGGGGATGTATATGTGTGTTTGCATGTGTATCAACACACTTATATGTGCAAGTGCACACAAATGTATTTGTTTGTGTACATGTATTTGGAGACCCAAGTTTAATGTACCTATATTGTTCTTATTTCTTGAGGTGGGATCATCTAAATACAAAGCTTTCTAGCTGCTAGGTTCACTACACAGCTTTCTTTTTTTCTTTCTGAAAATTTAATATTTTTGGAAATAACATGTTTTCCTTTTGGGAAGCAGGACTTTTCAAAAAATAAAATATTGTAATTTTCTTAGAAAAGGGAAATCAAGTCTGAACTTTAACAAAGCCTTTGCAAGATATTTATCATCATTCTCATCTTTTCAAAGCAGCTAAAACATTTGAATTTGCTAGTGAAGATTTCCTACTCATATCCTACAAAACTCCCAGGATTTCCTGGCCCTACCTTCCCCAGATTGGAACTGCATACACAGTATACTACCTACTCCACATTTACGTGGATTCTGGTATTCTAAACTCTGTTTTTTCTTTTCTTTCTTTCTTTTTTTTTTTTTTTGGCTTGTATAATATTTTATCAACTGAGTCATCTCTCCAGCCTGATTTTTAAAAAGATAATTACAATTTATAATTAATTATAAATAAAACTAGTTTTAAATATATTTTAATATAATTTTAAAAATTATAGTTAAGTGTATTTTCTGCAGTTGAAAAACAGGACACATTTTTGGAATGACATCTCTGGTGATATTGCTACCCTTGAATCATGACAGCATCCACCCAGAACTCATCTGCTCACCTCTGTAACTGACACACATCTACTTCTAGGAAAGCAGCACAGATGTCACCAAGCCATTGATTTGCATTGCAACTTTCAGTTAACTCAGTTATTCTTAGATTCCCAAATTCTGCTCTTTTAAGAAATGCAAATCAAAACAACCCTGAGATTCCATCTCACACCAGTCAGGATGGCTAAGATCAAAAACACAGGAGACAGCAGTTGTTGGCGAGGATGTGGAGAAAGAGGAACACTCCTCCACTGCTGGTGGAATTGCAGGCTGGTACAACCACTCTGGAAAGCAGTCTGGCGGTTCCTCAGAAAACTGGGCATGACACTCCCAGAGAATCCGGCTATACCACTCCTGGGCATATACCCAGAGACTTTACCTGCATGCAATAAGGACACATGCTCCACTATGTTCATAGCAGCCTTATTTATAATAGCCAGAAGCTGGAAAGAACCCAGATGTCCCTCAACAGAGGAATGGATTCAGAAGATGTGGTATATCTACACAATGGAATACTACTCTGCAATTAAAAACAATGAATTCATGAAATTCCTAGGCAAATGGTCAGAACTTGAAAATATCATCCTTAGTGAGGTAACCCAATCACAAAAGAACACACATGGTATGCAGTCACTGATAAGGGGATATTGACCCAGAATCTCAGAATACCCTAGACACAATCCGCATATCAATAGATTTCTAAAAAGATGGAAGGAGAGACCCCTGGTCCTGGAAAGACTGGATGTAGGGGAACGCCAGGACAGAGTAAGGAGAGGGGTTTGAATGGAGAAAAGAGGGAGGGAAGGGGGCTTATGGGACTTTCGGGGAGGGAGGAAACGGGAAAGGGGAAGTGATTTGGAATGTAAATTAAAAAAATAAAAGAAAAAAAAGAAAAAAAAAGAGTTTCTAGATTATTTTTTAAAATATCTGTAGATTATTTGTCTTACTTAATTTGTAAAGTGTTTTCTTAAAGGAAGATTTTTGACTTTCTAAAAATATAGCATTTTTCTCACTTCTTAAATGGATCAGGCTGTGACAGAAGTTAACATTCTTTCCTCCCCCCCTCCCCCCACAGATTTTCCATTTATTACTACCCAGCAACATTAATTAAAACTCTGATTCTCAGCCCTATGTAGGTGATGATTTGTCTTAACTAAATTTTCTAATGCTATGATAAAACACTATGATCTACCCAACTTGTGGAAGAAAGGGTTTATTTCATCTTATATTTTCAGGTAACAGTCAGTGACTTCAGGAAGTCAGGGCTGGAACTGAAGCAAGGCAGGAACCTGAAGAGTTAGCCATGAAGGAACATTGCTTATTGCCTGCTTCTCCTGGCCTGTTCAATCCGCTTTCAATTCCAACCCAGGACCACCTGCCCAGGCATGGGAACAACCACAATGGGCCAATACCTCCCCACCAGTCACTAATTAAAGAAACATCTCACAGGTTTGACTCTAGGACAATCTTATCGAAGCATAGCATCTCCTCAATTGTGGTTCTCATTCCTCAAATAGACCTAGCTTGCCTCAAGTTGACAATAGACAAACTAATCGACATATTAAAATAATAGCCACAAGCAGGCACCATTTTGGTGGCTTGTTCTCTGCAGTGGTTGTTCTCTGAGCTATTATGAAGGAATGTCTAAAGAACAATGTTTTCATTCCTTGTTGCTATAACATGTAGTGCCCTTTCACTATGAATACTAGACTCTCATTTATAGCCACAGAGTTCGTTCCATTGGAACTGTCTACCTCATTTTTGTTATGACATTTTGTTGTCCTTGAGATCAGTTTGCTATTTTAGTTACACACTTATCTCTGACTTCTCTCAGTCTTTGGAGGCAATGCTTTCCCTCATGTGTCACTCCAGTTATTCTGTTTATTATCTTTACTTCCACTTCTATATTTTGGATATTTCTTTCTTTCGTCTTGCCATTTCTCAATACTGTGTGATTTGATCATCTTGAATTCCTTCGTGTTCTAACTAGGGAAGGAAAGATTGTTTCTTTGAATTATCTCTTCTATGTGCTCTTATCATATTGGAAGTTTTAAGTTCCAATCTTTCTCAGAATTTCAGATGTGATATAACATCACTTGGGACACGGCCTGTTGGGGCTTCTGTCTGTGCCCGAGGGCGGGTTGGCGCTGTGGTCGTCTGGGTGCCAGATCGGCGGGCCATCGTGACCACAGGGTGAGCGGCGCCACGGAGACTGCCCTCCGCCATCTTTGCTCCAGTGACCAGGTAGTTGGGACCGCCAGGCTCAGAGACAGACAGGCATAATATCGCTTCGGTTTCAGGCAGCTTGTGTGTAACCTGCTCCCAGGTGCTGGGCTGATCTGCAGTAACCAGCGCGCCAGTTCCGCGGTGGGACCTTCTGCCTGGTGGCGGGACCCCGCGCAGGGAGGGAGCCCGCCAGCTTCCCTTCCGCGACCTCTGTTCCCGCGGACTGCGCTGGAGAGACCGGTACCCAGGCTCTCCCCCCGATATAACATCACTTGGGACACGGCCTGTTGGGGCTTCTGTCTGTGCCCGAGGGCGGGTTGGCGCTGTGGTCGTCTGGGTGCCAGATCGGCGGCCATCGTGACCACAGGGTGAGCGGCGCCACGGAGACTGCCCTCCGCCATCTTTGCTCCAGTGACCAGGTAGTTGGGACCGCCAGGCTCAGAGACAGACAGGCATAATATCGCTTCGGTTTCAGGCAGCTTGTGTGTAACCTGCTCCCAGGTGCTGGGCTGATCTGCAGTAACCAGCACGCCAGTTCCGCGGTGGGACCTTCTGCCTGGTGGAGGGACCCCGCGCAGGGAGGGAGCCTGCCAGCTTCCCTTCCGCGACCTCTGTTCCCGCGGACTGCGCTGGAGAGACCGGTACCCAGGCTCTCCCCCCAATATAACATCACTTGGGACACGGCCTGTTGGGGCTTCCTTCTGTGCCCGAGGGCGGGTTGGCGCTGTGGTCGTCTGGGTGCCAGATCGGCGGGCCATCGTGACCACAGGGTGAGCAGCGCCAAGGAGAGTGCCCTCCGCCATCTTTGCTCCAGTGACCAGGTAGTTGGGACCACCAGGCTCAGAGACAGACAGGCATAATATCGCTTCGGGTTCAGGCAGCTTGTGTGTAACCTGCTCCCAGGTGCTGGGCTGATCTGCAGTGACCAGCGCGCCAGATCTGCTGTGGGACTTCTGCCTGGCAGAGGGACGCCCCCTCCCCCCCCCAGGAGAGATCACACACCCCTGCACAGGGCAGGAGCCTGCCAGCCTCCCTTTGGCGACCTCTGCTCCAGGAATCCACTAGGCTGAGCCTTTAGATGTGCAAGGCCTCCCCAATATAAGATCACTTGGGGCAAAGCACATTAGGGCTCCAAAGTCACTCAGGAGCAGGCAGGCCCCAGAAATCGGTGCCAGGGGAATCCTGGTAATCCGGGGGGGGCAGAAATAGCTTTGCAAGCTCACAGGAGGTCCAACCAACAGCCAGTGGCAGCAGGACCAACTAACACCAGAGGTATCCAGATGGCAAAAGGCAAACGTAGGAATGTTACTAACAGTAATCAAAGTAATGTGGGACCATCCGAACCCAACTCTCCAACAGCAGCAAGTCCTGGATACCCCACCACACCCGAAAGACAAGATCTGGATTTAAAATCACTTCTCATGATGCTATTAGAGGATCACAAGAAGGACACAAATAAATCTCATAAAGAGTTACAGGAGACCATGAATCAACGGTTAGAAGCCCTTACAAAGGAAACACAAAAATCGCTTAGAGAAATGCGGGAGAACATGGATCAAAAGATGGAGGCGCACAAGGAGACAACACAAAAATCACTTAACGAGATGAATCAACGGGTAGATGCACTCACAAAGGAATCACAAAATTTGCATAAAGAAATGCAGAAGAATATGGGTCAACAGACGGATGCCCATAAGGAGGCAACACAAAAATTGCTTAAAGAAATGAATCAACGGTTAGATGCCCTTACAAAGGAAACACGAGAACTGCTTAAAGAAATGCAGGAGACGATGGATCAACAGATGGAATCCCATGAGGAGGAAACACAAAAATCGCTCAGAGAAATGCAGGAGAACGTGGGTCATCAGGAAGAAATCCTGAAAGAGGTAATGCAAAAATACCTTAAAGAAATACAGGAAAATACAAACAAACAAGTGAAGGATCTCAGCAAATCCATCCAGGAACTAAAAAAGGAAGTAGAAACAACTAAGAAATCACAAAGGGAGACAACTTTGGAGATAGAAAACCTTGGGAAGAAATCAGGAGTCATAGATGCAAACATCAACAATAGAATACAAGAGATGGAAGAAAGAATCTCAGGTGCTGAAGATTCCATAGAAAGCATCGACTCAACAGTCAAAGAAAATGCAAAATGCAAAAAACGCGTAACCCAAAACATCCAGGAAATCCAGGACACAATGAGAAGACCAAACCTAAGGATTATAGGTATAGATGAGAGTGAAGATTTGCAACTTAAAGGGCCAGTAAACATCTTCAACAAAATTATGGAGGAAAACTTCCCTAACTTAAAGAGAGAGATGCCGATGAACATACAAGAAGCCTACAGAACTCCAAACAGACTGGACCAGAACAGAAATACCTCCCGTCACATAATAATCAAAACACCGAATGTTCTAAACAAAGAAAGAATACTAAATGCAGTAAGAGAAAAGGGCCAAGTAACATACAAAGGAAGACCTATCCGAATCACATCAGACTTCTCACCAGAGACTATGAAAGCCAGAAGATCCTGGGCAGATCTCATGCAGACACTAAGACAGCACAAATGCCAGCCTAGACTACTATACCCAGCAAAACTCTCAATCACCATAGATGGAGAGACCAAGATATTCCATGATAAAACCAAATTTTCACAATATCTTTCCACAAATCCAGCCCTGCAACGGATAATAGGTGGAAACCTCCAATACAGGGAGAGAAACAACACCCTGGAAAAAATGAGATAATAACCTTCTTGAATCAAACCCAAAAGTAGATAACCACTCAAACATAAAGATAGCGTCAAGAATGGCAGATGGCAATAATCACTATGCCTTAATCTCTCTTAATATCAATGGTCTCAACTCCCCAATTAAAAGACATAGACTAGCAGACTGGATACGTAAACAGGACCCAGCTTTTTGCTGCATGCAGGAAACGCACCTCAGTGTCAAAGACAAACACTACCTCAGAGTAAAAGGCTGGAAAACAATTTTACAAGCAAATGGCCCCAAGAAACGAGGTGGAGTAGCCATCCTAATATCGGATAAAATTGATTTTCAACCCAAAGTCATCAAAAAAGACACAGAAGGACACTACATACTGATCAAGGGAAAAATCCACCATCAAGAACTCTCAATCCTGAATATCTATGCTCCAAATGCAAGGGCACCCTCATTCGTAAAAGAAACTTTACTAAAACTCAAAGCACACATCGCACCGCACACAATAATAGTGGGTGACTTCAACACCCCGCTCTCTGAAATGGATCGTTCAGGAAAGCAGAAACTAAACAGGGACACAGTGAATCTAATTGAAGCCTTGGACCAAATGGAACTAACTGATATATATAGAACATTTCATCCTAGAGCTAAAGAATACACCTTCTTCTCAGCTCCTCATGGTACCTTCTCCAAAATTGACCATATAATTGGTCACAAATCAGACCTCAACAGATACAAGAAGATAGAAATAATCCCATGCCTCCTATCAGATCACTATGGAATAAGGGTGGTCTTCAATGGCAACAAAAACAAAAGAAAACCCACGTACACATGGAGGCTGAACAATGCTCTACTCAATGATAACTTGGTCAAGGTGGAAATAAAGAAAGAAATCAAAGACTTTTTGAAAGTTAATGAAAATGAAGGCACAACATACCCTAACTTATGGGACACAATGAAAGCAGTGCTAAGAGGAAAATTCATAGCCCTGAGTGCCGCCAAAAAGAAACGGGAGACAGCATACACTAACAGCTTAATGGCACACCTGAAAGCCCTGGAACAAAAAGAAGCAAATACACCAAAGAGGAGTAGAAGGCAGGAAATCATCAAACTCAGGGCTGAAATCAATCAAGTAGAAACAAATAAAACCATACAAAGAATCAACAAAACGAGGAGTTGGTTCTTTGAGAAAATCAACAAGATAGATAAGCCCTTAGCCAGACTAACCAGAGGGCACAGAGATAGTATCCAAATTAATAAAATCAGAAACGAAAAGGGAGAGATAACAACAGAAACTGAGGAAATTCAAAAAATCATCAGATCCTACTACAAAAACCTGTATTCAACACAACTAGAAAATCTTGAGGAAATGGACAATTTCCTTGACAGATACCAAGTACCAAAATTAAATCAGGATCAAATAGACCATCTAAACCGTCCTATAACCCCTGAAGAAATAGAAGTTGTCATTGGAAGTCTTCCAACCAAAAAAAGCACAGGTCCAGATGGTTTTAGTGCAGAATTCTATCAGACCTTCAAAGAAGACCTAACACCAATACTCTTCAAACTGTTCCACAAAATAGAAACAGAAGGAACACTACCCAACTCGTTCTATGAAGCCACAATTACACTAATACCAAAAGCACACAAAGATCCGACAAAGAAAGAGAATCTCAGGCCAATCTCTCTTATGAATATCGATGCAAAAATACTCAATAAAATTCTTGCCAACCGAATCCAAGAACACATCAAAACGATCATTCACCACGATCAAGTAGGCTTCATCCCAGGGATGCAGGGATGGTTCAATATAAGGAAATCCATCAATGTAATCCACTACATAAACAATCTCAAAGAAAAAAACCACATGGTCATCTCATTAGATGCTGAGAAAGCATTTGACAAAATTCAGCATCCTTTCATGCTAAAGGTCTTGGAAAGATCAGGAATTCAAGGCCCATATCTAAACATAGTAAAAGCAATTTACAGCAAACCAGTAGCCAGCATCAATCTAAACGGAGAGAAACTTGAAGCAATCCCACTAAAATCAGGGACTAGACAAGGCTGCCCTCTCTCTCCATATCTTTTCAATATAGTACTTGAAGTTCTAGCTAGAGCAATTAGACAAGAAAAAGAGGTCAAAGGGATACAAATTGGAAAGGAAGAAGTCAAACTATCACTATTTGCAGACGATATGATAGTATACATAAGCGACCCAAAGAACTCCACCAGAGAACTCCTACAGCTGATAAACGACTTCAGCAAAGTGGCCGGATATAAAATCAACTCAAGCAAGTCAGAAGCCTTCCTATACTCAAAGGATAAGCAGGCTGAGAAAGAAGTAAGAGAAATAATACCCTTTACGATAGCCACAAACCATATTAAGTATCTTGGCGTGACGCTAACCAAACAAGTGAAAGATCTGTATGACAAGAACTTCAAGTCTCTGAAGAAAGAAATTGAAGAAGACCTCGGAAGATGGAAAAATCTGCCATGCTCATGGATTGGCAGGATTAATATAGTAAAAATGAGCATCTTACCAAAAGTAATACACAGATTCAATGCAATCCCCATCAAAATCCCAACTCAATTCTTCATAGAGTTAGAAAGAGCAATTCAAAAATTCATCTGGAATAACAGAAAACCCAGAATAGCTAAAACTATTCTCAAGAGTAAAAGAACCTCTGGGGGAATCAGTATCCCGGACCTCAAGCTGTACTACAGAGCAATAGTGTTAAAAACTGCATGGTATTGGTACAGTAACAGACATGTAGATCAATGGAACAGAATTGAAGACCCAGAAATGAATCCACACTCCTATGGTCACTTGATCTTTGACAAAGGAGCTAAAACCATCCAGTGGAAAAAAGATAGCCTTTTCAACAAATGGTGCTGGCTCAGCTGGAGGTCAACGTGCAGAAGAATGCAAATTGACCCATCCTTATCTCCTTGCACTAAGCTCAATTCTAAGTGGATCAAAGATCTCCACATAAAACCAGACACACTGAAACTAATAGAAGGGAAACTAGGGAAGAACCTTGAACATATGGGCACAGGGGAGAATTTCCTGAACAGAACTCCAATAGCTTATACTCTAAGATCAAGAATAGACAAATGGGACCTCATTAAATTACAAAGTTTTTGCAAGGCAAAAGACACCGTCAAAAAGACAAAGCGGCAACCAACTAACTGGGAAATGATCTTTACCAACCTTACATCCGACAGAGGGCTAATATCCAAGATATACAAAGAACTCAAGAAGTTAAACTCCAGAGAGGCAAGTAACCCTATTAAAAAATGGGGTACAGAGCTAAACAAAGAGTTCTCACCTGAAGAATATCTAATGGCTGAGAAGCACCTAAAGAGATGTTCATCATCCTTAGTCATTAGGGAAATGCAAATCAAAACAACCCTGAGATTCCATCTCACACCAGTCAGGATGGCTAAGATCAAAAACACAGGAGACAGCAGTTGTTGGCGAGGATGTGGAGAAAGAGGAACACTCCTCCACTGCTGGTGGAATTGCAGGCTGGTACAACCACTCTGGAAAGCAGTCTGGCGGCTCCTCAGAAAACTGGGCATGACACTTCCGGAGGATCCGGCTATACCACTCCTGGGCATATACCCAGAGACTTTACCTGCATGCAATAAGGACACATGCTCCACTATATTCATAGCAGCCTTATTTATAATAGCCAGAAGCTGGAAAGAACCCAGATGTCCCTCAACGGAGGAATGGATTCAGAAGATGTGGTATATTTACACAATGGAATACTACTCTGCAATTAAAAACAATGAATTCACGAAATTCCTAGGCAAATGGTCAGAACTTGAAAATATCATCCTTAGTGAGGTAACCCAATCACAAAAGATCACACATGGTATGAAGTCACTGATAAGGGGATATTGACCCAGAATCTCAGAATACCCTAGACACAATCAGCATATCAATAGATTTCTAAAAAGATGGAAGGAGAGACCCCTGGTCCTGGAAAGACTGGATGTAGGGGAACGCCAGGACAGAGTAATGAGAGGGGGTTGAACGGAGAAAAGAGGGAGGGAAGGGGGCTTATGGGACTTTCGGGGAGGGAGGAAACGGGAAAGGGGAAGTGATTTGGAATGTAAATTAAAAAAATAAAATAAAATTAAATTAAAAAAAAATAAAAAAAAAAAAAAAAAAAAAAAAAAAAAAAAAAGAATTTCAGATGTGCTGGAACATTACTCATTAAAATCAATGGAAACATAAGTTGATGATTATTCCTCCATGATATTTGTGTCCCTACAATGCTGCCTTCCTAAAAAAGAGATTATACTTCACATTTCTGCGTATCTATGAGTCAGCCAACAAACTTTAAACATCACTCAGAGCAATATACCAACGTTGTCCAGGGAAGCTGTGCCTCCTAGATTTTAATTCTATGAAGGATTTACATTGGAAGACTGGTCAGATCCCAAATCCTGTTTTTCCTAGAAAGTTAGCTGAATTTTTGACATTCTACTTCTCAGACTCTACTGGCATTTTAGATAACCATACTTAGACCTGAATAAGGTGTCAGGGACCAGGAGTCACTCAAGAATATGTTTTTATTACCATCCTGATTATTTTCAGCATCCCAAATCAGTTCCTTTGTCACATCCAATCTCATGGAGTAACTGTAAGTTTCTGCTAACAAAATACCCTTCTTCATTTGTCACAAACTTCTCTGAGGTTGCTATTTCTGCCCTTTTTTCCTGTCAGACTTATCTGTGTCAGCTCAATTTTCAAAACACTTAGAAATGTAGCCACTTATTATATGTCCTGGTACCATCCTTCCTGTTCCATTACGATAGCTCTTTTCAATTTTTACTATCATCTTGACACTTCTTGTGAATAAAGAAGACAGCATTATACATAGTTTGACCTATTAACTGGACAGGCAAAGAAGTTGCTTTGTACATCAAAGCAAAACTTGAGCTTCTAAAAATCAGTATTTTTAAAAAGCAACATTCCTAGTGGAGAGAGAGAGAGAGAGAGAGAGAGAGAGAGAGAGAGAGAAAGAGAGAGAGAGAAGGAGAGGTCTGTTATAAGAGAGGGATCTAGCTGGAGTTGAAGGAACCCAAATCTTCCTTTCTTCCTTTTTCTTCTTTCCTTCATTTCACCTTTCTTTCTTCCAGATTACACAGTTGAGTTTCCCACATTTGAATAAATCACAGGGTTCTGCACACCCAGAATTCTATGGAGAGACTGACCAAGGAAAAATGTCTTGCTTGACCATGGCATTTCCCCTGCCAGGTCAGTAGCCCCAAATACACTCTAATAGGAATAAGAATCAATAGACATTCCTCAAAGGAAGGTGGTTATCTTCCTTACTCTGGCAATAATAAGAGCTGCTTGTGGTTCTTAGGAGGACCACTATTCTTCTCCCAAGGCTGTCCACCACACTAGCATCTTTTAAGGTAGTCCAGCACAGAGGCATCCATATCTGCCCTCAGATGACACAAAAACATGGAATCCCAAGACCCACAATGCCCAGTGGAGTTCTGAGATGAATATGAATACAGATTTCTGTGAAGATAATACTTACACAGCTACATTCACCTGAAACACCAAGACCTGGGTTGATACCAGTATAAACTATCCATTCAGCCCTCTATTCTAGCCAAAGACACTATTAGTTTCATTGGGGATTACTACTTGTACAGAAAAAAAATCAGACAAATATGAAAATTTCAAGAAATAAAGAACAAGGTCCATTTGCACCCTTAGGTGATCCATTACTTTGACATCTAACTATATTACTAAATAGTCTCTTCATTGAATTCTTGACAAGTTTGGGAGAGAGTTCAGTGCGAATCTAAGAGTCCTTTTCTTCTTGAACTTATTTTAGTGCATTATATTTGGCTTTGAATCGTAATTATGTTGTTTGGATGTCTTTTATCTTCTTATTTCTCAGCTTCTTATGCATTATCTGAACTATCATATAAACCTTAAAAATATTTTAATCAATGCAAAATTTATCTCATTTTGTTTAATCATCATTTTGTTACCTTATCATAAATCTAAATGTGTATCAATATTGAAATATTATTCCTCCTTATGTAAATTTTATTGGGAATCAAAGTATGGCTCATTTAAAATTATCTCAAAATGTTAAGTACTTTTAAACAGTGAACTGTAAAAATTAAATATATTGTGCTGCAGGATGTAGGCTTAGAGTTTTCAAAACACACATTTAATAAGGTTTCTGAAGTGCTTTAACATCCCTTCTATCCAAACACCCACCAGAGATAGTGGAAAGGAGAGATTAATAGATCAAAGGAGGATAAGAACCTGTTTCTTCTGAGAAAATTCAATGTGAATTGTCAGGATATCAGCAGTTTAGCTCACAGGAATCAACAGTGGCAGCTTAATCCACTCAAAAGCACCATTCAGGAATCAGCAATGTCAGGTTGATCCAGAAGAAACCACGAGGTTCTGCCAATAGACCCAAGTCAGCAGAAGTGACAAGAAGCTGCCAGAACATCACAAGAAGTTTGGTACATTTATTTTTATGAAGTCATAACATACTAAGAGCAATAAAGAATGTTAGGGCATACCAATACCATCCAGTGTCAGCTAAGTCCAACGATGACCAGCAAGGAATGGCAAGGTGTACCAATACCATAGAGCATTGTCCACTGTCTGTTGAGCTGTATTTTTATACTTTCCAAACACTGCATGCTCTCTCAAGCATCTGCCCTAGTAAAACATCACATGACATAACTGAGTCTCCAGAGAAACCAAAAATTTCTACCTCAGCAGGGAATTTTATTAATATAATTGATACAGCTTTTGTATTATAGCACATGACAAAAGATAACATATTTAGAGATATGTTAAAAATAATGTCATTTAATGATTCAATTTAATGTAAATATACAAAAATAAAATAATTACTGCATTCAGGAATATGTTCTAGAAATAAGCTGGTCTCATAGGAGTTTGAAACTCAAGTGGGTGTCTAAATTTGCCTCATCCTTCAGACTTAGGGCTATAGAACTGGAGACCTTCTTACCCTATTATTGTCTTAATGTGATAGAGACAAAGGAAGTGTTTGATTCTTGAAAAAAAATCTCAATTGGATTTTTACCCTTACTTAGAAAATTAAAAATGCAGTGAGTGATAATTTATAAAGATGTAACTATGATGAGGTTAATTTAAAGAAAACAAAAAGAAAAGAAAGCATGTCAAAACAGAAAACTAAACGCCCTCCCCTCTGTGAAATGGTACAATAGAATCAAATGCAGGACCTTTAGAAAACATTGACTTCCTCAATGCTTCCACTTATGACCAAAATCTGAGTACTGTGATGATGAAGCGTCCTGCTGTATTTAGTCAGGATTTTTACCTTTTCAGTGGAATATTATTTACCAAAAGATGAGGAACAAATGTTGCATCTTCTCATGTTATAGATTAAGAAGGTGAGATTGGCACAAGTAAGCAATTTACCATCATGTCCAGATATAGTAAACGCATTAACACATTCATTCATTAAGATTTTGTATTATTTATCATGCTTCAGTTGAAGTTCTGTATTTCCAAATAATGGCAAGTAAAACACCAATAACCCCAGATCTTTGCAAATGCCAACTAACTCTCAAAACTTTTATTGTGAATTAATTTTTTGTTAATGATGCTATAATCAAGTATTTTCTATTATTATTGTCGTTGTTGTTGTTATTTAAAGCTGCTATGGCTAGGTTTCTTGACTTTTACTTTCTTCTATATTTAAAGGGGGCTTTATGAAATATTATAGCTGAACCTTCTTGGGTTTAGTTCTTTAAAGTCTTTTTCCAATCAGCAGCATGGCAATCCTGCCTACTGTTTTGTGACATACCATCTTCATCTGCCATAGGGAAACCCTTTCAGTTGAGTCCTAGTGTTGAACCTGGTTTTATTATTTATTTATTTATTTATTTATTTATTTATTTATTTATTTATTTGGTAAGAGTTTCCCTGAGCTCTGAAGACATAAAGCTCCAATTATAGCCTGAGCGCTTAAAAATATAAAAACCTACATAGGTCCTGTCTCTAAGGATATTTTTGAATCCTACCCCTTTTCATTCAGTTGTACAATAAAAACTGAAGCAAGACAATAAAGAACTTTCAGGTTCCCATCAAGAAAGGATAGTTACATCGCTTTCTTACCTCTGGTATGCTCAAACTTGAGTTAGAGAGAGCCCAACTATCCCAAGGTATCATTCTGTTATGATCACCCTCCTATGAGTGCTTGTCTATACCTTTAAACTTCATATTCTGAAATTGTAATCCTTGGTGTTATGGTCCTAGGGTATAGGAACTTAGATTATAGTAGTAAGAGTAGAAATGTCATAAATGAGAAAGATGATGTTGTAAAAAGAGGAAGAGGAGAGTATGTGTCCCTGTTTCAGGAAGGATATAATGAGACAGTTATCTAAATGTAGGAAGTAGGCTCTTCCAAACACTGTGTGCACCTAGACTGTGGAATTTCCCAGACACTAGATCTATTACAAATAAGTGTTTTCCATTTGAACCAACCAGTCTAACATACTTCATCTTAGCAAGCTGGGCTAAGGCACCTCTCCAGTATCATAACTATTCGTGTTTATGTAGATTTTTCTATTGTCATATGTGTGTAAATTATGAGTTCTGGTGTATGTGTGTGTTGACACATGTGGGGTTACACATTCATAGGTACATGTGCAAATGTGCATTGCAGAGGCCAAAACTTGATATCAGGAATCATCTTCATTACTCTTCTACCTTATTGACAGAGAAAGGCTCACAGTCACACTGAGAGTCCATTAATATGGATAGAAGCCAGCTTTCTCTGTTTCCCCATGTCTTCATTCTATTCCTGGAATTGCTCATGGACACCACATACACATGATATTTTAAAGGTTCTGGGGATCAAGCTTACATGGCATATACTTAACAGCAGAGTCATCTCCTTTGCCCTGTTTTCTTTTATACTCCAAAATAGTATATTTTATAAACACATATCAAGTACCATGTTCAAAATAACAGTGTAGGCCAAGGGCATATAACCATCCATCCAGAACATTCTTTCTATTAACTAAATGTATATTTAAAAAAAATAAACACGTAACATTTGCATATGCATTTGTTTAGTAAAAATGTCCACTCAGCAAGTAATTACTGAAAGAGAAAGAACAAATAAAATAAGATGTGAAAAGAATAAAAGACTGTGTAAATAAATACCATCTTCCCGGTCACTGGTGTGACTACCATATCTTCCATTTGATGAGAAGTGTCAGATACCCAACTGGAACTGTCAGGCTCTGAAAATGACTCAAGAGAGTTGTCTGAATAGCAGAGCATTTGTTAGATTCAATCATTAAAAGAAAACAGTCATATATTGTTTTAAAAGACTGAACCATAAAAACGACAGTTTCATGTTTTAATCTAATACTCTGCTAATGTTGGTGGTGCTCCTACTCATTTGATTTGTAGGTACATACCAGCCGTTGTTGTTGTACTCTCACTAAGGAGTGCAGTTGAAAACAGAGATGCAACACAAGTCCAAATCTTAAAGCATTTGTATGTACACACACAGTATTAGATCAAGTTCTTGGGGGATAAACTTAAGGTTTAGTCCTCAGGCAACAATCTCAACTTATTTTTAACAGATGATAGTAACACTTCTTTAGGGAAAAATTTTAAGGGTTTTTCTTTTTATTTATTTTTGTCATTTTCTTGTCCACGATTACATGGACTTCCTAAAATTGCTACACTAAAGCAATTGTAGTTATGGCAACTGGAAAACAAACCTGCTTTACTTTGGAAGGGAAAATGACTTGAAGAGTAAAGTTCACTGTTAACATCTTCAGTGTCTTCATGTCCCATTGCCCTATAGAGTAGCACAGCGAACAATCAGCATAATTATGGAGCAAACAAGGTCTGCACTGCTTTAGGAATTTGTCTTGATCAAGAAAGTTTCCCTTTCCTAGCTAGCTATGACTTCTCAGTAGAATAAATGGAGTAGACATCACCCAAGAGCATATTTTCAAGAACATATCTTAATATCCAGTCAATATATAGATATATAATCAGTACCACAACGATAGATTAAGTGGTAAAATAATTTGTGTGTGCACATATATGCAACATAGCCAACCATATCTATGTTATCCTTGTATTTAAAATGCATGGTCTGTGACTAGGCAAGAAGGACTTAACTGCACTTTAGAGACAGTATTAGATAAAACGCCTTTATGACTTGGCTGAGGACAGAATTCATTGATTAGATGAGATTCATTAATTCCAAATTTGAGACCAATTTAATGAGCAAGTCTCTGAATACAATTAAGGAGATATATTGAAGAGAAATACATCAAATGGTTTTAACAAGGAAAGGCTCACAATAATCTTCCTAGAATTAGGAGAAATAGACCTTTTTGAGAGAGAGAGAGAGAGAGAGAGAGAGAGAGAGAGAGAGAGAGATTCTTAGATTCTTGAAGTCTACACCCTGAGAGCATAGCCACAAATTTATTATAGTACCAACATTCATATAAGACAGAAAAACAATTAAACAAGTACATATAACTTTAAAAGTCAACAAAGTGATTTTAAGAGCTATTTTTAAGTAGAGAAATCTGAGCGACTGGAAGCCCCATAAAGATTTTCACAAAGGCTTGGATGGTTGGCCCTGAATGGGAAAGGGGTTTTCTAATTTCAGCAGTCTTAATGTGCGTTGCAAATTAATTCCTACATTTTTATTAAAAGTTATAGATCATTCAGAAGCTAGAAACACCCTCTTCCTGGTGTCAGTGTTAATTTATTTTCTTAATGATGGTTAATAGTCCAATAACTCACACAGCTAAATGAGCCCTACAGCTTTAATAGCTTAAAAATGAGATTATGCTATTCCAAGCCACGTTAAACATCCAAAAGGAAAACCACATTACATGATCTTAATTATTTAATTTTGTGACTATATGGTTACAATACACATTCCCAGCAAATAAAATTGTTTCTTTGAGGAATTTCTCCCATTTTCATTTATTTTAAGACCTGGCATAATGCACCTGAAGGGGTTTCTATGTTTACATGAGATTTTTATTACAAAGAGCAACTATTCAGAATGCTAGGTAAATAGCTTTGCTATCAAAATATATATAAGAGAAAACTTGTGAAAGATATTCAAGCTTCTGGTTATTATAAATAAAGCTGCTATGAGACTGGATGTAGGGGAATACCAGGACAGAGAAGCGAAAGGGGGTTGAATGGGGAACATGGGGAGGGAAGGGGGCTTATGGTACTTTCGGGGAGGGAGGAAATGGGAAAGGGGAAATCATTTGGAATGTAAATAAAAAAAAATATAGAAAAGAAAAAAAATGCTCATAACATCAAAAGAAAGAAAGAAAGAAAGAAAGAAAGAAAGAAAGAAAGAAAGAAAGAAAGAAAGAAAGAAAGAAAGAAAGAAAGAAAGAAAGAAAGAAAGATATTCAAGCAGGGAGGAAAATGATTAGAATGTGCCTTGTATGAAAGTAACCTTCATAAATCGTAAGACTTCTGGACTCTTTCCTGCAGTTGTCTATGGTGAGGGCCTGAAATCCTAATGAAATAAAGAACAACAAAGGAAGGCAAAGCCACACCTGCCCTTGACTCTTTGAGCCAAGAGGTCATTTACCATTTCTTGTTCATTGTAATCTGATGAAGGTCAAATACACGCAATGAAAGGGCCCTATAGTAGCAAATATTTTGGCTCTAGATCTTTGAACTCCAGTTATTCCACGGTGCCCTCCCATTGTGAAAGTAATTCCAGGCATATTTTAAATAACCTGTCCTGGCTGTGTGCATGTTAATCTTCACTTAGAACACTAATTCATAAGTATATTAACTTATTTTTTTCTGTAATATTTGAAGTACCAAATTTTATTATTAATATGGTTTTATTTTAAATTTCAGCATCCTATCTTTATTTCAGCTTGCAAGAGTGCCCATCTGTAAAACACCACATGACTTTTGCAAAAGGATTAAAAAATCAGCTCACTTAGATAATTGCAAAATTTTACTAAAACCAATGAGAAAATGATTGTGGCCATTCCTGGAGGAGGGAACTCCAAAATTGGTAATTCTAGTTGTTTTTTTGTTTTGTTTTGTTTTGTTTTGTATTTTAATTTTACTGATGAGTAAATTTTTTTCATATAATATATTCTGATCATAGTTTTCCTTTCCCCAAGATCTCCCAGATCTTCCTCATCTACCACCCAACTAAATGCACACTTTTTTTTCCTCTCTCATTAGAAAATAAACAGACAACTAAACAAAAATAAAACAAACAAATAAACCAACCAAAAAAAAAAACAGAATAAGGCAATAACAAATGCAAGGGGACAAAAAAAAAAAAAAGCACAGGGAACACAGACTTAGAGACATGTAGCCTGGTGCACACAAAAATCCCTTGAAAACACAAAACCCTACTATAAAAGAAAAATACAAGTAAGTCTTTAAAAATAGTTTTATGAGGCAAAACCCTTCAAAAATTCATTGAGTTCAATTTGTGTTGGCCATCACCTCTGGGCATGGGACTTGCACTTAAGTGTGGTTTGTGAGACTCCTTTGCAGAAAACAAATTTGTCCTCTGTGAGCAGTTGTCTAACTCAAACTAGAGTGTCCATCTTTTCTTAATCTCTTTGAGTTCCATTAGTGCTGCCTGCAGGTTAGAACAACCAGAGATCATACCTATCTAAATGGGTTAAGCATGCATCTCCAAGTATCAACTATTAAAATAAACATTATCATACCCAGCACCTCATGGAGTGGAACTTAAACACAATTAGAAAGTGGTGGGTGATCCCCATGACGTTTTTGAACAATTAAACCAGTTTGTATACCTTGCCAGGCCAATTGTCTTGTAGCTCACAGGGTTCACAGCTAAGTGAGAATAATGAATAATTTTCTCCTTTGGTGATATGCATAATATCCTCCAACCTTACAAAAGCTATCCAGTAAGGATTCAGCTTCTCCATGTTTTATGACTTTAGTCTGTGGTACAGCCATCAAAATGGCTTTACCATCAAGTTGTGAAGGGTAACCAAGAAAAATAGCAATAGTTTGTAATATTTAGGAGTCTAGAGTAACCTATTGACCAACAGCTATGAAAGCTGTAACTGACTTATAACTAGGCACAGAATTGACCTCCCAACAAAGTTCCACAAGTTTGTCTTAGAACATTTGAAAGCACTGCTATATGGCCTATTCTGGGACTTTTATGGCCTGCTCTACTGATAATCTGTGATCCCTGTGATTCTCTTGAGAGATATTGTCTCCAATGTTTATACATCATTGCTCTTGAGGTTTTAAGATGACGACTTTCAACCCAAGCAAGTGTTTTCAGAGTTCAAAGTCAAGTAACGATTGCAATGCAAGTCTGACATCTGCAGAGTAGATGTTTATTTCTATGATAAGGTAATATTAATTTAATTTGATTTGTCTTTTCATCATTGGTAATCTATCTTCTACTGAAGCAGTAATTTTTTAGTCTTTTGTTTCTAATGTGTCCATGTTGTATCTTAACTTTTTATTAATCATTTTATTCATTTACACTTCAAGTGTTATCCCCTTCCCAGTTTCCCCTCCAAAGCCCCCCGCCCTTTTGCCTCTATGAGGGTGCTCCTCTACCCACTCACCCGCTCCCACCTCACGGCTCTAGCATCCCCCTAAGCTAAGGCATCAAGCCTCCACAGGACTAAAGGCCTCCCATCCCATTGATGCAATCCTCTGCCACCATTAAGTGATTTTATGTTGTGTATATCGCATGAGGTCTAAGATTCAATACAGTGGAGGCGTCCTGCTAACTATATTCTAATACTCGAGACTGAATGAATCAGCTGATGAGAAAAAGCAAGCTATTTTTGAGTGAACCGTATTCTACACTTTTGTTTTCATTGGCATTGCAACCTCAGAAGTTAGTGCCTGTGTGAGCACAGGCAAATTCCTTTTAAATATGAAAAAGAGTCAGGATGTGCATTCTAACAACTCTCGAACTTGCCGCAGCCCTTCATGCAAACAAGCGCAGACTTGTAATTACTATTCCATAAAGAAGTGAAAAGCAAGGGGCCTTTAACCTTAAGCCTAACAAACTTACAAATGACAACAACTCCCTTGGAAATAATTTTTACCTTTTACTGAGTTTTTATAAATGTCTACTTACCAAACAGAAGAAGACATTTTATAATACAGCAAATAAACTTGATCTATAGATCCTTGGGGAAAACTTGAGGTTAAAGGTTTGAGCCTTTAACCTCAAACCTAACAAACTTACAAATGACAACAGCTCCTTCGGAAATAATTTTTACCTTTTACTGAGTTTTTATAAATGTCTACTACCAAACAGAAGAAGACATTTTTATAATACAGCAAATAAACTTAATCTATAGATCTTGGGGAAAACTATGCAAGAAAATTAGTGAAAATGATTTCAATACTTTTACTCTTAGCAAATATGCATATCTTTATATTCAAAATGTCATTGACAGGAATGTGCTGTTGTCAGAAAAAAAGCACTTCCCGTTTATATCTTATGATCTATATTTGGTATCTGAGTATCCACACCATCTAGACAGCACCATATGCAAACTTGATTGAATCCCACAGATTTCTTCTTTCTCCTTTTAAAAATTGTCACCTTTTTTTTCTTTCTTTCTTTTTTGAGTTAAGAGTTTTCAGTAATACAACCAATGTTTTTGGAAATGCATATTTTCTCATTTAAGAGTCTATTCTTCAGTGAATCTTACCTCACATCCTAAAATGTTGAGTTTATACCAGGTCAAGGTTGTTTCTTAATGCTGCAACCTTGATATACAGAAAGTCTGGGAAGAAAATGATTTGGAAACACCTTGAAAACAAGCAAGTCAACGAGCATGCCAGGGCTGTTCTAGCCAACATGTGAAGTCCTTTAATCTGTGAACAGTCACTGAGAATACGTCATACATGTTTTACTAAAATAGCAAAAGCAGGCATAGTGTCCTAGTTTCTGTTCTGTTGCTGTGATAAAACACTGACCAAAAGCAACATGGGAGGAAACTTTATTTGGTTTCATTATAATTCATCATCAAGGACAGTCAGGGCATAGGCTGAATATCAGAAATGCTGGAGTAATGGATGCTATGTTTGCTTCACCTAGCTTGCTCAGGTGGCCTTATTCTGCAGCCCTAGCCTGGCTGCCAAGGATGGCATGGTTCAGAGTGGACTGAATCCTGGTACCTTCATGATCAGTTAAGGCAGTACTCTACAGATAAACACACAGGTCAATCTGACTGGATTGAGGAAAATCCTCAACTGATACTCCCTCTTCCAAGGAACATCTAGGTTTGTGTCAATGTGACAAAAGCTAACAAGCACACACATGGATTCCGAAAGGAAAAATGGAAAAAAATTGTTTCTAACACAGTTCCATTCAAATAAAATTATAACTAATGTTCCATATACTTTCCAGTCTTCATTATGAAAATGTTTATGCATCTAAGTAGAAATATGTGTGTCTGCATTGGCATAAATCTAAATATATATACATGTACACAAGCATAATTATATTTCCATTATAGTTTGTATTCAGTATTTATATTAGACACTGTCACTCAAAGTTTTCCACTGTACTGAACCTGCAAACCAACATTTTAAAAGATTAAATACATTTTTAATGTAAATTTCATTCAAATCAGCCCTATTTTTGGAACACCTTTGGTTTTTTTTCAGTTTTTCTCTTTTTAACTATTTCAAGAAGCATTTCAGTGAGCATTGCAGTATAGAGACCTATGCTTCAGTTACTATTCTTGGAGATTATTTCCTGAAATGGTAATTAGCCTCTAAAATTACTTTCTAAAGGAAACCAAAATTCACAATGCCTTTGTTGAGAAGTTACTTTCAAACAATTATCCATTTTTACTTCATTAACCTTGATAAAGTGGTTCTCAAATTCTTAACTTAGAAGTACAATAATTTTTAAATGTTATAGAGAATAAAGCTTAGTATTTTGATTTTTCTTTACCTGACACCACTCTATTTGAATATTTTATGTGTATTACTTGGTAACATTATCTCTTGTAATACTTATGTCTTTTAATTTTTGGAAAAAATAAAGGAAGTATTTTTATAAGTTTTATGAATGCTTATAAATTTAAAAGCTTGCAGAGATGTTGCTTTGACACTTCTTGGATAGAGTTTTACTTATAAGCACTTGTGCTTTCATTTATTCTAGCTTAGTAATCCATGCTATAAGATAATTTCCTTGTTTTAATATGTAATATGTGTATGTGTACATACACATGCAGGTCTGTTTCTCAATGGTGGATATACAGGCACACATAGATGCAGAGGATGCTAGCTCAGACCCTAATGCTCCCCTAAGGAACACTCACAACAAACAAGCCATCCCTCTACTCCCTATACGCTATTCTTAATAGGTCCCCAACTCACAATGTAAATATACTTACTACATGATATTCACCTCAGACTGTGGGAACGCACATTCAGTGGAGGGATCTCACAGTGGTTTACATTTTAGATTCAGCAGGTGCTTTGGTTTCTAAATGAAGGTGGAAAAGCCACCTTCCAGGCAAAAAATTTAATGACACTGCCATCAAAGCCTACTGATGTCTTTAATGTGGACTTACGGACTCAATATCTGTAGTAAAATATCTCCTAACATATGCAACGGTTCCAGTGTTCTTTATGAGCCACTTCGTGATTTATGAAGAGTGAAAGATGTTTACAACACAGCAGCAAAATCAGCATATGTTACACATCCAACTTTCCAGCCTTTTATCCAACAGAGAATAGAGCAGAAAAAGTCTTTCCAAGTAGACATGTCCTCTCCTTTTTTGTGTCTTTATTTTTTGTATGTTTTATACTTATAATACTGATTTACTTAGATCTTCAACTTGATATCAGAGCCTTCATTGCATGTGTTTCCATTTGTTTCAGAGACCATTTGGATCCCCCTACCACCACCATCACTTGCTTATTAAAAGTGCCTTCTGCCTGAAGGCTGTAATTACAGATGCATGCCTGGGGAGGTCTTGAGCCTAGGTTGCAGGTGAGTTTCAACCATGAAAGAGACCAGCTTCAAATGAGAGAATAGGCAGAGAGACAACCTAAAGAACTTCACAAAATTTCTTCCACGGCATCTATATGGCAAAGACCTGGTGCCTTGATGGAAGCAGTGAAGTGTTACCATGTTGAACAACTCCAGACTTTCACAGTAACTGCTCATCAACGCTTTCTGGTTCTTTCATGGATGGCAGATGATAATGCTTCATTTCTCTGCTGATTTGATCCTGGTGCTACTCCACTTTTTACCACACTCTGCCCAAATCACCATGAGTATTCCTTTCTTGCAAGTACCTCGATGACTTCCTTAAGATCCCAGCTACTTTCCCCATAGTTTCCAGTCCAATGCAACATAGTGTGTTCCAATTTCTAAAGTTTAAGGACTAAATTATATGCATAGTGAGAATAGTGGGAGAGTATAGTAGATAGCCATGAAAAAAAAAAACCTAATTTCTCAAGGTTGTATAGCATTCAACTGTGTCATCCATCTTTTTCTTCCAATTTGTGTTGAACTTTATTTCTATCTTCTAACCTGTTCATTCATTTGGGAAAGAATCATATATAATTCATGTATACCTTTAGTCTATGAATTTTTATGAATGTTTTAATGAATAATATGAAAAAATCAGCTGTACTTATTTAGCAAACTGCAAAGTCAATGAGTAACTCAGCCAATATTCTGAACTTAAAGATCTAGGATCCTTACAAAAATGCCTTTGATCCCTGGATCATATGATTATACTGACGTATGAATTACCCTTTCTTATGTTTAATCTCATTATGATATTGATTTTTTTTGCTGTGTTCAATTTCTACTGCCATTATTATTATTAAGTTATTTAATTACTTTACACCTTGATCACAGCTTACACTCCTTCCTCTTCCTTGTTCCTCCTTCTTACCTTGCCTCCTCCCATCCACGCTTCCTTTCCTTCTCTGAAAAAAGAAGAGCTCCCATAGATATGAAACCGTTTTGGCTTATAAAGTTGCAGGAAGACTGGGCTCACCTTCTCCATTTGATGCTAGACAAGGCAGCTCAGTTAAAGGAAAGGGATCCAATGATCCATTTTGTAGATTCTGACTACAGTCAATGTAGTCAGAGACAGTCCCTGCTCCTATTTTAGGAGTCCCACATCTTCAAAGACCCAGTTGAACTATTGTTACATGTGGACAGAGAGCCTAGGTTCATCTCAGCATGCTCTGTAGTTGGAAGTTCAATCTTCATGAGACCTGAGGGGCCCAGGTTAGTAGATTCTGTATGTTTTCTTATTGTGTCCTTGACCCTTCTGGCTCCTACAATCCTTCCTCCCCTTCTTCCACAAGATTTCCCAAGCTACTCTTAATGTTCGTCTGTGAGTCTCTGCATCAGTTTCCATCAGTTGTTGGGTGAAGCCCCTCTGATGACTATTGTGCTAGGCTCCTGTCTACAAGTATAACAGAATATCATTAATATTCTGTCAGGGAAGGGCTACCTTTTTTGGCATTGATCTCAAGCTGGGCCAGTCATTGGTTGGTCTTTCCCTCAAATTCTGCTCTACATTTTACCACTGTACATCTTGTAGGCAGGAAGAGCTGTATGCCTAAGGTTTTGTGGCCTGATTGATGCTTCAGTCCCTATGTTGGAAGTTTTGCCTGGTTCAGTCTTCCTATTGCTAGGAGTCTTAGCTAGAGTCACCTTCATAGATTTGTCCTAGGTATCTAGCACATCCTAGAGATGTCCCCCCAATCCAGTTGTTTCTCCCAGGACACTCTTCCTCTATACTCCACCCACTTCATCTTTCCTGTTCCAATCTATACTACCCTCCCTCACCTGGACCCCACTCTCTATCTACCCCCCCCCCAGATCTAATCTTTTTCCTCTTTTCCCTGAATTTCAAGTGACCCTGCATTGGGTCCCTTTTTTACTTAGCTTTGGGTATGTGGATTGTAGCATGGTTAGCCAGCGTTTTATGACTAATATCCACTTATAAGTAAGTACATACAATGTTCATCTTTCTGTATCTGGGTTGCCTCACACAGTAGGATCTTTTCTACTTTTATCCATTTGCCTGAAAATTTCATGATGTCATTGTTTTTAATGGATGAAGAGAATTTCATTATGCAAATGTACTACATTTTTTCCAGTCTTTGGTTAAGGGATATCTAGGATTTTTCCAGTTTCTGGCTATTATGAATAAAGATGCTATGAACATAGTTGAGCAAATGCCTTTGTGGTACAATGGAGTGTCTTTTGGGTATATGCCAAGGAGGGGTATATGATTTCCAGAGTTATTGTACACGTTTGTACCCCCACCAGCAATGGGGAAGGATTCCCGTTGTTCCATATTCTTACTAGCATGAGCTGTCACTTAAGTTTTTGATCTGAGCCATTCTGATAGGTATAAGATAGATTCTCATAGTTTTTTTTTTCTTAATTTCCCTGACAACTAACAAAGTTGAACATATCTTTATATTCTGTATGGCCATTAGAGATCCTTTATCAAGAATTCTGTTTAGATCTATACTCCAATTTTAAATTGCGTTGTTTGGTTTGTTGATGTCCAGTTTCTTGAGTTCGTTATATATTTTAGTTATCAGCTCACTGTGAGATGCGAGGCTGATGAAAACCTTTTCCCATTCTATACTCTCCTGTTTTGTCCTCTTTACAATATCCTTTGTCTTACAGAAACTTTTCAGTTTCATGAGCTCCCATTTACTAATTGTTGATCTTAGTGCCTGAGCTATTGGTGTTCTGTTCAGGAAGTTGTCTCCTGTGTTCAAGAATATTTTTACAATGTTTTGTCTATCAGATTTAGTATATTGATTATTCATTGGGATATTTGATCCACTTAAATTTAACTTTTATGCAGGGTAATAGATATGGATCTATTTGCATTCTTCTACATGCAGATATCCAGTTAGATCAGCAACATTTGTTGAAGATGCTTTCTTTTTTCTTTTGTATTCTTTTGGCTTCATTGTCAAAAATCAAATATCCATGAGTTTTTTATTTCCAGGTCTTTGATTTGATTCCATTAGTCAACCTTTCGGTTTTTAAGCCAGTACCATGTTATTTTTGTGTCTATTGCATTGTAATACAGCTTTATTTCAGGGATGGTGATACCTCTAGAAGTTCATTTATTGTTCAGGATTGTTTTAGCTATTCTGGGATTTTTGTTAGTCTATATGAAATCGAGTATTGTTCTTTCAAGGTCTGTAAAGAATTGTATTGGAATTTTTATGAGAATTGCATTGAATCTGTAGATTGCTTTTGGTAAAATGATCATTTTCACTATGTTTATCCTACTAATCCATGATAATGGGTGACCTTTCCATCTTCTGATATCTTCTTCAATTTCTTTCTTCAAAGATTTAAAGTATTGTAATACATGTCTTTCACTTGTTTAGTTAGAGTTATACCAAGATATTTTATATTATCTATGGCTATTATGAAGGGTGTTGGTTCCCTAATTTCTTTCTCAACTTATTTATCATTTGTATATAGGAAGTATAGTGATAGTGATTTTTTTTTAGTTAATTGTATATCCATCTAATTGTTGAAGGTATTTGTCAGCTGTAATCATTCTCTGGTGAAATGTTTGGGATAATTTATGTATACTATCATGTCATTTACAAATAGAAGTACTTTGACTTCTTTCATTCTAATTGTATCCCCTTAATCTTCTTTAGTTGTCTTATTTCTCTCGTTAAAACTTCACGTGCTATACTGAAGAGATATGGAGAGAGTGTGAAGCCTTGTCATGTTCCTGATTTTAATGGAATTGCTTTAAGTTTCTCTCCATTTAGTTTGATGTTAGCTATTCACTTGCTGTATATAGGCTTTATTGTGTTGAGGTATGTATCTTGTATCTCTGATCTCTCCAAAATTTTTATCATGAAGTAGTGTAGGATTTTGTCAAAGGCTGTTGCAGCATCTAATAAAATGATCATGTGGTATTTTTTTCTTTCAGTTTGTATATATGGTGGATTGCACTAATGGATTTTCATATGTTGAACTGTCCCTGCATCCCTGGGATAAAGCCTATTTGATCACAGTGAAGGATGTTTTTATGTGTTTTTTGATTTGCAAATATTTTATTGAGTATTTTTGCAGAGGAACCTGGAGACAGGAGATGATGCAGAGGCCATGGAGCAGTGCTGCTTACTGGCTTGCTTCCACTGACTTGATCAGCCTGCTTTCTTATAGAACCCAGGACTACCAGGCCAGGGATGGCACCTCCTACAATGGGTTCTCCCCTCTTCCCCCCTGCCTGTGATCACTAATTGAAAAAATGCCTTATAGTTGGATCTCATGGAGACATTTCCTAAAGGGAGGCTCCTATCTCTGTGATAACTCCAGCTTGTGTAAGGTTGACACACAAAACCAGCCAATAAAAGTTTTGTTGGTTATAGTAGTCTGGTTTGATACCTCTGTTCTCTTAGATACTGCAAGCAGGCCTTTCTACATTTTAGAGTCTGTGTTGAGAAGTCAGATGTAACTCTAATAGGTTTATTTTTTTTAAGTTACTTTGTCTTTTTCCCTTGCAGATTTTAATATTTTTTCTTTGTTCTGTAAATTTGGTGTTTTGATTATTATGTGGTGGGAGGATTTTCTCTTTAAGTCCAATCTATTTCATATTTTGTAAGCATTCTGTATGTTTATAGCAATCTCTTTCTTTAGGTTAGGAAAATTTTTTTCTAAGATTGTATTGAAAATAATTTCTAGGTCTTTGAGCTTGAAATCTTCTCCTTTTTTCTTCCTAGTATTCTTGGGTTTGGTCTTTTCATGTTATCCCAGATTTCCTGGATCTTTTGTGTCAGAATATTTTTAGGTTTAACATTTTCTTTGAGTGATGTATTAATTTCTTTTATTGCATCGTCTTTGCCTGAGACTGTCTCCTCTGCCTTTGTATTTCTGTTGGTGATGCTTGTGTCTACGTTTTCCATCTCCAGGGTGATGCTTGTGTCTACGTTTCCCATCTCCAGGGTGATGCTTGTGTCTACGTTTTCCATCTCCAGGGTGATGCTTGTGTCTACGTTTTCCATCTCCAGGATTCCCTCAGTTTATGTTTTCTTTATAGCTTTATTTCTATTTTCAGATCCTGGACTGTTTTATTAAAATTTCTTCACCTGTTTGATTGTATTTTCCTGTATTTCTTGGAAGGATTTATTCACTTTCTCTTCAAAGAACTCTATCATCATAAGATTGGATTTAAGGTCATTTTCTTATGCTTCCAATGGGTAAGAATATCCAAGCTTGCTGTAGTAGAATAACTACTGGACACTCATGGAGCTATCTTGTTCTGGTGGTATTGATCATGTTCTTAGGCTGGCCTTTATGCAGGTTTTGTATTTATTATAAGTTTAGATACAGAATAGAATTCTAACTTTATCTTTGTTGGACAAGTGGTTTTTGTCTTTTATTTATTCCTGTTTCCTCTTGGTCTTCTGGCCTGAGTGGCATGGGGTTCTGGTGATTAGGAAGTCTTCAGGTCAAGTAGGATTAGGGTTAGGGTTAGGGTTAGGGTTAGGGTTAGGGTTAGGGTTAGGGTTAGGGTTAGGGTTAGAGTTAGGGTTAGGGTTGTGAGGTTTTTATGGCCTGAATGGAGTCTAGGGTTTTGGGTGCTAACCTTGTCTCTGAATCCCTAAGTACCAGCACCAGATTGGCAGACCTCAGGGAAAGCAAACAGAGTTATAAGCCAGAAAATGGAGTGTAGGGGACAAAGTGCAGTTTACCTCTGATAGAAATGTAAATGAAAAGACCCTGAGATTCCAACTTCCACCAACCAGAATGGCCAAGGTCAAAACCTCAAGTGACAGCACATGCTGTCAAATATACTCTGATGGTTGTTTTGTAAGGGGACCTGGCAAGCAAGGGTTTGGGGTGAAAGCTTACCTAGTTTTCCCTGGTTCTCAAAATTTTATTAGTGAAGTAGAATGAAGTTCTACTTATGTATTCTTATGACTTTTAATTCATTTTATTTTTTGTGATTTTAATATAATTTTCATTTCCCCTTTCTCCATCAAAACTCTCCATTGTACTCCTCCTTCCTCTCTTTCAAATTGATGGCTGCTTATATAAATTCTTGTCACATGTGTACATGTATTTACATATGTATATCTAAATTTTAGCTGCTCAGTCTGGCTTCAAAGAAAGGAAGTCATTGTTGAAATTGGGATAATAAAAATAAACAAATAAATTAGAAATTCCAGAACAAATAAATTAGAAATTCCAAAAATCGCTTAACGAGATGAATCAACGACTAGATGCACTCACAAAGGAATCACAAAATTGGCATAAAGAAATGCAGAAGAATATGGGTCAATGTAATGTGTTGATGATTTAATAACCATACATCCTTTAAGTCTTTTCAAATAATTAAAAATACAAATTTTCGACCTGGCAGAGGGACCCCGCACTGGGCGGGAGCCTACCAGTTTTCCTTCCGCGACCTCTGTTCCCGCAGACTGCACTGAAGAGACAGGTACCCCAGGCTCTCTCTCCCCAATATAACATCACTTGGGACACAGCCTGTTGGGGCTTCCGTCTGCGCCCAAGAACAGGTCCGCGCTGTGGTCGTCTGGGTGCCAGATCGGCAGGCCATCGCGTCTGCAGGGTGAGCGGCATCACAGAGAGTGTGCAGATTGCACTCCGCCATCTTTGCTCCAGTGACTGGGAAGTTGGGACAGCCAGGTTCTGAGACAGACAGGCTTAATATCGCTTGGGTCTCGGGCGGCTTGTGTGTGTGCAGCTTCCAAGTGCTGGGCAGATCTGCAGTAACCAGCGTGCTAGCTCTGCTGTGGGACTTCTGCCTGGCACAGGGATGCCCCCTCCCCCCCCCCAGGAGAGATCACACACCCCTGCACAGGGCAGGAGCCTACCAGCCTCCCTTTGGCGACCTCTGCTCCAGGAATCCACTAGGCTGAGCCTTTGGATGTGCAAGGCCTTCCCAATATAAGATCACTTGGGGCAAGGCACATTAGGGCTCCAAAGTCACTCAGGAGCAGGCAGGCCCCAGAAATCGGTGCCAGGGGAATCCTGGCAATCCAGGGGGGGCAGAAATAGCTTTGCAGGCTCACAGGAGGTCCAACCAACAGCCAGTGGCAGCAGGACCAACTAACATCAGAGGTATCCAGATGGCAAAAGGCAAACGTAGGAATGTTACTAACAGAAATAAAAGTAATGTGGGACCATCCGAACCCAACTCTCCAACAGCAGCAAATCCTGGATACCCCACCACACCCGAAAGACAAGATCTGGATTTAAAATCACTTCTCATGATGCTATTAGAGGATCACAAGAAGGACACAAATAAATCTCATAAAGAGTTATAGGAGACCATGAATCAACGGTTAGAAGCCCTTACAAAGGAAACACAAAAATCGCTTAGAGAAATGCGAGAGAACATGGATCAAAAGATGGAGGCGCACAAGGAGACAACACAAAAATCGCTTAACGAGATGAATCAACGACTAGATGCACTCACAAAGGAATCACAAAATTGGCATAAAGAAATGCAGAAGAATATGGGTCAACAGACGGATGCCCATAAGGAGGCAACACAAAAATTGCTTAAAGAAATGAATCAACCGTTAGATGCCCTTACAAAGGAAACACGAGAACTGCTTAAAGAAATGCAGGAGACAATGGATCAACAGATGGATTCCCATGAGGAGGAAACACAAAAATCACTCAGAGAAATGCAGGAGAACGTGGGTCATCAGGAAGAAATCCTGAAAGAGGCAATGCAAAAATACCTTAAAGAAATACAGGAAAATACAAACAAACAAGTGAAGGATCTCAGCAAATCCATCCAGGAACTAAAAAAGGAAGTAGAAACAACTAAGAAATCACAAAGGGAGACAACTTTGGAGATAGAAAACCTTGGGAAGAAATCAGGAGTCATAGATGCAAACATCAACAATAGAATACAAGAGACGGAAGAAAGAATCTCAGGTGCTGAAGATTCCATAGAAAGCATCGACTCAACAGTCAAAGAAAATGCAAAATGCAAAAAATGTGTAACCCAAAACATCCAGGAAATCCAGGACACAATGAGAAGACCAAACCTAAGGATTATAGGTATAGATGAGAGTGAAGATTTGCAACTTAAAGGGCCAGTAAACATCTTCAACAAAATTATGGAGGAAAACTTCCCTAACCTAAAGAGAGAGATGCCAATGAACGTACAAGAAGCCTACAGAACTCCAAATAGACTGGACCAGAACAGAAATACCTCCCGTCACATAATAATCAAAACACCGAATGTTCTAAACAAAGAAAGAATACTAAAAGCAGTAAGAGAAAAGGGCCAAGTAACAGACAAAGGAAGACCTATCCGAATCACGTCAGACTTCTCACCAGAGACTATGAAAGCCAGAAGATCCTGGGCAGATCTCATGCAGACACTAAGACAGCACAAATGCCAGCCTAGACTACTATACCCAGCAAAACTCTCAATCACCATAGATGGAGAGACCAAGATATTCCATGATAAAACCAAATTTTCACAATATCTTTCCACAAATCCAGCCCTGCAATGGATAATAGGTGGAAACCCCCAATACAGGGAGAGAAACAACACCCTGGAAAAAATGAGATAATAACCTTCTTGAATCAAACCCAAAAGTAGATAACCACTCAAACATAAAGATAGCGTCAAAAATGGCAGATGGCAATAATCACTATGCCTTAATCTCTCTTAATATTAATGGTCTCAATTCCCCAATTAAAAGACATAGACTAGCAGACTGGATACGTAAACAGGACCCAGCATTTTGCTGCATGCAGGAAACGCACCACAGTGTCAAAGACAAACACTACCTCAGAGTAAAAGGCTGGAAAACAATTTTACAAGCAAATGGCCCCAAGAAACGAGGTGGAGTAGCCATCCTAATATCAGATAAAATTGATTTTCAACCTAAAGTCATCAAAAAAGACACAGAAGGACACTACATACTGATCAAGGGAAAAACCCACCCTCAAGAACTCTCAATTCTGAATATCTATGCTCCAAATGCAAGGGCACCCTCATTTGTAAAAGATACTTTACTGAAACTCAAAGCACACAATAATAGTGGGTGACTTCAACACCCCGCTCTCTGAAATGGATCGTTCAGGAAAGCAGAAACTAAACAGGGACACAGTGAATCTAATTGAAGCCTTGGACCAAATGGAACTAACTGATATATATAGAACATTTCATCCTAGAGCTAAAGAATACACCTTCTTCTCAGTTCTTCATGGTACCTTCTCCAAAATTGACCATATAATTGGTCACAAATCAGACCTCAACAGATACAAGAAGACAGAAATAATCCCATGCCTCCTATCAGATCACTATGGAATAAGAGTGGTCTTCAATGGCAACAAAAACAAAAGAAAACCCACGTACACATGGAGGCTGAACAATGCTCTACTCAATGATAACTTGGTCAAGGTGGAAATAAAGAAAGAAATCAAAGACTTTTTGAAAGTTAATGAAAATGAAGGCACAACATACCCTAATTTATGGGACACAATGAAAGCAGTGCTAAGAGGAAAATTCATAGCCCTGAGTGCCGCCAAAAAGAAACGGGAGACAGCATACTCTAACAGCTTAATGGCACACCTGAAAGCCCTGGAACAAAAAGAAGCAAATACACCCAAGAGGAGTAGAAGGCAGGAAATCATCAAACTCAGGCCTGAAATCAATCAAGTAGAAACAAATAAAACCATACAAAGAATCAACAAAACGAGGAGTTGGTTCTTTGAGAAAATTAACAAGATAGATAAGCCCTTAGCCAGACTAACCAGAGGGCACAGAAATAGTATCCAAATTAATAAAATCAGAAACGAAAAGGGAGAGATAACAACAGAAACTGAGGAAATTCAAAAAATCATCAGATCCTACTACAAAAACCTATATTCAACACAACTAGAAAATCTCGAGGAAATGGACAATTTCCTTGACAGATACCAAGTACCAAAATTAAATCAGGATCAAATAGATCATCTAAACCGTCCTATAACCCCTGAAGAAATAGAAGTTGTCATTGAAAGTCTTCCAACCATAAAAAGCACAGGTCCAGATGGTTTTAGTGCAGAATTCTATCAGGCCTTCAAAGAAGACCTAACACCAATACTCTTCAAACTGTTCCACAAAATAGAAACAGAAGGAACACTACCCAACTCGTTCTATGAAGCCACAATTACACTAATACCAAAAGCATGCAAAGATCCGACAAAGAAAGAGAATCTCAGGCCAATCTCTCTTATGAATATCGATGCAAAAATACTCAATAAAATTCTTGCCAACCGAATCCAAGAACACATCAAAACGATCATTCACCACGCTCAAGTAGGCTTCATCCCAGGGATGCAGGGATGGTTCAATATAAGGAAATCCATCAATGTAATCCACTACATAAACAATCTCAAAGAAAAAAACCACATGGTCATCTCATTAGATGCTGAGAAAGCATTTGACAAAATTCAGCATCCTTTCATGCTAAAGGTCTTGGAAAGATCAGGAATTCAAGGCCCATATCTAAACATAGTAAAAGCAATTTACAGCAAACAGGTAGCCAGCATCAATCTAAATGGAGAGAAACTTGAAGCAATCCCACTAAAATCAGGGACTAGACAAGGCTGCCCTCTCTCTCCATATCTTTTCAATATAGTACTTGAAGTTCTAGCTAGAGCAATTAGACAACAAAAAGAGGTCAAAGGGATACAAATTGGAAAGGAAGAAGTCAAACTATCACTATTTGCAGACGATATGATAGTATACATAAGTGACCCAAAGAACTCCACCAGAGAACTCCTACAGCTGATAAACGACTTCAGCAAAGTGGCCGGATATAAAATCAACTCAAGCAAGTCAGAAGCCTTCCTATACTCAAAGGATAAGCAGGCTGAGAAAGAAATAAGAGAAATGAAACCCTTCACGATAGCCACAAACCATATTAAGTATCTTGGCGTGACTCTAACCAAACAAGTGAAAGATCTGTATGACAAGAACTTCAAGTCTCTGAAGAAAGAAATTGAAGAAGACCTCAGAAGATGGAAAAATCTGCCATGCTCATGGATTGGCAGGATTAATATAGTAAAAATGACCATCTTAACAAAAGTAATACACAGATTCAATGCAATCCCCATCAAAATCCCAACTCAATTCTTCATAGAGTTAGAAAGAGCAATTCAAAAATTCATCTGGAATAACAGAAAACCCAGAATAGCTAAAACTATTCTCAAGAGTAAAAGAACCTCTGGGGGAATCAGTATCCCGGACCTCAAGCTGTACTACAGAGCAATAGTGTTAAAAACCGCATGGTATTGGTACAGTAACAGACATGTAGATCAATGGAACAGAACTGAAGACCCAGAAATGAATCCACACTCCTATGGTCACTTGATCTTTGACAAAGGAGCTAAAACCATCCAGTGGAAAAAAGATAGCCTTTTCAACAAATGGTGCTGGCTCAGCTGGAGGTCAACATGCAGAAGAATGCAAATTGACCCATTCTTATCTCCTTGCACTAAGCTCAATTCTAAGTGGATCAAAGATCTCCACATAAAACCAGACACACTGAAACTAATAGAAGGGAAACTAGGGAAGAACCTTGAACATATGGGCACAGGGGAGAATTTCCTGAACAGAACTCCAATAGCTTATGCTCTAAGATCAAGAATAGACAAATGGGACCTCATTAAATTACAAAGTTTTTGCAAGGCAAAGGACACTGTCAAAAAGACAAAGCGGCAACCAACTAACTGGGAAATGATCTTTACCAACCTAACATCCGACAGAGGGCTAATATCCAATATATACAAAGAACTCAAGAAGTTAAACTCCAGAGAGGCAAGTAACCCTATTAAAAAATGGGTACAGAGCTAAACAAAGAGTTCTCACCTGAAGAATATCTAATGGCTGAGAAGCACCTAAAGAGATGTTCATCATCCTTAGTCATTAGGGAAATGCAAATCAAAACAACCCTGAGATTCCATCTCACACCAGTCAGGATGGCTAAGATCAAAAACACAGGAGACAGCAGTTGTTGGCAAGGATGTGGAGAAAGAGGAACACTCCTCCACTGCTGGTGGAATTGCAGGCTGGTACAACCACTCTGGAAAGCAGTCTGGCAGTTCCTCAGAAAACTGGGCATGACACTCCCGGAGGATCTGGCTATACCTCTCCTGGGCATATACCCAGAGGCTTTACCTGCATGCAATAAGGACACATGCTTCACTATGTTCATAGCAGCCTTATTTATAATAGCCAGAAGCTGGAAAGAACCCAGATGTTCCTCAACGGAGGAATGGATTCTGAAGATGTGGTATATCTACACAATGGAATACTACTCTGCAATTAAAAACAATGAATTCACGAAATTCCTAGGCAAATGGTCAGATCTTGAAAATATCATCCTTAGTGAGGTAACCCAATCACAAAAGAACACACATGGTATGCAGTCACTGATAAGGGGATATTGACCCAGAATCTCGGAATACCCTAGACACAATCCACATATCAATAGATTTCTAAGAAGATGGAAGGAGAGACCCCTGGTCCTGGAAAGACTGGATGTAGGGGAACGCCAGGACAGAGTAAGGAGAGGGGTTTGAATGGAGAAAAGAGGGAGGGAAGGGGGCTTATGGGACTTTCGGGGAGGGAGGAAACGGGAAAGGGGAAGTGATTTGGAATGTAAATTAAAAAAATAAAATAAAATAAATAATAAAAAAAATACAAATTTTCCATATGCTTATTGTGGCAGTTTGAATGAGAATCACCCCCTTAGGGTGATATTTGAGGGCTTAGTCCCTAATTGTTGAAACTATTTTGAGAAAGATTAGGACATTTGGCCTTGTTGGAGATTTTATGTTGCTGGAGTTGGGCGCTGAGGTTTCAAAAGCTCATGCCAGGTTCAGTCTTGTTTTCTTTCTGCCTTTGGATTACAGATTGCATATAAGCTATTGCTCAACTACTACTCTATGTCCATGCCTGACAGTCTACTGCCATGTTCCCAGTCATGATGGTCACATACTCACCCTCTGAAACAGTAGCCAAGTTCCCAATTAAGTGCTTTCTTTGTAAGTTGCCTCGATCATGGTGTGTTTTCATAGAAATAAAAAAGTAACCAAAGACAATTATGCCAATTTTTACATTTGAGTCCAAGGTCTCAAGAGACAAAAGAACCTGTAGTATCTTAGGTATTAATTAATATTTGTATCAACCTAAATTGATTTACCACCTAGAAGACATACCTCTTACAGTTGGGTTTCCAGAGAGCCTCAAATAAGACAAGACCCAACTCTGAATGTGGTTAGCACTACTGAATAAGATAATATCCTTGCCTGAGTAAAAATTAAAATGATAAATGTAAACACTAGTTATTATCTCCCTACTTCCCAGCAAGAGACACCATAGAACCAGTCACTTCATACTCCATCACTAATGCCTGGACTGTATTGACTCAAACATGAGAAAAAGAGAATATTTTCTTTTTTAAATTACTTATGTAAAGTGTTTTGTCACATCAAAGAACAAGTATCAAAGCTTATGGATGACTCTGGTATGAGCATAGAAGACCATAATGTCCAGAGATACACAGATAGTAATGGCAAGGTTCATGAGCTTGGAGAGAGGAAAATGGACATTATTAGGAACTGAAGAGGATACTATTTGTTCTTCATTCTGGCAAACAGTTATGGTTCCTCATGCAAGAGTCTCCAAATCTTGAGTAAAACTGAATCCCAAATTAATGACCTGATTTGCTTAGTAAAAGAAATTTCAAGACAGGATAACATGCGGGCTGTGTTATGGTGCCACTCACTGCTCTTAGCCAGCTTTACACTGAGAGTAACAAGTGGAAAGGACAAGCATAAAATGTACTTAGTTTGTCTAAAATAAATAGTTCAAGTGAGCTCGAAGATGCAATGATGGATGCTGCTGTGGATGTAACATTAATATTTAGAGTAATCATCATCATTCAATAGAACCCTAGATCTTTGCACTGGGGCTGGAGGAAAATGCCATTGCAGTAAGATTTCCATCCCGAAACCATTATCTTGTAAGACCATCATTCACTGGAAAGAGAACACCTAAATTGAAAGTAGTGCTAAGGAATTCATTGACTGTGAAAGCTACCTTCAGGATTGTTTCTCTCATTCAGACACCAAGGCACATAAAGCATACAATAGCTTTGTGGTAGAAACTAGCTAGACTACATCTTGGGCTGACTTCAGAACAAGACTTCTACCTAAGATTATATGTATCCAGTTTGTAAGAAGTTCAGGGTGATGAAAGCTGATTAAAGAGTTCTGGGAATCTACTGAGGCTAATCAGTGCATGTCAGTGTTGGATCCCAGCAAGGAGGCCTTGGCAGATCATTGGGTGAAACTGTGCCGGTGACATCTAAATTTGAATGGAGTACTTGTGGTATCAAAAACACCAAGACTGTGGAATATCTGCCAAGGAAAGCCCTGTGCATGGAATGGAGTGAGCCCAAGGGACATATTGCATGTGATGTAAGCAGTTTAACTGGAGGGGCATTGTTGTTCCAGGTTTGTAAGCATCAGATGATACTACCAAATGTCAGCCATAAAGATAAAGAAGCTGGTGTTATTTATGCTCAGTTCATGTCTTGCCCTGACCTGACATTTCCTATTTTGATCACATTCCTCCACATTGGAATAGAAGTGTTTATGCTAAACAATTTTATATTCAAAATGTGCATCTTATATATTTTGTTTTAAGGTTTTCAAAATTGAGAGTTTTCCTTCAATCCCAGAGGAGATTTCAATTTTGGACTTCTGAATATTTTTGGACTGATAAAAGAATATGGAACTTCATAATGGGACTGATGTATTTTACATTATGAGAAGACGTGAACCTATGGACTGAGGAGTAGAATATTATGATTTAAAGTGATGATTAAAAATTGGGCCAGTGAGATGGATTAGCAGGAAGTGGGGCTTGGTTCCCACCTACAATCTGAATTTGATGCCAAATCCTCAGAATTTAACATTTACATATCTTTAAACTTTAAACGAGATGCAATTAACTAAGTAACTCAATAAACTGTATATCATAGTATTGTATTACTGCAGTTTGACCTCTTACTTTTGTAACGAAATAACCACAGCACAAAAATAAATAAGCAGAACCACTACTTAAGAACTTAAAGCAACAGACATAGACTTGTAACATTTGTATCACTGAGACTCAGAGTGTAACCATTCCTTTACAGTAGGTCATATATTACACACCTGTGGATGAGCTCCTGAAAGGAACATAAACTTTTGCTTTCAAGTCTTATCAATGTCAAAACTTCTTCATATATAAGAATAATTTAGATTAATATTTCTAAATCTAGGAGGCACATTATTGATAAAATATAAAAACTATACTTATATTTGCATGGGAGCAGCTATAATGGATTTCACTACTTCAAAATTCAAGGCCAATCTACCTGTGAGCACCATAAAAACTTGCTAATAGCTCTGCAAGTACCTAAGTGAAACTATCTCTTCCCTGAGGTATATTCATAAGAGACAGAAGGTGGCCCTTCACATCTCTATAATGAATACACGCATATAAAACTTTGTTGGATAAAATGTTGAATAATCTGCAAGTTCACAACTCAGTTTTATGTTAATGTGACAAAAATGTGTCCCATAAAAGTACAATATGTTGTTTAGCCTTTTTATTAATCCCAAATTATATATTAAGAAATTAAGCATTCTCATAATTGCATATAAATTGAGATGTGCTCTTTTAAGGCCACATGTTTGCATAAAATTTATTATAATAAAATTAGAAAGGCATGAAAACAATTTAGGATATGCTCCCAGATGCCCAGCAGATTCTAATCCATTCTGTTAAATAATTAGTCTCAGTTTGTAAGACACGCAGTAGTGAATCATTTTTTTTGGCCAATGTACCATTTTAGATGCACAAAGATGCATTAATAGTGTCATAAAACATGCATGGCTAACAACCCTGTGCAAAGCCTTATTCTCATAATTTGCATAGACAATCAACAGAATATGTGAGAAGAACAGAGGTAATGAATGCCAACTCTTGAGAACTGAGGCTTCCTAAAGCACAACAAATGGAAATAATCATTTGTGAAATATCTGAATGTCAGCTTATCCCATCAGACTAATAGTTATATCTTCAGTGATTGTAAACTTGAAAAAATACATTAAAGCGAGTATCCTCATAAAAATAAAGGCTGATAGTGTATATTCTATGCATTGGTATAGATATTCATATATACATCTCACATAAAATTTGAAATAAATTGCATAAGTATCAATGTCTTAGAGCTTTTAGAGTTCAGAAAACTATAACTAAATGTCAGCTTTCCAATGCACTGGCCTTTTATTTTGTAGAAGTTATTGCCTTTCAAAGATTTTTGTACAGCAAGGGGCCAGGAGGCTGACTCCTTGGGTAAAATACTTGAAAACATGTAGAACAAGTTCATATGCCCAGAATTCATATACACATAAATATTGGGTGGGCATTATCACCCACATATAATTCTACCACTCAGCAGGCACCAATGGGAAGCTCTTGCTTCTGTTGGGAAACCTGCCCCGCAAATAAGATAGTGATGGAGCAAGATTCCTGATTTCAATCTGATGCCTCTGCATACATGCACATGTACATTACACATATGCTTTTGTTCTCTCTCTCTCTCTCTGTGTGTGTGTGTGTGTGTGTGTGTGTGTGTCAGCACACAAGTTCTTATGAAAATAAAAACAATAAAGTAAAAAATAATCAGCATAAAATAGTCCTAATTAACACCTGGTTGGTACTTAAATTATACGTATAAGACAAATCAGCAAATATAGATATAAGTTATTTTCAGTATTTAGGGCTTTGGCATCAAGCTATAGAGAAAGAGTTATCTAGAAACTGTTTTCTTCTCAAAGTCTTAATAATCATAGTATACATTGAATAAGAACAAAAACTAAAATTTGCTGCTAGACCTTAACTGGAGCCCCATTCCTCTTTCAATTATGTTAAATGCCGAGGAAAGCATTTTCTTGAAACTCAGAGTCAGAAGTGTTTGCATTTGCATTTGTGGTTTGGCTTCTGGTTTGACAATCCCAAGAAAGGCAGTTATATTCCAAGTACAAGGAGAGCTAAAGCCAGTGTCCAGACAGTTTGACAATTGATGGCTGATAATCAATGATGTGTTATGAGCATTGAGGAAGAGGCTGAAAGCATCCTTTAGAATATAAGATAAACAGAGAGAAGTTCATCATCCTTAGTCATTAGGGAAATGCAAATCAAAACAACCCTGAGATTCCATCTCACACCAGTCAGGATGGCTAAGATCAAAAACACAGGAGACAGCAGTTGTTGGTGAGGATGTGGAGAAAGAGGAACACTCCTCCACTGCTGGTGGGATTGCAAGCTGGTACAACTACTCTGGAAAGCAGTCTGGCGGTTCCTCAGAAAACTGGGCATGACACTCCCGGAGGATCCGGCTATACCACTCCTGGGCATATACCCAGAGGCTTTACCTGCATGCAATAAGGACACATGCTCCACTATGTTCATAGCAGCCTTATTTATAATAACCAGAAGCTGGAAAGAACCCAGATGTCCCTCAACGGAGGAATGGATTCAGAAGTTGTGGTATATCTACACAATGGAATACTACTCTGCAATTAAAAACAATGAAATCACGAAATTCCTAGGCAAATGGTCAGAACTTGAAAATATCATCCTTAGTGAGGTAACCCAATCACAAAAGAATACACATGGTATGCAATCACTGATAAGTGGATATTAACCCAGAATCTCGGAATACCCTAGACACAATTCACATATCAATAGATTTCCAAGAAGATGGAAGGAGAGACCCCTGGTCCTGGAAAGACTGGATGTAGGGGAATGCCAGGACAGAGAAGCGAGAGGGGGTTGAATGGGGAAAAGAGGGAGGGAAGGGGGCTTATGGGACTTTCGGGGAGGGAGGAAACGGGAAAGGGGAAATGATTTTGAATGTAAATAAAATAAAACTTAGAAAATAAAATAAAATTTAAAAAAAGAAATAAAAAAAGAATATAAAATAAACAGAAACAAGGATGAGCTGAGCTATCACAGAGGCATACTGGGAAGCAGGTGACAAGCAAGGCAATCTGTAATGAGTAAGGAGGGTCTAGAGAGATGGATCTACAGGTAAAGGCACTTGTCTACAATGCTAATGGCCTGTGTTTATTCCCAGAACTTCAAGAGCTTCAAGGAGGGAAGAGACACCCACGAAAAATAAATAAGTTAAATATTTAAAAATAGAAAGCAAAGAAAGAAGTGTTATTAGTACACACTACAAATGATTTCGTCTTTTCGAGTTCCTCTGATGATGAACTACAGACCAGAAGAGAACCGAGAACATGATGAGCGTCATTGCAAACTGAATTAAAGAACTCAGAAACAAGACAGCAGTGGCTGTGTTTTATAACTTCAAGCTCATTCCATACTGAGTAAATCAGAGTCATTGGGAATATAATAAGTCCAATAGATGGTTCCAACATGTTTATCTATTAAAATTATTTAGATACAAATGAAACAAGCATAAAATTTTTCTTGTTAATTTCTCCAAAGTATTTACAATGTCATCAATAATCCTAGTCTCTCTCCTTGTGATATCAGAACTGTTTGGGTCTTTTGTGATGACTCAGAGAAGACAGAGCCAATGGAGTACTGAGCAATTAAATATCTTCGAGCTTATTACTAAAGTCAATCTCAAACTCTCAAACATTTACACTTACTAAAGCTGGTTTCAAATTTTCCTCTATAGAAATACTAACGGCCCAGCCTCAGCAAAATTATAATGGAAAATAATCAACAATATCACTCAAAAAAAAGTCAAGCCAAAAATACTAAGCCTGCCAATTGCAAGAAAGTATTGAACAGCATTTTAGACTGGCAAAAGAGGTTTGTCACATTTCAAATAAAATGATGATAAACAAAATATCTAAAACAGCTTCAGAAAGAAAATGAGAAACAATGACTTACTTCAACTCATGGATGGAAATTAATTTCTTGTTATCTGAGGTGCCAGACTTTAATGATATCTCAAAATGTTTAGATGAATATGTGTGGAAGATGGCTTGTTGGGATATATGGTTTTCTTTTTTTTTTCTTCTTTTTTTATTGAATATATTCTTCATTTACATTTCAAATATTATAGCCCATCCCGGTTTCCCCCTCCCCAAAAACCCCCAACCCATCCTCCCACCTCCTGCCTCCAAGAATATGCTCCTCCACCCAACCCAATCCCATGACCCCCACTCGAATTCTCCACACCGGGGCCTCAATTAAGCCTTCACAGGACCAAAGACCTCTCCTCTCACTGATGCCCAACAACGCATTCCTCTGCCAATCTTTTAGCTAGAACCACATGTACCCCTTGGTTGATGGCTTAGTCCCTGGAAGCCCTGGGGCATCTGGTTGACCAACATTGTCGTTCTTCCAATGGGGCTGCAACTCGCTCCCCCCCCACACACACACACAGCTCCTCCAGCTTGCCCTCCAACTCCTCCATAGTGAACCCCACTCTCAGACCAATGGTTGGCTGCTAGTATTTGCCTCTGTATCTGTAAGGCTCTGGCAGGGCCCATCCAAAAGACAACCGTAAATGATTCCTTTCAGTACACACTTCTTGTCATCCATAGTAATGTTGGGGTTTGGTGACTGTTTATAGGATGAATCCTCAGGTAGGACAGTCTCTGGGTGGCCTTTCCTTCCGTCTCTGCTCCAGTCTTTGTCTCCATAGTTGTTCCTGTGATTATTTTGTTCCCTTTCTCAAAGAAACCAAATCACCCCTACTTTGGTCTACCTTCTTCAAATCAAAACAACCCTGAGATTTCACCTCACACCAGTCAGAATGGCTAAGATGAAAAACTCAGGGGACAGCAGATGCTGGAGAGGATGTGGAGAAAAAAAGGAACACTTCTCCATTGCTGGTGGGATTGCAAGCTAGTAAACTGCTCTGGAAATCAGTATGGAGGTTCCTCAGAAAAGTTGACATAGTACTACCTGAGGATCCAGCTATACCACTCCTGGGCATATACCCAGAAATGCTTCAACATGCAATAAGGACAAATGCTCCACTATGTTCATAGCAGCCTTATTTATAATAGCCAGAAACTGGAAAGAACCCAGATGTCCTTCAACAGAGGAATGGATACAGAAATTGTGGTCTATATACACAATGGAGTATTATTCAGCTGTTAAAAATAATGAATTCATGAAATTCTTAGGCAAATGAATGGAACTAGAAAGTATCGTCCTGAGTGAAGTAACATCACAAAAGAACACACAGGGTTGCACACACTGATAAAGTGGATATCAGCCCAAAAGCACAAAATAAGCATGTTAAAATTCACAGACCACAGGAAGTTCACGAAGAAGATATGTGGTTTTCAAGGAATGTCAGAAAAGGTAACTTGAGGTTCTTGCATGTGAAATTCTTCTTTTGCTTAGCTATGTGCACTTACTTAGATTTGCAGAGCAAAGCTAATTGCCCCCTCCCATTCTTGCCTGTAAGTCAACTGAATGATCTTTGCACACTTTAACATTGGTCACACATTTGAAGATGCTCCAGACATGTGAACTGGATTGTTTCTCAGCATATATGTATATATATATATATATATATATATATGCTCTAAATAGTCCACTGGCACCTAAAGAAAATGAAATGCAAAAAGAGACAGTATCTTAAAAATTAGCCTTTGAGATCATTATTTAACTAATATTTCTCACTTTAGAAATATCGCCATTAGGTTATGTCAAGGGACTGATGTGTTTACAGTGTGAATAATTAATGGAAATGTGCTATTATTCTATTGTATGCTGAGAGTAAGTAACTAAAGGGCTAAGAGCACTGAAAAATTGAGAAGGAAACATGGCTTAGAGATGAATGATTTGGTGATGAGCTCTTCTTTCACCTAGACCAGGTGGTTGTTCTTTTATGCACAGTTAATAATGATTTGGGGAGTTAATTGCTGCAAGAGTTATCTAGCTGTGTCTATTGAACATTTACTGAATGCATTCTAAGGTACATTTACTAATATACTCTTATGGAAATACACTAGGTAACCATGTTTTCAGAGAAGCATATGATAAAAATCCAAGTGTCAACCTGGATTAAATGACTGAGGCCAGCAACCTCCACAGGGTTCCTTTGTGATGGTGAAACCACATAGATGTTTGGGACTATATGCTTGAGGACTTCTGGAGCTAGATGATATCAGAAGTTATTCTGAATGTGGATTTTTGTTAATAGAGGACTAGCAAAGCCTCTACTGCATGTGTCAGATCTCTTAAGGAGTATCCACCTCACTATTTCTAATTATCTCATCAGATCTCACAATCATGAGATTTTCAACTTTAGATAATATTTGAAATTTCTTCACATATGACTTACAATGTAACTCAAACATGGTAGTAATAACCCATTATATTATAATCATGTAATCAACAAAATTAAAGTTAGTAAGGACGTGTATTCCAGAATTTAAATTTTTTGAAAGCTGTTTTTAGAAAATTTTCCAATTATGCTGATTTTTTAATACATAACATTTATGGAATCAATATTAGTATTAATAAGTTAAGATAGAATCAAACAAGTAATGCTGTTTAATACTGAAAATGGAAGAAATAGAACTACATTAGTGAACATGGTTGGATAATACAAAATAAATTGATTAAAACCATCAAGATGCAAAAGTTGTACTAAATAAAGTCTGTTTAACTTCAAACAAAATATATAATATAATATAGCAATAGACATACCATAACAATATTTGAGACATTCAGCTTAACTCTCACATCTGAGAGGACTGATATCCATAAAGTGAATTAAGTAGGTAAAATATAGCCTTGTTCCTCAAAACAACCATTCAGTGGATTTTATCTTGGATATACCTAGGTAAGCTAGTCAGAACACACCATTCCTCATTTGTGCCATCCTTATTTCTTTTATATAAAGTATCTTGGTGTGACTCTAACCAAACAAGTGAAAGATCTGTATGACAAGAACTTCAAGTCTCTGAAGAAAGAAATTAAAAAAGACCTCAGAAGATGGAAAAATCTGCCATGCTCATGGATTGGCAGGATTAATATAGTAAAAATGACCATCTTAACAAAAGCAATATACAGATTCAATGCAATCCTCATCAAAATCCCAACTCAATTCTTCATAGAGTTAGAAAGAGCAATTCAAAAATTCATCTGGAATAACAGAAAACCCAGGATAGCTAAAACTATTCTCAAGAGTAAAGGAACCTCTGGAGGAATCAGTATCTCGGACCTCAAGCTGTACTACAGAGCAATAGTGTTAAAAACCACATGGTATCGGTACAGTGACAGGCTTATAGATCAATGGAACAGAATTGAAGACCCAGAAATGAGTCCACACTCCTATGGTCACTTGATCTTTGACAAAGGAGCTAAAACCATCCAGTGGAAAAAAGATAGCCTTTTCAACAAATGGTGCTGGCTCAACTGGAGGTCAACATGCAGAAGAATGCAAATTGACCCATTCTTATCTCCTTGCACTAAGCTCAATTCCAAGTGGATCAAGGACCTCCACATAAAACCAGACACACTGAAACTAATAGAAAGGAAACCAGGGAAGAACCTTGAACATATGGGCACAGGGGAGAATTTCCTGAATAGAACTCCTATAGCTTATGCTCTAACATCAAGAATTGACAAATGGGACCTCATTAAATTGCAAAGTTTTTGCAAGGCAAAAGACACTGTCAAAAAGACAAAGCAGCAACCAACTAACTGGGAAATGATCTTTACCAACCCTACATCCAACAGAGGGCTAATATCCAATATATACAAAGAACTCAAGAAGTTAAACTCCAGAGAGGCAAGTAACCCTATTCAAAAATGGGGTACAGAGCTAAACAAAGAGTTCTCACCTGAAGAATATCTAATGGCTGAGAAGCACCTAAAGAGATGTTCATCATCCTTAGTCATTAGGGAAATGCAAATCAAAACAACCCTGAGATTCCATCTCACACCAGTCAGAATGGCTAAGATCAAAAACACAGGAGACAGCAGTTGTTGGCGAGGATGTGGAGAAAGAGGAACACTCCTCCACTGCTGGTGGGATTGATTGCAAGCTGGTACAACCACTCTGGAAAGCTGTCTGGCGGTTCCTCAGAAAACTGGGCATGACACTCCCGGAGGATCTGGCTATACCATTCCTGGGCATATACCCAGAGGCTTTACCTGCATGCAATAAGGACACGTGCTCCACTATGTTCATAGCAGCCTTATTTATAATAGCCAGAAGCTGGAAAAAACCCAGATGTCCCTCAACAGAGGAATGGATTCAGAAGATGTGGTATATTTACACAATGGAATACTACTCTGCAATTAAAAACAATGAATTCACAAAATTCCTAGGCAAATGATCAGAACTTGAAAATATCATCCTTAGTGAGGTAACCCAATCACAAAAGAACACACATGGTATGCAGTCACTGATAAGGGGATATTAACCCAGAATCTCAGAATACCTAGACACAATTTGCATATCAATAGATTTCCAAGAAGATGGAAGGAGAGACCCCTGGTCCTGGAAAGACTGGATATAGGGGAATGCCAGGACAGAGAAACAAGAGGGGGTTGAATGGGGAAAAGAGGGAGGGAAAGGGGCTTATGGGACTTTCGGGGAGGGAGGAAACGGGAAAGGGGAAATGATTTTGAATGTAAATAAAAAAAACTTAGAAAATAAAATAAAATTTAAAAAAAAAAGAAAAAAAAGATGTCATGTGTTCACCCAAGCTCCAAACTTCCCAGATGCTGTATAACACCACTGAGCTTCTAGCTTGTGATGTGCTTTCATATCATGAAATATGAATAGAATAATCAACTCCCAGATTACACTTATCATTTCCCATGGGCCAAACACAGCTTGTTTCTATCTAGAAAGCTATCTTCATCTCTTAGGTCAATTCTGAAGCCTTATCTCATTCTGTTAGTAATGTGTACACTTCTCCTAGGTGTGCATCTATGGAATTAAAACATGTTTGACATAAAATCATACAATGTAAAATATTTTCTTTTCTGATGCACTGGTTAGCTATAACTCTCAACTCAACATCATCTAGAACCACCTGGGAAGAGAGTTTTAATGAGTAATTATCTCCCAAGTCGAGAATGAAATGGGAATTTCTGGTTTAATTAGAGACTCATTTGTGTCATTTGATATTTTTCTGGGTGCTATTTTATGAGAGGATTCTTTGTTGAGAACAGATATGTGGTGTTTGTCTGGAAGCTGCCTTGGGAAAAGGCATGTGATGTTTTGCTAGAGATGATATGTGAGAGGACACAATAAGTTTCAAACCAGTATCAGTATACCCCAACAGACAGTGGAGTATACTTACTGGTATTGGTTCTCCTTGCTGGTATTAACTGGGCTTCATTGATGGTTCTCAATGACAACACTCTTGTATTGGTTCAGCTTGCTTTCTTCTCTTCTTTTTGTTTGTCTTGACTTTGCAGATAGAAATGCACCAAAAGACTTCTGGTGGTGTTCCTCCTGTTTCTTGCCACTTCATTGAACTTGTGCCTATCACCAGAGCCTAGTGGTTTCTTCTGGATCAAGCCACTACTGCTGATTCATGTTTAGTGTTGTGCTTGTGGACTCAACTGCAGACAATGAAGATTAGAATCACCCCCAAAAAACTATGTCTAAACAGTTCCACATCGTCTTTACCCTATTAGACATCTTCTTCCCTTCCCTTTGGTCAGTGGGCTATAAGGGAGGTTGAAGCATTTAAGAATCCTTATTAAGGATTGAGCCAGCTGTTATAGACAGGAAGACAGGGAACACCCGAGTGTCACATTAGTTGGGACTTGGTCTGCCAGGGCACCACCTGCACCCAGGAGCTAGGCAGCACCACAACCTTTGGTGCACCTATCCTGCCAGGGGACATCGGCTCTGCAGGGAATCCCAAGTTTAGAGGTGAGGCCGCCATCTTTGCTCTTGTGACTGAGCAGACAGGTGCAGCCAGGAAAGCATGGAACACCCTAGTGTAAGATCAGTTGAGACACGGTCTGCCAGGGCCCTATGTGCATCCAGGAGATGGGCAACGCTACACCACTCTGTGCCAGGAGAGAGCAGGTCACCCAGGGGTGCTGAGACAGGCTTGCAGGCACACAAGAGGGACAAACACCACCCAGAGACAGCAGGACCAACTAAAACCAGACATAACTGGATGGCAAAAGGCAAATGTAGGAATGTTACTAACAGAAATCAAGGCAGCATGGCACCCTCTGAAAACAATTCTCCCACAACAGCAAGTCCTGGATGCACCAACACACCAGAAAAGCAAGGTTTGGTTTTAAAATCACAGCTCATGATACTGATAGAGGGCTTCAAGAAGGACATAAATAACTCCATTAAAGAAATACAGGAGAATACAGGAAACAGGGAGAAGCCCTTAAAGAATTACGGGAAAGCACAATCAAACAGGTGAAGGAATTGAGCAAAACCATCCAGGTTCTAAAAACAGAGGTAGAAACAATAAAGAAATTACAAAGGGAAACAACTCTGGACATAGAAAACCTAGGAAAGAAGTCAGGAGTCATGGATGCAAGTATCAACAACAGAATACAAGGGACAGAAGAGATAATCTCAGATGCAGAAGATATCATAGAAAGCATTAACACAGCAGCCAAATAAAATGCTAAATGCTAAAAGATCCTGATCCAAAACATCCCAGAAATCCAGGACAAAATGAGAGAACAAAACCTAAGGATTATAAGTATAGAAGAGAATGAAGATTTCCAACTTAAAGAGTCAATATATGTCTTCAACAAAATTATAGAAGAAAACTTTCCTAACCTAAAGAAAGGGGTAACCATGAGCATACAAGAAACCCACAGAACTCCAAATAGATTTAACCAGAAAAGAAATACCTCCTGACACATAATAATTAAAATGCCAAATGCACTAAACAAAGAAAGAATATTAAAAGCAGTAAGGGGAAAAGGCCAAGTAACGTATAAAGGTAGACCTACCAGAATTACACCAGACTTCTCACCAGAGACTATGAAAGCCAGAAGCACCTGGGCAGATGTCATACAAACACTAAGGGAACACAAATGCGAACCCAGGCTTCTATACCCAGCAAATCTCTCAATTACCATAGATGGAGACACCAAGGTATTCCATGACAAAAACAAATTTACACAATATCCTTCTAAAAATCAAGCCCTTCAAAGGATAATGAATAGAAAACACCAACAAAAGGAGGGAACTACACACTAGAAAAAGCAAGAAATTAATCTTCTTTAGACAAACCCAAAAGAAGATAACCACACAAACATAAAAATTACATCAAAAATAACAGGAAGCAACCATTACTATTCCTTAACATCAATGGAATCAATTTCCCAATAAAAAGACATAGACTAACAGACTGGATGTGTAAACAGGACCCAATATTTTGCTGAATACAGGAAATGTATCTCAGTGTCAAAGACAAACACTACCTCAGAGTAAAAGTGGAAAACAATTTTCCAAGCATATGGTTCCAGGAAACAAGCCGGAGTAGCCATTCTAATATTGGATAAAATTGACTTTCAACCAAATGTCATCAAAAAAGACATGGAAGGACACTTTATAGTAGTCAAAGGAAAATTTCACCAAGAAGAACTCTCAATTCTGAACATCTATGCTCCAAATGCAAGGGCACCCTCATTTGTAAAAGAAACTTTACCAATGCTCAAAGCACACATTGCACCTCACACAATAATTGTGGGTGACTTCAACACTCCACTCTTCACAATGGACCAATCAGGAAGACAGAAAATAAACAGGGCGCAGTGAAACTAATTGAAGCTTTGTACCAAATGGATTTAACAGATATATAAAGAACATTTTATCCTAAAGCAAAAGAATATACCTTCTTCTCAGCTCCTCATGGTACCTTCTCCAAAATCGACCATATGAACTGGTCACAAAACAGACCTCAACAGATGTAAGAAGATCGAACTAATCCCATGCCTCCTATCAGATCACTATGGAGTAAGGGTGGTCTTCAATAACAACAAAAACAACAGAAAGCCTGCATACACATGGAAGCTGAACAATGCTCTATTCAATGATACCTTGGTCAAGGAAGAAATAAGGAGAAAAATGTAAGACTTAGAATTTAGTGAAGATGAACGCACAACACACCCAAATTTATGGGACACAATGGAAGCAGTGGTAAGAGAAAAACTCATAGCTCTGAGTGCCTCCAAAAAAAGCTGGAGAAAGCATACACTAGCAGCTTAATGGAACACCTGAAAGCCTTAGAACAGAAAGAAGCAAATACACCCAAGAGGAGTAGAAGGCAGGAAATCATGAAACTCAGAGCTAAAATCAACAAAGTAGAAACAGAAAGAACTATACAAAGACCAGGAGCTGGTACTTTGAGAAAATGAACAAGAGAGATAAACCCTTAGCCAGACTAACCAGAGGGCACAGAGTCAGTATCCAAATTAACAAAATTAGAAATGAAAATGGAGATATAACAACAGAAACTGAGGAAATTCAAAAATCATCAGATCCTACTACAAAAGACTATATTCAACACAACTGGAAAATCTGGAGGAAATGGACAATTTCCTAGACAGATACAAAATACCAAAGTTAATTCAGGAACAGATAGACCATCTAAACAGTCCCATAACCTCTAAAGAAATAGAAGTGGTAACTGAAAATCTCCCAAACAAAAAAAGCACAGAACCAGATGGTTTTAGCGCAGAATTCTATCAGACCTTCAAAGAAGACCTCACACCAATACTCTTCAAATTATACCACAAAACAGAGACAGAAAAAGAATTACCCAACTCATTCTAAGAAGCCACAATTACACTGATACCAAAACCACACAAAGATCCAACAAAGAAAGAGAACTTCAGACCAACTCCCCTTATGAATATCAATGCAAAAATACTCAATAACATTCTTGCCAGCCGAATCCAAGAACACATCAAAACGATCATTCACCATGATCCAGTAGGCTTCATCCCAGGGATTTAGGGATGGTTCAATATACAGAAATCCATCAATGTAATCCACTACACAAACAAACTCAAAGAAAAAACCACATGGTCATTTCATTAGATGATGAAAAAGCATTTGACAAAATTTAGCATCCGTTCATTTTAAAAGTCTTGAAAAGAACAGGAATTAAAGGCCGATATCTAAACATAGTAAAAGCAATTTACAGCAAACTGGTAGCCAACATCAAACTAAATGTAGAGAAACTTGAAGCAATCCCACTAAAACCAGGGACTAGACAAGGCTCCCCTCTCTCTCCATATTTATTCAATATAGTACTTGAAGTTCTAGCTAGAGCAATTAGACAACAAAAAGAGATCAAAGGGATACAAATTGGAAAGGAAGAAGTCAAATTATTACTATTTGCAGATGATATGACAGTATACTTAAGTGACCCAAAAAACTCCACCAGAGAACTCCTACAGCTGATAAACAGCTTCAGCAAAGTGGGCAGATATAAAATTAACTCAAACAAATCAGTAGCCTTCCTATACTCAAAGGATAAACAGGCTGAGTAAGAAATTAGGGAAATGACACCCTTTACAATAGTTACAAACAATATAAAATATCTTGGTGTAACTCTAACCACAGAAAGATCTGTATGACAAGAACTTCAAGTCTCTGAAGAACGAAATCAAAGAAGACATAAGAAGTTAGAAAGATCTCCGATGCTCATGGATTGGCAGGATTTATATGGTAAAAATGGCCATCTTGCCAAAAGCAATCAACAGATTCAATGCAATCCCCATCAAAATCCCAACTCAATTCTTCATAGAGTTAGAAAGAGCAATTCTCAAATTCATCTGGAATAACAAAAAAATCCAGGATAACTAAAACTATTTTAAACAGTAAAAGAACTTCTGGGGGAATCAGTATCTCTGACCTCAAGCAGTACTACAGAGCAATAGTGTTAAAAACTGCATGGTACTGTTACAGTGACAGGCAGGTACAGCAATGGAATAAAATTGAAGACCTGGAAATGAACCCACACACCTATGGTCACTTGATCTTTGACATAGGAGCTAAAACCATCCAGTGCTAAGAAGATAGCCTTTTCGCCAAAGGTGCTGGTCCAACTGGTGGCTATCATGCAGAAAAATGCAAATTGATCCATTCTTATCTACCTGTACTAAGCTCAAGTCCAAGTGGATCAAGGACCTCCACATAAAACCAGACACACTGAAACTAATAGAAAAGAAACTAGGGAAGAGCCTTGTGCACATGGGCACAGGGGAAAATTTCCTGAACAGAACACCAACAGCTTATGCTCTAAGGTCAAGAATTGACAAATCGGACCTCATAAAATTACAAAGTTTCTGTAAGGCAAAGGGCACTGTCAATAGGACAAAACAGCAACCAACAAATTGGGAAAAAAATCTTTACCAACATCAGAGAGAGGGCTGATATCCAATATATACAAAGAACTCAAGAAGTTAGACTCCAGACAGCCAAATAAACCTATTAAAAAATGGGGTACAGAGCTAAACAAAAAATTTTCACCTGAGGAATCTCGAATGGCTGAGAAGCACCTAAAGAAATGTTCAACATCCATAGTCATCACGAAAATGCAAATCAAAACAACCCTGAGATTTCACCTCACACCAGTCAGAATGGCTAAGATGAAAAACTCAGGAGACAGCAGGGACTGGTGAGAATGTGGAGAAAGAGAACCACTCCTCCACTGCTGGTGGGATTGCAAGCTGGTACAACCACTCTGGAAGTCGGTTTGGCAGTTCCTCAGAGAACTGGGCATAATACTACAAGAGGACCCTGCTATACCACTTCTGGGCATATACCTAGAGGATTCTCCAGCATGTAATAAGGACACATGCTCCACTATGTTCATAGCAGCCCTATTTATAATAGCCAGAAGCTAGAAAAAACCCAGATGTCCCTCAACAGAGGAATGGATGCAGAAAATATGGTATATATACACAATGGAGTACTGTTTGGCCATTAAAAACAATGAATTCATAAATTTCTTTGACAAATGGATGGAACTGGCAAATATCATCCTGAGTGAGGTTACTCAATTACAGAAGAACACACATGGTATGTACTCACTGATAAGTGGATATTAGCCCAGAAGCTTGGAATACCTAAGATACATTTCACATATCAAATGATGCCCAATAAGGAGGAAGAACAAAGTATGGATACTCTGGTCCTTAGAAGGGGGAACAAAATTCCCACAGAAGGAAATACAAAGACAAAGTATGGAGCAGAGTCTGAGGGAAGAACCATCCAAAGACTACCCCACCTAGTTGTCCATCCCATATACAGTTGCACAACCCAGACCCTATTCTGGATGCCCACAAGTGCTGGCTGACCGGAGCTAGATATAGCTATCACTGGGGAGGCTCTCCTAGTGCATGACAAATACAGAGGGGGACACTCTCAACCAGCCATTGGACTGAGCACAAGTTCCCCAATGGGGGAGCTAGAGAAAGGAGCTGAAGGGGTTTGCAGTGCCATCGGAGGAACACAGATATGAGACATCCAGTACTGCCAGAGCTTCCAGGGACAAAAATATCAACCAGAATGATAACTTGGTCAAGGTGGAAATAAAGAAAGAAATCAAAGACTTTTTGAAAGTTAATGAAAATGAAGGCACAACAACCCTAATTTATGGGACACAATGAAAGCGATGCTAAGAGGAAAATTCATAGCCCTGAGTGCCGCCAAAAAGAAACGGGAGACAGCATACACTAACAGCTTAATGGCACACCTGAAAGCCCTGGAATAAAAACAAGCAAATATACCAAAGAGGAGTAGAAGGCAGGAAATCATCAAACTCAGGGCTGAAATCAATCAAGTAGAAACACATAAAACCATACAAAGAATCAACAAAACGAGGAGTTGGTTCTTTGAGAAAATCAACAAGATAGATAAGCCCTTAGCCAGACTAACCAGAGGGCACAGAGATAGTATCCAAATTAATAAAATCAGAAACGAAAAGGGAGAGATAACAACAGAAACTGAGGAAATTCAAAAAATCATCAAATCCTACTACAAAAACCTGTATTCAACACAACTAGAAAATCTCGAGGAAATGGACAATTTCCTTGACAGATACCAAATACCAAAATTAAATCAGGATCAAATAGACCATCTAAACCATCCTATAACCCCTGAAGAAATAGAAGTTGTCATTGGAAGTTATCCAACCAAAAAAAGCACAGGTCCAGATGGTTTTAGTGCAGAATTCTATCAGACCTTCAAAGAAGACCTAACACCAATACTCTTCAAACTGTTCCACAAAATAGAAACAGAAGGAACAGTACCCAACTCGTTCTATGAAGCCACAATTACACTAATACCAAAAGCACACAAAGATCCGACAAAGAAAGAGAATCTCAGGCCAATCTCTCTTATGAATATCGATGCAAAAATACTCAATAAAATACTTGCCAAAGGAATTCAAGAACACATCAAAACGATCATTCACTACGATCAAGTAGGCTTCATCCCAGGGATGCAGGGATGGTTCAATATAAGGAAATCCATCACTGTAATCCACTATATAAACAATCTCAAAGAACAAAACCACATGGTCATCTCATTAGATGCTGAGAAAGCATTTGACAAAATTCAGCATCCTTTCATGCTAAAAGTCTTGGAAAGATCAGGAATTCGAGGCCGATATCTAAGCATAGTTAAAGCAATTTACAGCAAACCGGTAGCCAGCATCAATCTAAATGGAGAGAAACTTGAAGCAATCCCACTAAAATCAGGGACTAGACAAGGCTGCCCTCTCTCTCCATATCTTTTCAATATAGTACTTGAAGTTCTAGCTAGAGCAATTAGACAACAAAAGGAGGTCAAAGGGATACAAATTGAAAAGGAATAAATCAAACTATCACTATTTGCAGACGATATGATAGTATACTTAAACGACCCAAAGAACTCCACCAGAGAACTCCTATAGCTGATAAATGACTTCAGCAAAGTGGCCGGATATAAAATCAACTCAAGTAAGTCAGTAGCCTTCCTATACTCAAAGGATAAGCAGGCTGAGAAAGAAGTAAGAGAAATGAAACCCTTCACGATAGCCACAAACCATATAAAGTATCTTGGCGTGACTCTAACCAAACAAGTGAAAGATCTGTATGACAAGAACTTCAAGTTTCTGAAGAAAGAAATTGAAGAAGACTTCAGAAGATGGAAAAATCTGCCATGCTCATGGATTGGCAGGATTAATATAGTAAAAATGACCATCTTAACAAAAGCAATATACAGATTCAATGCAATCCCCATCAAAATTCCAACTCAATTCTTCATAGAGTTAGAAAGAGCAATTCAAAAATTCATCTGGAATAACAGAAAACCCAGAATAGCTAAAACTATTCTCAAGAGTAAAAGAACCTCTGGGGGAATCAGTATCCCGGACCTCAAGCTGTACTACAGAGCAATAGTGTTAAAAACCGCATGGTATCGGTACAGTGACAGGCTTATAGATCAATGGAACAGAATTGAAGACCCAGAAATGAGTCCACACTCCTATGGTCACTTGATCTTTGACAAAGGAGCTAAAACCATCCAGTGGAAAAAAGATAGCCTTTTCAACAAATGGTGCTGGCTCAACTGGAGGTCAACATGCAGAAGAATGCAAATTGACCCATTCTTATCTCCTTGCACTAAGCTCAATTCCAAGTGGATTAAGGACCTCCACATAAAACCAGACACACTGAAACTAATAGAAAGGAAACCAGGGAAGAACCTTGAATATATGGGCACAGGGTAAAATTTCCTGAACAGAACTCCAATAGCTTATGCTCTAAGATCAAGTATTGACAAATGGGACCTCATTAAATTACAAAGTTTTTGCAAGGCAAAAGACACCGTCAAAAAGACAAAGCGGCAACCAACTAACTGGGAAATGATCTTTACCAACCCTACATCCGACAGAGGGCTAATATCCAATATATACAAAGAACTCAAGAAGTTAAACTCCAGAGAGGCAAGTAACCCTATTCAAAAATGGGGTACAGAGCTAAACAAAGTGTTCTCACCTGAAGAATATCTAATGGCTGAGAAGCACCTAAAGAGATGTTCATCATCCTTAGTCATTAGGGAAATGCAAATCAAAACAACCCTGAGATTCCATATCACACCAGTCAGAATGGCTAAGATCAAAAACACAGGAGACAGCAGTTGTTGGCGAGGATGTGGAGAAAGAGGAACGCTCCTCCACTGCTGGTGGGATTGCAAGCTGGTACAACTACTCTGGAAAGCAGTCTGGCGGTTCCTCAGAAAACTGGGCATGACACTCCCGGAGGATCTGGCTATACCACTCCTGGGCATATACCCAGAGGCTTTATCTGCATGCAATAAGGACACATGCTCCACTATGTTCATAGCAGCCTTATTTATAATAACCAGAAGCTGGAAAGAACCCAGATGTCCCTCAACGGAGGAATGGATTCAGAAGATGTGGTATATCTACACAATGGAATACTACTCTGCAATTAAAAACAATGAAATCACGAAATTCCTAGGCAAATGGTCAGAACTTGAAAATATCATCTTTAGTGAGGTAACCCAATCACAAAAGAACACACATGGTATGCAATCACTGATAAGTGGATATTAGCCCAGAATCTCGGAATACCCTAGACACAATTCGCATATCAATAGATCTCTAAGAAGATGGAAGGTGAGACCGCTGGTCCTGGAAAGACTGGATGTAGGGGAACGCCAGGACAGAGTACTGAGAGGGGGTTGAATGGGGAAAAGAGGGAGGGAAGGGGGCTTATGGGACTTTCGGGGAGGGGGGTAACGGGAAAGGGGAAATGATTTGGAATGTAAATAAAAAAAACTTAGAAAATAAAAAAAAAAAAAAGCTTAAAAAAAATATCAATCAGATTGTACTCATGGTATTACCCATGGCTCCAGATGCATAGGCAGCAGAGGATGGCCTTGTTGGACATCAAAGGGAAGAGAGGTCCCTGGTACTGGAAAGGGTAGATGCAGCATTGTAGGGGAATACCAGAACAGGGAAACAGTAGGGGGTTGTTTGGGGGTACAGTGGGCAGGGAGATGGCTTATGGGTTTTTCAGGGAGCGGGGAGTGAACCAGGAAAGGGGAAGTCATTTGAAATGTAAATAAAGAATATATCTAATTTTTAAAATATTCCCTTATTAAAGTAGGTTTTGAAAAATATAAGTGTACATGAGCATGTCTTTTGGAATTGTTTTGGTTGTTTGTTTGTGTAAGAAATCTCAGTTCACCTTGGGTGGCACCATTCCCTAGTTGGAGTGTCCTAAGCAGTATAAGAGAAGATTGAGCTAACTCAAAGCAAACAAGCAGGAATCCTGTATTTACTCTCTCTGTTCTTGACTGTGCATGCGATATTGTAGTCTCCTGTCTTAACTTCTTCCAAATAAAGGTTTAGAACTTGTAATTTTAAGCCAAATAACCCTACAAACAATGTTGTTTTTATCAGAAATATTTTGTCACATAACAGAAATGAATCTAACACTTGGCTTCAGTGACATTTCCTAGTATAGAAGCTGAAAAAATTGAAAGCATTTCAGAGATGATCAGAAAAGGTTAATACGTTTTTATTCAGACTCTATAGAAATTTTACACACAGCATGGTTTATAACACTAATAACAACACTATTAAGTTGGTACTTTCATCCTGACCCTATGAGAGACAAACACTTTCCCAGAAGTTAAATGTTCTCATCTACAGAAAATAAAAATAGTTGAAACACTATTTGGAGAAAAGGTGTATGATCTTATGGTTTTCAAAAGTCTGAATGTATCCTTATCACTACACTATTATTTCCTCAAACGTTGATGACTTGAAATAATTATATTTGTTTACACTTACCTTTTCATATTGCTTTTATTAGGTGCCTTCATAACAGTTCCTTGAATTTCTAAATTGAAATCAGCCATGTGTCATCCTCTGTAGCAAAAGAAAATGTAACCTATTTGCAAACCAAATTACATTTGATTTGACAACATAGCAAATTGTAATGAGACCCATGACCATTGCACCAGACCAATAATAAACCTTTTCCATAGATAACTGCCCAAGAATTCTTTGATACTTAGGGAGAAAAGTGCATTTTTCTAGTCTGATATATTATTTTCTGTTAAGTTTCTTCTAAATATTTCTTGAGTTATCCCAGAGATGGAAAGATTCTGACAGCCCACCACCATTTCTAGAGCATCAAAATACTTCTTTTTCATCATCTCTATCCTCATTCAACTATCAGAGTTGCTCTCTGGTCCTCTATTTGATCTCAGCATAAATGAAATACCCCTTATGTTCTAAGTTTTTCTCCTCTGCTGTGAAACAGAACTAGATTTTCTTATACCTTTCCTTTTTATGGAAATTTTTCATTTCAGAGCTAGTAAAGGTAATAAATTTCATAACTATAAAAAAATGGTATTACCAGTTTTTAGCCTGTGTCACTTTGAACAAATTACTTCTAAGCTTGTTCATCTGTAAGACAGGTAATATAAGTATATCATCTCCATAATGTTTAATAAGAACTGAGTAATCTATGCATAGTAGAGAATCAGCCCAAACCATCATCATTTTATGAAATTGACAACTCACAGAAGATAGATTCCAAAAATATCTTTGCTGAACTTCACATAAACATATTTAAATAAAATATTTTTAGCTAACTTATTGAATTATCCTTCTCCAATTTTCAGGGATTTATCTTTCACTTTGTTGCTCCTCAGAAAAGGTAATCACTTTTACTGTGACTACACATAATAAAACTGAGAACTGTAATTCCCACCCCAGCAAGAGGCATACTAGTCTTTAATAGGAGACTTATAATAGAATTCATAATCAATTTTGCTTACCTTGTTTGTGTTATACCTTCTCTCTACACTGATATTGTTAAGAAGAATAGTCAGATAATTAATCAATAAGCATTTATCTCACCTTTTTCTTTTTTCTAATCCCCAAATGCTTCATGCTGCTGCTACTTAGACCACACTGTCTACATGATTTAATGCCATGAGTTTGTACATGTTCAAGAAGAGCAATTAAAAATGAGATTCAAGTTCATTTCAAATCTAAATGAAATATTCCAATATGATGACTTTATTTGCTTTATAGGATATGTGCCCTTATTATCCCCTTACTTTCTGTGACTGTATATATGATAGTCTTACTCTTCTTAAATGATCCAGACATTTAAATAATTCTGGCACATTTTTAAAATTTGAAATTTCTGGAACCAATTCAATTCAGCAATTATTGAAAAGGCAATTATACTGGACACATTTGTTCTACAGTAAATTGTAAAGCAAGCACAATGAAGTTATAGTCCTTGATGTCATCTTGATAAAAGTACTCAAGTAAATACAATTTGCCATCATATATAAACAGTATGAATTTCCTCGTAACAAATTACATACTTACATATTGCTATATTGTAAATCTTCTAAATCCCACCGAAGATCACAGAGCATTTTCTTCCCAGACACACTCTGTCAAGTTTCAGCCAAAAGTAAGCCTTAGGGGACAACTTGGAAATGACATTTCCTTACATTTCATAGCTAGTCTCTATTATCAGCTGGTCACATATGCTGATGCTCCTTGATTACGTTTCTGGAAGGAGATCACCAGATTTCTCTGTTATAGAACTCTCCTTCCATTTAGAGTTATCAGGCTCTGAGGCGGTGCTTTCACACTTTGGGAGTTTTCTCCATTAGCTTTTCACACAGGGATTTTAGGGTTCACTGCTAAGCTTTGTCTGAATTTACAAGCATTATTTTCCTAAGCCTATAATTCTTTCTTCCTCTATTAGTTGCCTTTCTATTCTTGCCAGTTTGACCTTTTGAGCAACATACAGAATGTAGCGATTCTTCATTATTTTATATAACTCATTTCATAGTTATTCTTTTTCTTTTTAAATTTAATTTTTAAAGTATTTTTGAGAATTTCATACATGACTACTCTATTTACATCATTTCCCCCCTTACCCTTCTTCCCCTGTAAATCATTCCATGTCTCCCAAATTCTTCTTTTTAAATACTATTACAGATACTGCACACACAAACACAAGCACACACACACATATATAAACACACACACACACACACACACATACACACACATATGCAGCCTGCCGAATCCATTCAGTGTTGCTTCTATGTTATTCCTTTTGATGAAAAAATTAAATGCAGAATGTCAGAAACAATTCCAACAGAATGAGTGTTTCTAATTTTTTTTTTTTTTTTTTTTTTTTTTTTTTTTTTTGGTTTTTTCGAGACAGGGTTTCTCTGTGTAGCCCTGGCTGTCCTGGAACTCACTTTGTAGACCAGACTGGCCTCGAACTCAGAAATCCTCCTGCCTCTGCCTCCCAAGTGCTGGGATTAAAGGCGTGCGCCACCACTGCCTGGCATGAGTGTTTCTATTTTTAACTTGGAGTGATGAATGTCTCTTATTTTTTAAAGATAATTTTAGTATAACAATGTATCATAAACTTATCGCATCATTTATATATCCTATATTTGCCCAGATATTTCTTTAATATCAGATATTTTTTAATGTAATTTTTTTTCTGTTAGTAGAGGGACCAGGCTTCTGAAATGGATGATTTACGATGTTATTATGTGGTTTTACTCATCCACTTTCTGCCGTAACAGTAAATGCCTTAAAGCCATGGACTGCCTCTTTTCATCGGAATCCACCATGGGGAGACATGGAGAAGGCCTTCATCTATAGAGCTGCCATCTAATCTCCTGTAGAAGGGCTCTCTGTTCTCCCAGTCATGCCCACAAAGCCAAGCCAGCTGACTGTGAACAAGTCAAGGACTCCTCCTGGAGGGAAACAACTAGAACTCCCCTCTTTTCCCCTTCGGCCAGCCCACAGACCCACACTCTGTTCTCAGCTCTTCTGAGGCTCCCAATAGAACCTGGGTGTCCGAGAGCCTGAGAACCAGACAGCCCCGTCCTCCCTGCAAGCCCCGGGGACCACTCAAGCCAGCTCCAGCTGACCTACGCCTCAGACTGTACTTCCCCATCCCCGGAAGCGGTATCCCTTGGCTTCTTCATAGCCCGACACCTACCCAGTGAAGGCATGGGATAAGCACAGTCAAAACTCCCACATCCTGCCTCCCTGAGCAACCTGTGCCCTGTGGCAGAGCAGACATGGGACCCCACTAAACCTACACACGGGTATCCTGTATTTATGGCCAATAACTACTCATAAGTTAGTACATATTATGCATTTTCATTTGGGTCTGTGTTACCTCACTCAGGATAATATTCTCAAGTTCCATCCATTTGCCTGAAACATGTATGATGTTCTTCTTTTTAATAGCGGAAAAGTATTCCATTATGTGAAATGAGTCCCCTCCTCCCGTCAGAAGCCATACTGTGTGGAATACCATGACAATGTCTTTCTCATCGATCTTCCAATCGTGATTTTTCCAAGTCCCTGACCATCCAGTCAATCCATTGTCTACAGCCCATGAGTCAGTGAACAATCACACATCTAGCCATTTCTTCTTCCAAACAAACTGTAATACCATGTGTACTGCTCGAAGTTCTGCCCACTGTGAAGATTTTCCCTCACCTGTATCTTTCAGGGTTGTCTCAGAAAGGGGTTGTGATGCTGCAGCTGTCCACTTCTGGGTGGTACCTACATAACATACAGAATCATCAGTAAACCAGATCCTAGTCTTCTCTTCTTCAGTCAGCCAATCATAGGGAATACCCCACGAGGCTAAAGGTGCATGCTTGGCAGCAGATGGCTTTGCAACAGGAGTAGAAACCATAGGCATTTGAGCAACTTCTTCATGTACCTTGCTTGTGCCTTCAGGACCTGCTCAGGCCAGATCATGTATATAACACTTCCATTTAATAATAGATTGCTGCTTTGCTTGTCCTACTTAATGACTTGGAGGATCTGATAAAACCCAGATCATGATGGGCAGTTCAGGTCACATAGTAACTTGGTGTCCTATTGTCAAACATTCAGTTTCCACTAAGGCCCAATAGCAGGCCAAGAGCTGATTTTCAAAGGGAGAATGGTTGTCTGCAGATGATTGTAGAGCTTTGCTCCAAAATCCCAAAGGTCTTTTCTATGATTCACCTACAGGGGCCTGCCAGAGGCTCCAAACAGCATCTCTGTTTACCAGCGACATCTCAAGTACCATCGGGTTAACTGGATCATATGGTCCAAGTGGTAGAGCAGCCTGCACAGCAGCCTGGACCTATTGAAGACCCATCTCCTGTTCCAGGCCCTACACAGACCTAGCAGTTTTCTGAGTCATTTGGTAAACTGTCCTGAGTAACAATCCAAGTGAGGAATGTGCTGTCCCAAATATCCAAATAGACCCACTAAACTTTGTCCTCCCTTCTTAGTGGTGGGATGGGCCTGGTACAATAACTTATCTTTCACTTTAGAAGGAATATCTCTCCATGCCCCATACCACTGGGCTCCTAAGTTCACTTGGTTCAATCAGCATAATGTCATCAATATAGTGTACCAATGTGATAATTTGTGGAAGAGACAGATTATCAAGATCCCTTCTAACTAAGTTATGACATAGAGCAGGAGAGTTAATATATCTTTGAGGCAAAACTGTAAGGGTATATTTCTGGTCTTGCCAACTGAAAGTAAATTGCTTCTAGTGGTCCTTAGAGACAGGTACTGAAATGAAGGCATTTACTAGATCAATAGCTGCATACCAGGTACGAGAAGATGTGTTAATTTGCTCAAGTAATGAAACTACGTCTGGTACAGCAGCTACAATCGGAGTTACTACCTGATTAAGAAATCCATAGTCAACTGTAATTCTCCATGATCCATCTCTATTCCGCACTGGCCAAATAGGAGAGTTAAAGGGAGATGTGGTGCGCGAACCACTAACCCTGCATCTTCCAAGTCCTTGATGGTGGCAGTAATTTCTGCAATTCCTTCAGGAATATGATACTGTTTTTCATTCACTATTTTCATTGGCAGAGGCAACTCTAAAGGCTTCTATTTAGCCTTTCTAACCATAATAACCCTCACTCCACAGGTCTGGGAACCAATGTGAAAATTTTGCCAACTTCTATGTATATCTATCCCAATTGTACATTCTGGCCACAGAATGTGATCAGGAATATACAGCACCTACTGTGAGTTGGACTTCACCCAAACTCCATTAATTACCTGTCCTCCATAAGCCCCTTCTTTAACTGGAGGGTCACAATGTTTCTTGGGGATCTCTGGGGATCAGCATCAATTCAGAACCAGTATCCAAAAGACCTGGGAAAGTTTGGTTATTTCCTTTCCCCTAGTGTAGTTGCCCTTGTGAAAGACCATAGGTCCTTTTGAGGGTAGAACTGGAGAAAGGCTAACAGCAAAACTTTTAGGTGTCTTATCAAGAGCCACCTCAGGGAAACCTGGCCACCCCTTAATTCAAGGGTTTCTGGGTCTGCAAACTGGCTGAGGTCTGAAAATTGATTGACTGGCAGAGATTACCTTTTGCCAAGATTAAATGTAACCTTCCTTTCATTTGTTTGAGAATTTTTATGCTACAGATCAGATATGCAGTAAGATCCCTATCTATTTCATGCCTGGAAATACCATGACTAATTAGCCAGTACTAAAAGTCCGTATGAGTCATGCCATTTCACCTCTCCTGTGATAACCATTACAGGCTAGGACATTATAAACATTGTTTTATTTATGCTGCCCATTATAATAACTACGATCACCTTGTCTCTGGTCATTCAATGCTGCCACCTGGCCCTTGCTATCTCAAGGCCCAATTAAACCCATTGCATTTTATTCATCCAATTGAGAAGCAGCATCTCCAACCCTAAGGTTTGGCACAAGAAAAAGGGCAAGAATAAAACTCTTCAAATGTACTGGTGCCCCTCTCACAAATTTGCATCTTATAGGATTTGTGAGGGACATGTCTTCTGGCCCTTCCTGTTGTGGAGGGTTAAGTTTTACACACTGTATCCACTCTATGATTGCAATTTCTCTGGGCCTTAAAATCCCTTTGTCAACACTAAGCCAAGGGATGTCAGGCATCTCCAACTCCTTTTCAGTAGTCCATCTTTTGATAAACACTTCAGCGAACCATTCAAACAAACTTCTGACACTTTTTTTTTTAACTGTGAGAACTTCCATATTAAACCTAGAATCTCCACTCAGAGGAGTGCCAATAACCCATGTCAATAAACTCAGCCTGATCTAGTTTTATGTTCCTTCTACCATCATCCTACATCCTTAAAATCCATTCCCACACATATTCCCCAGACTTCTGCTTGAATGAATTAGCAAACTCATTAAGCTCCTTAGAATTGTAGCATATTTCCTCATGGACTACACTTTCTCCTCCCCTCTAGGGGCCTGCTTTGCCTTGAGTCTGGTTATAGGTCTAGAAGAAAACTTTGATGGGCCTTGAGGAACAACAGTATTGTCTTTCCTGGCATTTTCTTCAGAGAAAGTTACTGCTGGTTTATCAGATTCTGAAGGATTAATTTCCTCAAGTGAAAGAGGCATTATTTCAAGGGGTGAGGCTGAGGGTACTACTTCCTTAGGTGAGGTAAACCCTGAGAATCTGAAGATTCAAAGTTCTCAGCTTCAATGAGGTCCTCCCACATATCCCCATCCCAAGTTAAAGGATCTCATTCTTTGCCAATTAATGCCATTACTTTAACTGTTGGCACCCCCTGAGGCTGAGACTTGAATTTTCATTGTAATTCAGCCAAGCTTATAATAAAGGCTTCAGTTTGGTTTTCTGCAACTCAAGCTCTATAGCTTCTGAAGAGAAGAGTCTCTTCAAGAGTACACATAGAATTGTTTAGATTGTTTATTTGCATCTGGAGCTGTGCAATTTTATCATATAGCTCATTTTTTCCTTTATCAATTTGTCCAGAGATACTAAGAGCAACAAGTCAGAAAATCATTTTCCTCCCTTACCCAAAATTGTAGAAAGTTTTTTGGTCCCCTAATCCATTAGCAGTTACAGTGAATGGATCAAGATAATCAAAGGCATTAATTTCTTTAAGTTTGAAATATAGTTTCCACCATGGGTCTTCAGTATTCTCTGAGCTCCCAGGAGAAAGTATCTGGAGAGGTTTCAGTAGTTGCAGTGCTAGTGAATTAAGCCAACTCCAGATTCTTAAAAGATTTATCCTTATACTTCTGCTCCTCTAGACCACTCCCAGTACCAATTTCAGTGTTAGTCAGAGTTCTCTAGAGTCATAGAACTTATGGAATGCCTCTCTATATTGAGGGAATATATTGTAATGATTTACAGTCTGTGGTCCAACTAACCCAAAAAATGGGCAGCTGTGGATAGGAAGTCCAAGAATCTAGTAGTTGCTCAGTTCCATGAAGCTAGTTGTTTCAGTTGGTCTTCTGTAGAAGTAGGTTCCAACAGATGGACTGGAAAGCAAGTGCAAGCAGGTGAAGAGGAGCAAACCTTCCTTTTTCCAATGTCCTTATGTAGGTCTCCAGCAGAAGGTGTGGCCCAGATTAAAAGTATGTACCACCATGCTTGCATCTGGGCCTTGCTTTGTCCTAGGCTAGCCTTGAACTCAACGATTCCTTGCCTCAGTCTCCTAGGATTAGGCATGTACTGCCTTGCCTGGGCCTAAACTTTACATGTCCACTGTGCTTCAAGATCTCCTGCCAAGATTCAGGTCAGAAACTTGTATAATCCAGCCTCAAGACCCGGATCACAGGTGTGCCCTCTAATTCTGGATTATAGTTCATTCCAGATACAGTCAAGCTGACAACCAGGAATAGCCATTACAGGTGTGTAAAGTGAAAAAAAGAAAATTTAAATATGTTGTTATTTAAAGAGTTTGCTTTGACCACAGTTTCTGGATCAAAGGTCACTTACCTTCTTTACAACACTTTTTGCACCACTAATCTGATTATTTCAAGCTTAATAATAAATGAGGAACATTTTAAATAAAACAAAAAAATCTGAGTGAAATGTATATTGTAAACATTTTTAAGGGTAGATGATAATAGGCTTGGGGCTGTAAGATTTCTCCCTACATCAAAGCATATCTGGTGATTTATTTTCTTTATTCAGGTCTTGTTAGACAGTCATATTGTTGAAGCTTCATAGTTGAAGCTATTCTGACATTTCTAGAAGACACAATTTCGCAGGAGACCTCCTGTTCCTTACAATTTTTGAGTCTCCTCTTCCACAAAGATCCATGAACCCTAGGTGTAGCAAATGCATTATAGATCTATCAGATAGGACTGAGTTCCACATGGTCATTCTTTTCTGTGGTTTAACTGTGACTATCTGTAATGGTTTCTGTCTATGGCAAAGCTCTAGACAGAGAAGTATGTGAAACTAAGTCATACTGAGAGGGAGAGAAACAGTGTTTCCCATGGAAGAGCCCCTCAAATGGCTACCCAATAACAAATAATCAGCACTGAAGAGATACACATGTATGCAACATCATGCAGACTAAGTAGTTTATATCTGTGTACGTAGGGGAGTGTATAACAACAATTAAAGAAAAAGAGGCCATGAACAAATTTTATGAGAATGATTGGGAGAAAAAAAGTAAAGGGGATAAAATGATGTAATTATACTTCAATTTCAAAAATAACATTTACAATATAATTATTATACATACATTATACATATTACTACAATTAATTACTACACATATTATTATACATATTATACAATTATTATACATATATACACACAATATAATATATTATACATATTTAAGATAGCCATATTTCTTAAGACTTTGAAATTTCTCAAGGGGTCAGGTGTACAATATGTTGGGAGATTTTGTTTAAATCTCTATCTAACAAAATGTTCTCTGGATAACTCTTTTAAGAAGAAGCTCTTGAGATGGCTATTGTGAATGCTCTTCACTCACTGAGCAGAGGGGCATCACTCACTCTCCTGTATGGTTAAGTTCCATCTCTAACCATCAGGACTTACAAGCAGATCTTGTTGATGTCATATTTAGCAGTGCACTGTAGGAGTTGGGAGAGCCAGACACACTGTGCAAACACTGATATTAGTAGTGGAGATGCAGAGGCAGAAGAGCCTTGACCTCAAGGCTAGCCTGGGCTACGTAGAAAGTTCCTGAGCAATCTGCACTATGTAATGAGAGTCCCTCTCCTACCACCATTCCCACAAGGATAGCATTATGAAACATGTTATAATTTATTTTAAATGGAAATATTTCTAGCTGTTTCTGTGCTTAGTAAAGCTTGTACCTTTCTTATCAGCAGTCAATGATTTCACTGCCAAGTGTAAAGATATAAATATAAATATTTCATGTGGTTTCCTCCCTTGGCTCTGTTGTGATGTTTAATATTTATTATATAGCTTATTGTGTTTTTTATTAATACACTTGCATATTGGCTCCAGGGGGTATCATGATATGAAGAAATATGCTAATAATTTTGAGGACTCTCTTATTTCTGCATGGCCTAATTAAAAATAGTTTTGGAGACAGAAAAGAAAATGAATGAATGTAGCAGGATGTAATATGTGTAATTTTGGAGCAAGCTCGGGATACTCTGGGAACTCAGGAGGGCTGTATAACTCAGACAGAAAGAACTGCAGGAAGCAACCCTTGAGCTTGTTATTAATGATGCCAAGGTGGAATATGCTCGAGGATCAGGAAGTACACACAAAGCTGTGTGTAAGGTCAGGACTGAAGCTAAGATGTGTAACCTGATACCTGGTGGAGACCTTGGTACAGCTAAGGATTTCAACAGAGAATTGTAAGACACCTCATAACCTATATGATATATTCTGCAAATACTGAATAAAAACGGGCCAAACTGAGAGAAGAATATACATAAATTATTTATTCTTTCAGTAGTTAAACATAGATATAATCATTTAAAAATAAAAGGTTTTTTCTTTTTTTATTATTATTTTCTATAGTTTTTATTTACATTCCAAATGATTTCCCCTTTCCCGTTTCCTCCCTCCCTGAAAGTCCCATAAGCCCCCTTCCCTCCCTCTGTTCCCTATTCAATCCCCTCTCGCTTCTCTGTCCTGGTATTCCCCTACATCCAGTCTTTCCAGGACCAGGGGTCTCTCCTTCCATCTTCTTGGAAATCTATTGATATGTGAATTGTGTCTAGGGTATTCTGAGATTCTGGGTTAATATCCCCTTAACAGTGACTGCATACCATGTGTGTTCTTTTGTGATTGGGTTACCTCACTAAGGATGATATTTTCCAGTTCTGACCATTTGCCTAAGAATTTCGTGAATTCATTGTTTTTTTTTTAAAAAAAAAGTTTTTTTTAAAATGATTTTTCTCTAAGTTCAACCATTTCAAAGAAAAATTCAAAGTTATCAGTCATTCCTTGTGGAATCAATTTTTTTCAGATTACATAAGACAATTAGAGCCATTGTTGAGCTTTGATAATGAATAAATAATACCTTTTATCAATTTAATACTAAAATAATTCCATGGAAGAAAACTTCTGAAGAAAAATAACTATACATCTCAGGAGAAAATTTTAAACTCTGCTGCCACAGGACTAACTCAGCAGAAAAAATAATAGCCATGGCTAAAACATTTTCAAAAACTAGGGAAGAAAAAAAAAACTTTTTACATTTAAAAATTGAGTGTCTCAGGTGTTTTGTCATAGTGCATGAAAGTTGAGGAACCCTGAAAGGTTCCCCCAAGGTAGTCACAGTAAAACAGGGAGGGAGTCATCGTGACAGTTTTTTCTCACTCTTCAAACTGGACCTTTGATCACACAAGTCTTTATAATTAATTGCCTTCTGCTACTCTGCATTCTGTATTTGTTGTTCATTTAGCTCTTTTCTGGAGGGTAATGGAGGGGAAGTGGATTGGGGAAATCCAGAGGGTGGGTTGGGGAAGCTGGAAGGAGGGAGGGAGGGAAACTGTGGTCGGGATATATTGTATGAGAAAAGAATCGATTTTCAATAAAAAAGAGAAAGAGAAAATATTTAAATGGCTGTGCCTTTCTTTTAGAAAAAACATTTTGAGGTAAATTGTTAAGGAGTTTGTGTACAGTATATTTTATCACGTTCCTTCTTCTCCCTCAATGGGAATCCCTACCTTCTCTAGTCACCCAATTTATGCTCATGTTTTTCTGTATCTCTTGCTTAAAAACAAAAACACATAAAAAAAAACAATTAAAACCATGAAAATTGATATTAAAAATTAAGTCAAGGACTCCCCCGCCAAGTTAAACAAAACCAAATGAAACCAACTCTAGGAAGAGAGAAACAGTAACAGGGAAAGGGGAGGGGGACCCTGTAGATTAGGAGCAGCTTCAAAGAGGGGAACCACACATCAACACTGAATACAGATGAAACTTCACAGCAGTGAACAACTAAAATTGTCGCCTGTGCTTGCCGAATTCCAGGTCACTGCGAACATCAATCAGGAGAAGGCTTTTTTGGATGTCAGCTTCAGGTGTCACCTGGAATCAATTGTCCTGAAAATCCAATAACCTATTAGTTTTTGAGTGATGGCTAAGTCACTGATTGCTTAGGAGAGGCAAACGGACAGCTCCCTGAATTGATTTCATCCTTACTTAGGAGGATTCTTTCCTCATAGAAATGTTGAAATCTTAGTACAGTTTTCACCCCTCATCTTATTAGTGTATGTCAGTTTTAATAATAAAACACTTTTCTCATTTTAAAGAGACAGCTCTTCCACTCTCCTGTCTTTCATTGTCTCCTCATTCTGAGGTGCCCACTCTGCTAATAGGAGAAGCAGACCTTGCTTTTCATCCACCCTTCTCTCTTGTTCTTGAAGGAAATTAAATGACTGAAGACTGCTTGCTATGCAAGTGAGTTCTGTTCACTGCCCTGTAGCATAAACTCTTACAGGCCTGGAACTGGTGGTTAAATATTGGAAAACTTTGAAGTGCCAATACTGGCACTTGACCTATATGTACAAGTGTGTATTTGCATATGTGTATTTGTATGTATATGCATACATACAAAGATATGTGCATATCTTTGTATGTATGCATATGCTTTCTTTAAATAATTTCAAACTACTTAGGATATTCAGTAGATGTAAGTAGTGTATCAAGTTGTTAACCTATATTGTTTCAGAAAATGCACTTTTAATATTTTCAGTGAAGATACAGTTTTTCAGTGCTTTGGTCTGTGATTGTGTGAATATGTCGATATATAACAGATAGAGTGGCTGAGGGCTTTTTAAAACAATTGAGGGACATCTGGGTTCTTTCCAGCTTCTGAGTATTATAAATAATGTTGCTATGAACATAGTGGAGCATGTGTCTTTATTACATGTTCAAGCATCTTCTGGGTATATACCCACAAGTGGTATAGCTGGGTCCTCAGATAGTGCTATGTCCAATTTTCTGAGGAACTGCCAAACTGATTTCCAAAGTGGTTGTACAATCACTTTGCAATTCCACAGTAATGGAGGAGTGTTCCTCTTTCTCCACATCCTCACCAGCATCAGCTGTCTCCTGAGTTTTTCATCTTAGTCATTCTGACTGGTGTGAAGTGGAATCTCAGGGTTGTTTTGATTTGCATTTCCCTGATAATTAAGGCCGTTGAATATTTCTTTAGGTGTTTCTCAGCCATCTGGTATTCCTCAGTTGAAAATTCTTTGTTTAGCTCTCTACCCCATTTTTAAATAGGATTATTTGGTTCTCTAGAGTCTAACTTCTTGAGTTCTTTGTATATATTGGATATTAGCCCTCTATCGGATGTAGGAGTGGTAAAGATCTTTTCCCAATACGTTGGTTGCCGTTTTGTCCATTTACACAATGGAGTACTACTCAGCTATTAAAAACAATGAATTCATAAAATTCTTAGGCAAATGGATGGAACTAGAAAATATCATCCTGAGTGAGGTAGATCAAACACAAAAGAACACACATGGTATGAACTCATTAATAAGTGGATATTAGCCCAAAAGCTCAGAATAGTCATAAAATTCATAAACCACATGAAGCTTAAGAAGAAAGATACTTTGGTATCTTTCAAAGTGAATACTTTGGTCCTTCTTAGAAGGGGGATCAAAATACCCATGGCTCATAGTCAACCAATGGACTGAGCATAGGGTCCCCAATGGAGGAGCTAAAGAAAGGACCCAGGAAGCTGAAGAGGTTTACAGTCCCATAGGAGGAACAACAATACATACCAGCCAGTACCCTCAGAGCTCCCAGGGACTAAACCACCAACCAAAGAGTACACATGGAGAGACCCATGGCTCCAGCTACATATGTAGTAGAGGATGGCCTTTTCAGACATTTATGAGAGGGTAGGCCTTTGGACCAGTGAAGGCTCGATGCCCCAGTGTACGTGAATGCCAGTCAGGTCAGGAAGTGGGAGTGGGGGGCTTGGTGAGCAGGGGAGGAGGAATGGGATAGGAGTTTTTTGGAGGGGAAATGAGGAAAGGGGATAACAATTGAAATGTAAATAAAGCAAATATCTAATAAAATTTAAAAAAAATAAAATAAAAATAAATAAAACATTTGGGTTTTAGGAATGGGAATCCCCAGTAAAATTTTATTTACTTCAAAAACATAAACAAAAAACATATTCATTATTAGGAAAAAAAAGGCTCACAACATCTTACACTTGCTTCACTTATAAAATACAAAGACTATTTGTCTTAGGATTTGTATTCCTATACAAAACATCAAGACCAAGATGTAAGTTGGGAATGAAATGGTTTATTCAGCTGACACTTCCACACTGCTGTTCATCATCAAAGGAAGTCAAGACAGGAACTCACACAGGGCAGGAACCTTGAGGCAGGAGTTGATGCAGAGGCCATAGAAGGATGCTACTTACTGCCTTGCTTGCCCTGGATTGCTCAGCCTGCTTTTTTATAGAACACAGGACTACCAGTCCAGGGATGGCACCACCCAAAAGGAGCCCTTCCCCCTTGATCACTAATTGAGAAAATACCTTACACCTAGATCTCATGGAGGCATTTCCTCCTTTCTCTGTGATAACTCTAGCTTGGGTCCAGTTGACACACAAAACCAGCCATTACACTAATACTTAGTACTTATGAGACGGAGGGGTCGCCCACTATGCTAAAGAGCTGCCTCAATACTTAAGGTCAACCTTCCTTGTGTTAGCTATGTTCTTATGGCAGTATAGGGCTATGAGGTTCTGTACATCCTTTTTTTTTTTGTCTTTGCATTTGGTGACACCAGGCATATAGCTTGAAATCAGTGGTGATTTACATTCACATGACGAATATTGGAAAGTAGTGCAGCTCGGAGGTGATGTTCTAGATGGCACTGGAAAAAAGTAATAGAGAAATATTAGTAATACAAATTAACCATGAAAGAACAGTCACACATCTGTAATTGCTCCTTATGGATGTCATGCTCATGGAGAAAATATTCTGTTGAGGAAACACTACACCCAGGCAGCAAGGAAAGCATTCAGGTTCTTGAGGAGTTCTTATCCACATCATTGCAATGTCAGCTTACAATGAGAAAGCTAAGTTTTATATGAGCCAGCATGCATGTTGGTATTGCACACATTTGCTGATTGCAAATGTGAATTTATTACAGTTTTTGCAAAATAAATTTCATATGAAAAGTCATAGTAATATTTATCTTAGCTGAAAGTTAAATTTCCATTTTCTTTCTACCAACCAATTTTATAATACTTTTAAGTTTGCATATCAGTATCTCTGAATATGTATGAATACACTGTTTTTAAAATGCCAGTTAAGAAAAATCTACCAATAGTTTGTTTATACTATAGTTTCTTAATGGATATTCTGTGCCTAAGTCTGAGATGCATACATGTAGATTTTATTTTATTGTATTTATTGTTTTAAAGCTATATATTTATATGAGTACACTGTAGCTGTCTTCAAACACACTAGAAATGGGCATTGGATCCCATAACAGATGGTTGTGAACCACCATGTGGTTGCTGGGAATTGAACTTAGGAACTCTGGAAGAGCAGTCAGTGCTCTTAACCAGTGAGCTATCTCTCCAGTCCTATTTTATGGTATTTCTAAAACCATACTTTCTTTTGTTTCTGCTCTGTATCATTGATGAGACTCGTAGTTTCTCTTACTGTGATTTCTTTTAGTAGAATATTCAGCTAACAGTGACTTAGCTGAGTTTATCACATTCATCTTGGTTTTGGTGTGGTTTTAGTGCCTTCCTTGACAGGTGACCAAGTGTACACAATCAGTTGTGCCATTTGCAGCTGTGTACAGTATGGCTTATAGTTAAATTTCTTTTTTATTATTTTTTATTAGATACTTTCTTTACATTTCAAATGTTATCCCCTTTCCTCATTTTCTCTCCAAAACCCCTCTATGCTATCCCCCCTCCCACTGATCACCAACCCAACACTCCTGCTTCCCTCTCCTGGCATTCCCCTACACTGGAGCATTGAGCCTTCACAGGACCATGAACCTCTCCTCCCACTGATGTCAGACAAGGCCATTCTCTCCTACCTATGTAGCTGGAGCCATGGGTCCCTCCATGTGTACTCTGATTGGTGGTTTAGTCCCTGGTAGTTCTGGAGGTACTGGTTGGTTCATATTGTTGTTCCTCCTAGGGTGTTGCAAACCCCTTCAGCTCATTGAGTACTTTGCCTAGCTCCTCCATTGGGGACTCTGTGCTCAGTCCAATGGTTGCCTGAGAGCATCCACCTCTGTATTTGTCAGATACTGGCAGAGCCTCTCAGAAGACAGCTATATCAAGCTCCTCTCAGCAAGCACTTGTGGCATCTACAATAGAGTCTGGGTTTGGTAACTGTATATGGGATGGATCCCTAGGTGGGGCAGTCTCTGGATGGCCTTTCCTTCAGTCTGTTTCACACTTTGTCTCTGTATCTCCTCCCATGGGTTTTTGATCCCCCTTCTAAGAGGGAGCAAAGTATCCACTTTGGTCTTCCTTCTTCTTGAGCTTCATGTGGTTTGTGAATTGTATCTTGGGTATTCTGAGCTTCTGGGCTAATATCCACTTATCAGTAAGTGCAAAACATGTGTGAATTTCTTCTTACTTGCTTCTCTTGTCCTCTAGAAATCTTGGTCTTTCCAGAGTCTGAAAAGCTTTCAACATGGTGGTTCCATCCTTGCAGTTAGGTCCTACATTAGATAATACTATATATTATGTTATATTATTATATATAATTATAACTAATATAGATGTAGTATATATAACATAATATTATATAGATGTATATATAATTTATACTATATTACATATACTCCATATACTATATATATTATGTTACATACTATATGATATAGCTATATATTTATATAATATAGATTTGTAATTATAATTATGCATGATAATATATAATATATCATAATATATAATATATATACACATATGTGTGTGTTGTGATTTTAGGTGTGTGCATATAGATATAATAACGCTTTGGCAAAAAAAATAGTATTTCATTCTTACTCACTTAATCTCCATTATAAATGCAAATTGTCATTTTATATTTGAGAAATCTCATTTTTCTATATTATATAATATTTAAGTATTCCTCTAATTATTGTATTTCTTAAAGACATTCTTTGTTCAGTATTTTAAATTTTAAACAAACATAGCATTTACATCATAGTGATGGAGTTTTGGACATAATTGATTTATATGACTAGAACATATGGATTTTCATAAGGAGTCAGACAAAACAATGAGCTAATTCCAGAGGAACATGTGTTATTTTAGTGTCTTATATCACTAACATTAAATAAATAAAATAATTATATTATAAAATATTTTTAATTGATTTATATATTAGCTTGCTTTAAATGAATATTTTATTAATAAGTGTATTGAACTTATATGTTTTTCTATCTCTTTCCAATTACTTGTAATTCTTTACTCTGGTGTTATGTCTATATAAGTATGGCTTTATTTGATAAAATACATTTATATAATATCTATAATACTTTATATATAAAATTCAGAAATGCTAAAATATAAAGTGTATACACACACACATAAACACATGTATATATCCACACATATATATCATCCAGTACTGTATGATTCCAAAGAAATAAAAATAAATAAATTTTATGCATTTAAAATCATATGAGAAAACATTTCTATTAAGTACACCTACATAAACACACACACATCACATACTCACATATACACTATCACAGAAAGCTCACAAATGTACTTCAAATAACTTCACTGAAATAAACTAAAAATTGTTAGAAGCTATTTTTGCCAAGTATAATTGAAATTTGAGTTTAAATACCAAAATCTCTTAGAGATTTTGATGCATGGAAGGTGTATTAGTCAGGGTTTTCTAGAGAAACAGAACTTATGGAAAATCTCTATATAGTAAGGGAATTTGTTGAAGACTTACAGTCTGTAGTCCAACTCTCCAACAATGGTCAGCAGTTGTGAATGGAAGTCCAAGGATCCAGCAGTTGCTCAGTCCCACAAGGCAAGTGGACAGAGAGAGCAAATCTTCTTCCAATGTCCTTATGTAGGTCTCTAACAGAAGGTGTGGCCCAGATTAAAGGTGTGTGCCACCACACCTGGATTTGGGACTTGGTTTATCCTAGATGACCTTGAACTCAGAGATCTTGTCTCAATCTTCTGGGATTCATAGCCACTATGCCTCAAGATCTCCAAGCCAATATCTAGGTCAGAAACTTGTGTCTCCCAGATTAAGATGACAGGTGAGCCTTCCAATTCTGGATTGTAGTACATTTCAAATATAGTCAAGTTGACAATCAGGAATAGCTAATACAGAAGATAATGTCCAATTCTGTAAGGATAATTTAAAACAAATTTAAATAGCCATGAGTTTCTGTGAATCTTATTACACTGTTCTTAATAATACATGTTCCAAATGCCCTTTGAAAAAACAAAAATGTTTTCATCATCTCTCTTTAATTTAGTTTACATGTATGAGTTTGCATGTATGTATGTATGACTACACTCTGTATGTGTGCAGCGGCCATCAAGGTCAAAAGAAGTATTGGATCTCAGTTGGTATTTTGGGAACAAGAACCAAATCTGGATACTTGGCAAGTACAGCAAGTGGTCTAACCACTCAGCAATCTCCACAATCCTTCATTTTCTCTACTTTTAAAGGACAGATTTAGTGTTTTGGAAGTGTTTCAGAGAGGAAATCATTAACAATCAAAATTCTCACAGTCTAAGATATTACCAGGCCTTTTCACTTCTTCTCTCATACATGACCCAGGGTAATAAAATAAGCCATTATCTTTGCAAAGGTCACACAGGAATTTCAAAACAATAGGAGTTAGAATGGTGCATGTTTACCTTGTGAATTATTAAACATCTTAAGAGTGGGTTAAGACACAAGGCACTCAGAGAAAAAAATAAAGACTACAAAATCTTCCTATATATGTCCAAAGAGTTTATTATTGTCTGTTTCATCCTAGGCTACAGACTACAGAACAAAGACAAGGGTCACTGTCATTGATCATCAAGGGGAATGACAAGGTGACAGGACAGAAGGGGCTGTCTGTCTTGCCTCCCAAGACATTCTAAAGGGCAAAACTCAGAGTTGGCTGTGAGCTTCATGGAAAAGCCCAAATTAAGGATAAATAAAACTGATTTTTTTCTTGTTGCATTTATGGTAATCTATTCATTATATATAATATCTTAGAAGACACCATGTCAATCACTGTGGCCAACTTGAAGGATGTAGTTGTACTTAAAGGGTTTCAAAGTGCAGTGCACAGCAAACTTCAGATGATAACAGTATTAGAGACTAATACAATATACATCATTAGAGACATTTTGCTCTCAGTGACAGAGAAACAAGAGAATTCGATACAGACAGCAGATTCAGTCTGGCATTGGCCTTCCTATTTTGATGTCTGTGTGACACCTATATCCTTAACTTATTTCTATATGGTCATGAACACCAGCGGTCTGAGCTGGAACAGAATTCCTGTTATTCATTCATTTGTGTAAAACTGTAGTAACTGGGGCTACTCAGGTACATTTTAAGATTTGTTTTACTACATTCACACTAGGGTTTGACTGTAGGGCACCAAGACAACAATTTAGTCCAGAACACATGTGGTCTTATTCCTTTCAATGACACTCAGAAAAATGTACAGCTATGAAGTTACTGCCTAAAAGAGGCATCTATTCCCCCAGGTGATTCATATGACCAAATTGTGAACTATAACTCCTATGTGAGGTTAATCTTTAGCCATAACACCCTGCATCTAGATACTAATGAAAACTAGTTAACAGTCTCCAAAATGGAACATAAAATAAATACACCACAATTTCAAAATTATAAATAAATGAAAACTATTTAAGGCTTGATAACATGGAGAGACAACAAAGTACATAATTTCATAATTTCTCTGAAAAACTGTAGATAGGCCTTCGGGAGTTTCCCAGGAGAAAACTAGGTCTGTAAGTAGAAGTCATAGAACACAGAGGACAGAATGGCAGATGCTAAGTATTCCTCAGTTGTAGAGTGATGAAAATTGGGTGTGCAAGGAGAGGAACAGAGCAAAAGGACAAATTACCTATATTCAAATATAAATTTACCCAAAGATTTCAGTAATCACTGAGTAAGGAAAAATACACACCATCGCACAATGGAAAAGTATCTTTTACTCCAAACACATGAAATATTTAAAAAAGAAAATGTTCAGCACAAACAATGTCATCAAAAGGCACAGAACTAGAGAGGGAGCCAATATTTAAAGTACCACAACACAAACTTTAAAAAAGCAACTACCTCAAATGAATAGTTTAGCAGAAATACAAAAATTGGTGGTTCTAGCATAAGGAAAAGTAGATATCACTGGCAGACAAGCAACATGAGAATATTTGGCACCTACACAAAAATCAACCCTACTAAGGTTTTTAGTAAGCTGATAAGTTGGAGTTACCGCTCACATTCTTGCTAGTTACCTGTTGCAACACCTTAATGCTACTTGATTATTACATAGTATTCTTGCAGCTTACAATAAGGACCTTTCAGTTCTGTAATCATTGCCTGGGCTTTCAGTTCAGGATATATCATCCAAGAGGATTAAACTATATTTGAGACACATGTCTTCTGATTTGTTATCCTCAGTGCTAGTTCATGCCACCTTCCTGCTGAGTGATTGTTTGTGCAGGCTGTAGGCTAGCACCCATGGGAATCTGAGCTCTCTGCACCACTGAGCCTCCTGTAATCTATTGTATCTCACCACCTTACAGATAAAACTCATTCATTTTATTTCTTTGCAGGGATGGAAGGAGCTATTGGAAGTTGATGGCTGCTGAGGAGGGAGCGAGTCACACTCTTCACTGAGAACATCTCTGACTTGTGTTCTAGTAGATGCTCACACACTAGCATGCCTATAAGCGGCACTAATTGGATTTACAGGTTATTAATTAAAATAAATTAAAAGACAAGAAGTTGGAGCTGATGGCATCAGGGGCATTAAGGGAGATTTGAAGGAGGAAGGAGTGGAAGGAGATAATGAATAAACATAAAAATCTATGGAAACTTCAAAACATAAAAAGGTCTTACTTTAAAAATAATAATTTGCTAAAGCTGGGGATGAGCTCAGTAATGAAGTGCTTAACTATGACGTGCATGATGCTGGGTTCAATCGACAGTACCAAGCATCAGTCTAACATCATGTACTAAATGGCATTATGTTCAATTATATAGTGATCATAAGTGAAGTTTTACATATTAAAAGTGGTTTCAGAAAAAAAAACTAAAAAAAAAGTGGTTTCAGAATTCAGGATTCTCATTACTTATTTTTCTTTTACAATCTTATGATTTATTTGTTAAAAAAAAATACTAGGATGCTCAATGACTCAAGGTAAACACAGATAAACACATGATGATGGGATTCAGAGACACGAGATGAATGTTCACATGTAAAAAGAAACTAAATCTCATTAAGAAATGTAAGGCAAGGGACTCTGTCTTAGCCAGTGTTTCTGTTCCTGCACAAACATCGTGACCAAGAAGCAAGTTGGGGAGGAAAGGGTTTATTCAGCTTACACTTCCACATTGCTGTTCATCACCAAAGGAAGTCAGGACTGGAACTCAAGCAGGTCAGGAAGCAGGAGCTGATGCAGAGGCCATGGAGGGATGTTACTCACTGGATTGCTTCCCCTGGCTTGTTCTGCTTGCTCTCTTATAGAACTCAAGACTACCAGCCCAGGGATGGCACCACCCACAATGGGTCCTCCTCCCTTGATCACTGATTGAAAAAAATGCCTTACAGCTGAATCTCATGGAGGTATTTCCTCACCTGAAGCTCCCTTCTCTGTGATAATCTCGCTTGTGTCAAGTTGATACATCAAACCTGCCAGTACTGTAACTTAAACATTAAGATGAAAATTTACATCTTAGAAAATCTAGCAGAAAAATAACCACATTCACACGCATTTAGAAGTACTGAAATTGGATATGCTATTTGAAAATTTAGTTTCCCAATTTGCTTTCTCAAAACTAAAAAGCCTTTGTCTAGGAAGTCCTGCTTCTAGGAATTAACCTAACAAATTCACTCAAATACCTACTCAGCGGAATTTTAGTGCAGTTTTATAATTAACATTTAAGTGATCTTAATTCTCATTAAGAGGGTTCTAATTAGTTAAATTATGGGTAATTTAACTATGAGTTACTACCTGAGCAATCAAAAAGAATCTACGGCATATGGATATACAAAGCAAGAAGTGAAGAGGGGATTTGGAAGTGAGGGGAGAGATTTTTCTCTTTTCATTAGGTTCAATTTTTATGATTAAACTAAACTGTAAAATTTTAAACTCCAATAAAAATTAACATTAAAGCAGATTTACAAATGCTACATCAGTTATAATTGTGAGGTAGATATTAGAACAGGAACACACACACAATCTTATTTTGATTTGCTAATGCTCCAATTTTTGAGATTCTTTTTTTCATTCAGGCTTAAAGTTGATGTGGACTTTTTAATTTTTTCGTTTTCTTTTTAAAAGAAATCCTTCTTAAAGCAGCATTTTAAAGAAACAAAGGAAGGATAAAATATTAGTATTAAACAACTCTTAAAAAACAAATGTCCACTTGAGATTTAATTCTTTGTGTAATAATGACAAGGAGCATTCGCCACATCGGTATGTGACTGTATTTCATTTTGAGTAAAATTTAAAATTATATGTATTCTAAGGAGTTGTTTTAAAATATTTTTACTGATCTATTGTCAGTAAATGTTTGATTTGAATACTTATCTACTTATCTATATTACCTGGAGTCATATAAAAATTCTTCAGGCAAGAAGGCATGCTTAATTAAAATATTTAAAGATTGGTGGTAAAAATATTTAAGACACTCTGTTCTCAACAATACCTCCAGTCTTTATTTCCTTGATACATATGTAAACGTGGAAATTTTAAGTTAATTTCCTGGATCCTCACTATACTGCTGGAGAGTCCTTGAAATTCTTCTTCTTTTTTATATAGATTTATTTATTTATTATATGTAAATACACTGTAACTGTCTTCAGACACTCCAAAAGAGGGAGTCAGATCTTGTTACAAATGGTTGTGAGCCACCATGTGGTTGCTGGGATTTGAACTCAGGACCTTTAGAAGAGCAGTCAGTGCTCTTAACTGCTGAGCCATCTCTCCAGCCCGTCCTTGAGTTTCTTAACTGATTAGTTGTCAGGTTACCCTGACATCTAAGGACTATTACAGCAGAAATAAGAGGCAGTCTTGCAGGCACGTTCATTGTCACAGACAAGAATTTTGTTGATCAGCAGTCGTTTTCCTATGCAATCAAATATGATTATAAAATTATTTTAAAAGGTTGTAACATGGAAATAGCCCAGCAGCAAATTTACATAAACTTGGGGAAAATATGCTAAACTTAAGAAGAGCAAAAATGTAACAATACTGATATTAATATTAGTGTTACAGTAATGTAAATATTTCAAATCACTAATATGTTTTAATATATTTTAATATAATTCATAAGTGCACATTCTTTTTATATAATATTTGGCTGCATTGTTCTTTATTATGGGGGAGTTTTATTTAGTATGATTTTGAGATGATTAACTTATTTAGTAAATCTAGATTGTGTTTTTGTAAAGACGATATATGATTGGAAAGACAGAAAGTATATTAGAAATGGAAAGTAAATATTGATATAGTTAATCAATTTTGCAGGGGCAAATGTTCTGAAAGCAAACATCAGTATTTCATTAATTTGAAAGCTTCATTTCTTATACAGCATTTAGTAAAATGGGTTTAATTTGAAAACAATCTTTTTGGCATGGGTTCCATCAGATAAACCTCTAAAATGGTATTTCTAGATAATGAACTTTTATTTCGTTTGTTCTATTTGGGGTTTTATTTGTCTAGTTCTATGATAATCTCTTCTCTTGATCTTATATTTAAACCAAAGTTTTTGTTTTCGGGAAGCGTGAAATTGAATTATTATTATTATTATTATTATTATTATTATTATTATTACTATTATTATTATTATCAGTTTTAGTAACTAGTATTGGTTTTGTTCCTCCTAGCGCTATTTGCATTTTATAGAAATCAAAACTTTCATGTTAATGGTGAATTGTTAATACTCATCTAGTTGATTTCTTTGGAATAAGTTCCTTTTTATCTTTATGAATTGTTAATAGAGATCAGGTGTTGGCTAAGCTTGCGAGGCCTTGGTTTGCTTCGGTTCCTCTATCTGTGGAAGGAATGATGGGCTGTCTGTGGACCTGAAACAAACAAAGTTCTTATGCTACAGCTACACATTTTGAATAGTTTTAGACCCAAACTAAGTCATAAACATGAATTAGAACATGTGGTTAAGGCTGAAATCTTGGGGTTTCTACCACAAACAGTGTCACTGAGCATATTTCTACTATACAGTTGCACAAATGAACGGAAAGTGGAACAGAGTGACTGATCTCACAAGGCTTCCACAATTCATTCCTCAGCTGATAACATTAGCATAGACTTGACTTCAAGTCAGACTTTGGAATTCTGAAAAGCAAAGAGGCCAGAATGATATGGGTACTCTGGTGCAGGCAAGGTTGAAGGCTGGGGCAGAGAGAGTAGTTGTTGGACCCAGCTAATGAAAAGCATCCCAGGACCAGCCTGGGTCTTGCTTACTGTCTTTGGCTTGTTTTGCTGCACATTCTCTGCTAAAATTATTCCCCTACAGCCCACTAAAATCCCCATGAATTACCCCTTGAAAGATTTCTATCAAGTGTAGTAGTCGACAGTTTTAACCCTGGCTCTTGGAAGTTGGGGAAGGTTGGGAATTCTTACTCAATACCCTTTGCATAAGAGAGGGGCGGGAGTAAAGACAACAAATAAATAAAATACAGGATTTCCAATGCTTAGCAGGTGCTTCCCACTTTAAGATAAAATTGATTTATTGGAGAGGGGCTGATCAGAAGATAAAGTCCACAAACTCTAAAAGACTATGTATTGCAACTCCTGTGCCAACTGTCTCTGTGAGGTAAGGTGGAAATGAACCGGTCTTGGAAAACCCAGTACAAGTTCCAATACTTGTTTCCACAGGTAGATGTCTAAAGTTCAATTACCTTCAAGACATTTTTCAAATATGACCAACTGGTGAGCTGGAGAAAATAGTTTTAGTACTCAAGTTCAAGTAACTTGCAGAAAGACATTATAATAGCATATATACACTCATTTTATTTACTTTCATAAATATGAATTTAAGTCTAAACTCAATGTTCAAATACTTCATTCTCAAGTTTTGATTTTTAATTGAAATTGATGATATTTTCCCTTGAAAGTGTAATGATCATACAACTCTCATCAATTGTACAGACCTTAAAAATGGTTTATATTTTTTTTTTTTAGTGACTGGAAAGTAGTGTTGGGAGGTAATCAACAAAACACAAAATTTCTACATGTTCCTTTAATGTCAATCGAGAAAATGAAATAATTTTACCATAAATTTAAGAAGAGAATGAGTAAGCAGTGGTTTATTTTGTTTGTAATTAATAATCTTCACCAACACAACACAACAAAACCGAACCAAAGAAAACTGTAACAAAGAACTTTGGGTGATATTTGACTGTTTTTGTGACTTCTGAAACTGATTTAATGGGATCAAAAATGCCAAACAAGAAAGGGGTCTATTCCAGAATTTTAGTGGGAGCTAAGGGCATTTGAAATATTTAATTGGGGTATCTTTCACATATTCTTTGTAACATTTTATAGTAGCTATGACAAATCTTAAACAACACAAGTTTACTTGTAGGTTTGAAAGCCAGACACTCTCTTCTGACTTCATTGGGACAAAATCAAGTCGTTGGAAAATCTGGGCTTCTTTTGGAAATCTCTAGCAAAAAATATCCAGCATTTTGAATTTGAAAAACAACATTGTTATCTAGGAAGTTCACAATGCAAACTGCACAATTGATTTATAAATCATCCCACCAAATTAATTTACACTTTTGCATTTGCCAATCCTGCTTCCAGGGATATATATCTTTATTCTTCACTGTTAGATTTCAGCTTCTAGCATCCATGTCTCAGGTAGATGCCTTTGACTTCTCTGTTTCTGGTTTCATGATGAAAGACTGAGCCTTAAGAAGTCCTTTCTGGCCCTGATCATAGGTGGGGAAAATCCTGTACTTGTTAGAATTAGACATTGTGGTTAGAGTCTACTCATTCTCATGAACCACTTTAACCTAAGGTCTGAACTCTAATCAGACTTTTAGACATCTCTTTCCCTATTAGGTACCATATTTACGGATTCTGGATACCAAGACACAGCCTTAGCTATTATTCTACCTACCACACTACTATAATCTATATACAGCCTCCAAAATATGAGTGAGTCATTGGTAATTCTACAGTGTTTTAACTTACCAAATAATTTATATCTGTGCACTAAATATTTTAGAATTTTTCAGACTAATAATATAAATATAAATATGATCTATAGTCAGAAACTTTTAAAAATAATACAGCATTCTTTATAATACTAGAGTTACAACATTGTAGAAGTCTCAGGGAAATTTTAAAAGCATTGCAAAATAGTCTAGAAGACCAATCAAACAGACAATAGTTCAACATAAAATCACATGAAATATTTTCATTTCTACTCAAATAATGTAGCATAGAGGAATTACAATATAAATATTATCTATCATAAAAGATCATTAATAAGAATCATCCGATCAATTGCAAGATGTTTTCTTTGCCAATAAGATCCTTCAAACTCTATCTTCTTTAGGCTTTATACAAGTTAAACATCTTTTATTTAAAAACAAAAAAATTAAATATCAAATCTAATATGTGCTGAATCAGAAACTTTTCATCCTAATATGGTGTCATAAGTAGAAAATTCTGCACCCAATGTCATGTGATGGGCATCTGTCAAAAATATGGGTATATAGTGTTGAACTGTGTTAATGTCAAATGATAATTATAAGGTAGGTTTGGTGCATTTAAGAATTTTCATGTTTAAATTTGTGCTCCATCTACAAGATAGATCATTACTTACAAGTAAGTATTCCAAAATTGAACCCAAGGTCCAAACTAAACACTTTGTTCTCCAGTATTTCAGTTCAGGGATACTCACTTTATATGTAGACTCCTGATTATGAAACAGTCAAAATTCCTTTTTTTCTCATAGTGACACATGGAAGTTCAGTAGCAGGGACAGAGTGACCCTCATCAGAGAAACTTCTGTTGCAGTAGATGGCTATTAATATAGGAATCCACAACTGGTCAAGGTGCATTTAATAGGAGAGTGTGCAATGCTCAGTGCTCAGTGGGCCATCTATATCAGACCCCTCCCCCCAGGTTCCAGGATCATTGCCGAAGAGAACCCTGAAGATTCAGAAGAGCAAGAGGAGGTGGACACCTTCAAGGAAACTGTTTTCTGGACACAGCATTTGAGCTTCTTAACAGACAAGAAACTTTTCTCATTATTGTGTTTACTATGCTGAAAGATATTTTCCTAGGAACATCTCATCCAAGAGAGTATGCTCTTAGTCTTTTCATACACTCTTGGGGTGTAGGGTTTAACTTTAATGTAACAAGGATAAGGACTGCTAACATTTGACCAAAGATTCCTTGTCCAGTCCAGGTGGCCCTCAGCAGCAGTTTCTACTGAACCTATGGGCTCAGCCTATACACTATCTTAGTATGGAGACAATGAGCCCAAGCACACCTGGACAGCTTGTCATTCCCTTCTCAACAGACAGCAGGGGCCTTATTTGAATTGATTTTCCCTGTTCTCGAAATTCACGTAAAACTAATAGGCAGCTGGCCTCTATGACTGAGTACTGCATGGGCTATCTGCTGTTGTGAACAGTGGGTTGGAGATTGGAACTATATATGAAGAAAGATGAGTTTAAGAAACAGCCTGGTCTTGCAAAAGGATTGCTGGAACATAGATTATTCTTTCTGGAGAAAGATATTCTGTTTATTATCATCATTTTTGGTTTAGGAATAAATCGGCCCTTATTGTAATCTATCAGGGGGTGTAAAGGGAACTTTATCTTTAAAACTCTGAAATTTAGACAAATGTGTATACTATTATACAAAATCATTATGAATATATTGAAGAAATTACCAATGTTTCTTGCTCAAAAGATGTGAGAAATGGAAAAAGTTTAAAATATTCCCATGTTATTTCTCATTGATATCTGCTCTGTATAAATCTTATTATTGGTTTTCATTTTGCATTTTTCTTTATTATGAAACTAAGATTTTATTATTTTCCTAACAATTTTCTAAGGAACAAATTCCTGTGTTCTCTGGTAGTTCTGGTATTGTGGGAATGAAAATTATTACTGAAGAAAAAACTTAGAATTTTTTTCATTGATAGAAACACAATGCATTGCTATTTCTTATGGGAGAAGTGTTAGTGTGACATTCAGCCTCCGAGAAATAGAGATAATCTTTCTCATCCCTAGGAAAAGGCAGGCACAGTAACTTGAATGAATCTCAGATATCTATTTTCTCCTGAACAAAAAAGTTATAGGGGCTCATTATTCATTTCAAGTTCACAAACTATAATGCATTGAAAAATGTCACTGGGTATAAAGTCATACTTACATCGGCAGTACCTGAAATCAATTCTGCATTAAATCTGGCTACTCTGCAGTTCGACGTTTTGTTTAATAGTCCTTAGGTGTGAGAAGGCCTCTGAGCTCTCATCTCCTTTGAAGGAAAAACCGAGAAAAGAAGGTCAAACCACTCTGTCCTGGCGTTCCCCTACATCCAGTCTTTCCAGGACCAGGGGTCTCTCCACGGAGAAAAGAGGGAGGGAAGGGGGCTTATGGGACTTTCGGGGAGGGAGGAAACGGGAAAGGGGAAGTGATTTGGAATGTAAATTAAAAAAATAAAATAAAATAAAATTAAAAAAAAAAAAAAAAAAGAAGGTCAAACCACCTTCATGTGTGTATCTTACAGAGCTCAACCAATAGCCTGTAGAGGTAAGAGTTGGTGAGAACGCTTCCTTCTTAGAATAGTGCCCCACATATGTTTCTGCCTGGAGAGCTTGGCCTAATACCTTTCCAAATGTCTAACTTCTTTTGCTGTTAAGGTCTATTCAGAAACTCAGAATTAGTATTTCAAAGAGCCCTAGAGAATGACTGTGTAATGGCAGTGGGTCTGGGATGCTCCTTCACTCACATTCTAATTGGTAAGGTCATTTGCGGGACTGTTGGATAATCAGTTGATCAGCATGATGGAGACCTCCCCCCTCCCCCGCCCCTGCATCACAGAAATCTTGTGGCTTCATAAAATGGATACAAGTAAATTAATTTTAAAGGTGATTCCTCCTTGACCACAACTTCTAACCTCATAGAAAATATGGGCTCATATTTTGATTTTGTGGAAGACAGTATATGTTTTCTTAACCACTCTCTGTGAGAGGAATGTGCAAAGCAAACCTATGTTGCAATTGAATAAGTTTGCAAATAAAAATGTGGCTTGGAAATATACAGTAACATAAATATTCATTGTAATTAAGAAGGCAGCCCAGTCCCCAACAGGGTCCAGATATTTGATTCAACTTAAATGTAATTAGAATATATATCATTTAAAATATGCAGCAGCACTATGCGAAGAACACAGTGGTCAGAGTCTATGTAAAGATAATAGCACTTAAGAATAGTCGGGCTGGGGTTGGGAATCTTGAATATTGAATGTGTCAGAACTATTTAAGTTATCTATCAAACATGGCAATGCTGGTGTAAGGTTTTCATTTTGATTAAACCCAAGAAACAATATTTTGTTTAATATGATCACTATGTGGTTGACTTAAAATAATACTTTCTAAGTGACATGAAAACTGTGCTATCATAATGAAGAACATATTCCGATTAAAAGAAACCATGTGAAGGTGGTATTCTGCAAGGGAACAAAAATGTTTTCTTTGGTTTGTTCTTGCTGGACAATACAATCTTGCTCTTAATTGTCAAAGATGGTTTACCCACTTTAAGCAGCACATGGACATTATATATTAAACTTTCTTGCATTAATCAAGATAGAGTCTATGTTTGATTTCCTAGATAACAGAAATAGATATGTAACTGATATAATATATGTACCTATATTTGAATGCAAATGTGAACTTGCTTCAAAATAAATTATGGAAGAAGTCAAAGTATAAAAGAAAAGTTACAATTGTCTAGAGACATTCCACCAGTGCTTGAATTGATTACTGAGAAACTTATTAAATATTAGATCTCCATTTAGCTTCCCAATTCCATTTATGGACAAAGCAGAGAACTCAGAGGGAATAGAAGTTCTTCTGATTGCTCCTATGTAGTCCAGGATCTAGACAACACACACACACACACACACACACACACACACACACACACACCCCAAGTCACACAGCCTTTGATTAGAAGCTGCAGGGCATTCTGCCTTGTCTCTTGGGTTGGTTAATTCTCACATGTTCAAGCCATTTTTCCAAACTGGAAGCAGGATGAATGGTAGGGGATTCAGCTGCAGCAACTCATTTTCCTAGAACCAATCCAGACATGTAACTGGAGTTAGCATTCTAACCAGTGTTCTCTCATACTTTCTTCTAGGGACTCTATGTCTTTTTCTAGCTCTGTGTTTAGAGCAAGCTTAGTCCATAAAAGCAGTTTGAACTGTGTTATCATATGTTAGTCTTGATTCAGGAATAGTAACAAATCTTTAGCTCTTCACAGAAGTCAAGTTTCCTACCAATAAATTTAATTCTTGGATTTGTGTGAAGATACTATTCTTGAGTATTCCCATATACTGATTGTATTTAAAACACTTGGGGAGATCTTGGGAGTGAGAGGGATATAAAATGAGAAGAGCAGTTTCCGAGTCTTTAAGAAAAGCCTCAACGACTTTAACGATCAGTTACATAATTTTTCTAAAATTAGCAAAAGGATATCTTATGCCTGAAAATGTCAGGAGCCCTGGAAATCTCATCTAACAACGACAAAAAAAAAATATTGTCATTATTTTCTTCCTGCTCTATATTCATTTTTAGTAACCATGGAAGCAATTTGAAATGAAATACAACAGTTAAAGCAAGGAAAAGGGAAATGGATGCCAGAAGTAAATGGGAAGAGGAAAAATAGTACAGTGTGTTCCACAGCACCCCCACACCCCCCTCTCGGGACTAAATGTTGCAAACTAAACTCTTAGTCTTCCTTTTGAAAATCTGTGACCATGAAATTATAGATTTGATCCTGAATTCGTTTTGTTGCATTTGTTCTGTTAAAAACACATGTTTGGCTTCAGGTTATTTGCCTGGGTTTCTTGGAGAAATTTCACTTTTTTCTATTTTATTGATGAAGATTGAAGATGATGCACCACGCGCTGCTCTAGCATGTGTGGGGTCTGCTCAATACAGGGCATCAGCTATGATGATTATATACGATATTATATATTATATACGATATTACGGCAAGAGCTTGCTGTTACTTTTCAGGTATTCATTACTTATAATACATTTCTGATAATGGTTTGTAAATAGAGTTCATGCGTTTAAGGTTGCTATTTGATTCGATCACAATGAGAGTCACAATGAAAGTAAAGCCCCTGGATGTTGTCTCGCTTTCACTCAGTAGGTGAGCACACACCAGGTGAGAGACTGACCTGGAATCATTTTGGTTTGGGGATTGTCATTGCCAAAGTTGAATTAAGCTGCTATAGAAAAATATTCTGTACTTAGTAATTTATGAACAATAGGGCCTGTTCCTCATAAATAGACTTTTCTGTGTCCTTATACAGCAGTAGTAGCTAAGCATTTCCATCAAGATTTTATATAAGGACTGTCTCATTCATGAGGAGGGCACAGCTCTTATAATCTGACAACTTTCTAAAGTCCCTATCTCATAATAGGACCACACTCTGTAGTTAGGATTCAACATATGGCATTTGAAGGTATACCAACAAGTAAATAATAACAATGGGTAAGCGAAGGTTTTTATCCTTATGGGTCATGTGGTAAACACCATATGCTAAGAAAGGTGGGCATAATCAGAAGGGAGGTTGATGTCTGATTTTAGTTTCTGCATTAATTCCAGGTTTCTCTTGCCTGGCATCCTCTCCTAGTGTTGGTTTATATTTGTGTGCCTTACTTTAAATGGTTATTCATTACTATCCTTCAATGAGTGGGCTTTGACCCAATGGACTTTTCTATTGGACTTCCCTGTTATAAATTTTAACTACAATAAGACATGAACACTTATTTTGTTAATTTATTACTCACCATTCATAAGTTTATTAATGACTAATATTATTTCAGTCCCAGAAATACATACATAAATGAAACTTATTTCTCAATTTTCAAGGAAGTTGATCTCTTTGGAAAGACACTAGGAAACAAGCCATCGTAACTTAATTATATGACTTTAGGTTTAATTTACAATTTGCATGATTTTTACATAATCTCACAGGCTAACAGTAGATGGAGTAGAGGATCTGAGGAACTTGCTTAAAAAAAAGTAAAGCTTTGTTCAGTGCTGACAAACAAAATCGACCTATAGGTCTTATGGAGAATCTACCTCATCTCAATGCAGAATGAAGCGTAAGGAATTTATCAGCAGCTGCTCTTCTTGTTCATTTCACTGTGATGCTCAACAACGGATCTCATTGTTTCACATCTTTAAATACGCTGTGGAAAACATTAGTCAGGAAATCACTCATTAGCAATGATGTTGGCATGAGTTAATAAACTATTGGGCTGCGCTTATATGTTAGATCCCATGAAGCCTGGTTCACTTCTTACCAGAACAAGATAGAGTGGTAGAGATCAACACTCTGATAAATACACGAGTCTAAGGAAATACAGAAATCTGTATAGTGGGCATATTGTGGTCAGCGAAGATGGAGCAATTATGAAGACAAAGGAACCCTCGCCACAAGCTAAGATGTATATGATGAAGACCACACCCACCAAGAGTTAAGTGTATTCAATTTTTATAACTGGTTTTAGGACAAGTATCATAATCAGAGCTCTAAGCAATTAGTATTGGATAATCAATGATAAGTTATTGGAGGAACACCAAAAATAATATTTCTTCTATCCCTTAAATACATGAATTCTTTCATAAATCTCAAAGTGCAGGCTTGGGCAAACATCTTCAGGATTATTTTCTCACTCTCTCAGTGTTTCATTAAGGGTGAAACTTGCCCCAGAATGACCGGAATACCCAGAGAAGCTTCCTGTAAATCTTTTCCATCTGATACATGGTCACCTGCAGAGATGATTGACAGCTGGATTTGGAAAGCCTCCAGGCCTTTTCAGGAATGATTGCTGTTGGAGCTGAGTAAATAAAATTTTCTTGGGACACAGCATATTTGGAGTTCAATCTAGCTTCAGCTGCGGTCTAAATTATAAAAATTCCACAGAGGTGCTGAACATATCCACAGTCATCTCAGGTCCATGAGCTGTGGCTAGATGCCCTTGTATCACTTGGATCAGTCTCTCATGAATTCTCTGCACTCTTTCAACTGTAGTTAAAACGTATGCCAAACTGTAGTAGAAACTTGTGCCTAATAGCCTTCTGTTACTATATTGAGTGAACCCATTCATGTATCTGTCTTCCCTAATTCTGAACCCATGAAAAAGGACATCAGTCAGAGAAACGTGGACACATACATTCAAACTGACACTAAGACAGACTCACCTTCGACCTTGTACATTTTAGTCACTTTGCTTTCACACAAAGCAGAGAAACAACCTTAAAGCTGCAAGTTCCAAGAATCTGCTTTAGTCTCTGCATTATTGGAGAAAGGACCTGTTTTCTTCTTGAATAAATAAAGAAAATCTTCAAAGGGGCTGGATGTGTAGCTCAGCAGTACAGTACTTATCTAGAATGGACAAGTATCAGCAAATCCAAAGAAAAAGTTACTAAGTAAGAATTCTGTTATCTACCAAACTATGCAAATACAATCACATCTACACTTAGATATCATCTTTCCCTTTCTTGTTAGACTACGATGTGACCCACCATGCTTCAAACGCCAGTTCTTTCACTTACACTCGGAATTGTAGTTTTCAGGAAACTTGAGCTTCTGTTTCTCCATTTCTTTCATGTGCCATGACCTTGCCCCTTCCCTTCTCAAGTAATTATTTGATCTCTTCTAGCACAGAAGCGTTGTTCTTGACTTAGTACTATCCTCAAGTTGTACGACATGGCCTCTTCTTCACAAATATTAATTTTTAAGAGGCAAAGATGGTAATATTTGAGAGAAGTTATCGATGAGACATATCTTCAACATCCTACTCCACAGATCCATGGGGGTATGAGCTATGTAACTCCAAGCATGTCATGTGATACATCCTATGAAGAGACCCACATTATGATCCTGCAAGGGACTTTTAATGAGCCCTAGTTGTGAGAGGAGGTTTGTGTGAAAGGAAGGATCAGAGAAACAGAGTATGCAGGAGACAGATGTAAGTCAAGAGGTCCCCGTGATTTGTGAGAAATGGGAAAGCATAGGAAAATTGAAAAGTAAGTGAAAAGCTATAGCAAAAGGGAAAAACCAGGTCTACTGTAAAAGCGAGTTTGAGCAGAAATAAAAGACAGTTCCCATGAGAGAGGGACAGAGTTGGGACCAGGAGCATGAGCTCTGGTCTTGGTCTCAGATATGAGGAAACACAGACACCTAAAACTGAAGAATGCCTCAAGTGCAGTGTGTATACAGTTATGGTGATGCTAATGGTCACACCAAGACTTTGACAGGATAAAGAGTAAAGGTCAGGGACTTCATGGGAATTCATAATGATAAGGGGTTTGAACTGTGGCTTAGGAGAGAATTAGCTCATGACACATTAGTTGATAAACTGAAGATTAAAAGATTGGAACTTGAGATTAGAGTCATCTCATTTTAAGTTACTAAGGACTTGCTATCCAAAATTCATGGAGGGCATGAATATTGCACTACTTATGCATAATTTTGATACAAAGAGACACCAGAGGTTTCTTATTCAAAAAATAAAGGTCATCCTCAGCGGCGTGCAGGTGAGGTAGATGTAGTGATGACATATGGATGTAATTCGGAGGGTAAAGAGATAAATGAACAATTCTCTATCGGTAATCCTAATACCCAAAATGTATTCTTAAGTCAGGCATTTTATCTTCTATGGCCTGGAGAAATATTCAAATAGTCACCACTAGGACTTGCTAATCGACTCAGAGAATTAGTCCAGGTGGCTACAATCCACACCATCTGCTTTGGATCCTCTTTCCAGTCTGCTGTCCTGGATTTCTCTGCCATTGGCATCGTGTCTTGGAAACCTTCCCTCTGCCTGGCCCCAACAGATTGATTACCTATTTGGACAGTCTGCTCTGCTTTGGACAATCACTGCAGCATGTACAGCTTCTCAAATTACCCTCCCCAGCAGCCGCGACCAGCTGTAAGTGGTGTCTCACCTTTCTTTGCAGCTCCCTGGACAATTGCTGTGCCCATTTGGGGGTGGGGCATTGAGAGGATCCACTGCTATGTTCCTAGACTGGACAAATTCTGTGTTCAAATTGCTGTTGGAAACCCTGACATGGTTGGTACATTAGCTGTATGTTACAATATTCATAATCATATAAGATAAAGTATGAATCCTAAAGGGATATAACCATGATGAGCAGGAAGCTTGCTTCCAAACACAATGATGTCCTGACAGGAAAATTTGACTCAGATCAGAAGAATTGGTAGGATATTTTTTTTTATGTTGGAATAGCAGCATGATATTCACTGAATAGTTATTATGCTTCGTGTAATTTAAAAGCGTCACCGGAAAGACGATAATAATTTGGGAATCTATTGGGTTTGAGTGAATTTGAATATACGAAATATTTCGGTGTTTGCCTTTAGAATTTCTTAAACAGGGCAGCCTCAGACATACTTCTACCTAGTTTTCAGTGAAAAAAACAATTGTTTCATATTAGCTGATTGTCTATTCAACACAGAGAGCTCAGGGTGGTTTGTTTTGTTTTTCTTTTTGTTTCTTTGTTTGCTGCTGGCTTTCTGAGTGATTCATACTGCTGTGGAATGAATGGGCAGGAAGTTGCTCTTCCTCACTCATTGATACCCTGTAGCATCATCCGCATCATCCATAACAAAGCCAGTACTGCCCTCAGAACCCAAATAATTTAATTTTTTTTCTTGCTTTTTTTTTTTTACCTTAAGCTGTTGTGTTACCCTGGGGACTTTAGTGTCCACATCTGCAATTGGACTGGTTGACGTAGTCTTTCAAAAGCTGTGACGTTTACATGAAGTTGTTAAAGTGACTCTGGTTTTACAATAATCTACAGCACAGGCACACACTTTACAAAGCCGTTCTTTAGATTTTCCTCAGTGGGCATCAAGCAGGGAAACATTAGTCATGTGGGTGTAAGCCTTTCTCTTTCAGAGTAGGTCCTCAGCTCAGGGTAGGAAATGATGAATATCCTGTCACAGCAAGTCGTGAGAGTGAATGGTGGCATATACTCAAATATTACAAAAGGACAATTGTTTATATGACAAGCTATTCATCTGTAGTCCTTTCTTTCCCATTGAAATGTGGCCACTGCTTCATAACAGAGGAACTATCTTTAGTCATGTAACCATTGCTCAAGCAATCTATTTCTACGTACGTACATACACACACACACACACACACACACACACACACACACACACACACATTTGTAAGTTCTCATATGTAGGCTCATGTTGAGGCCAGAGGTCAAATTCATATTTCTCCTACTGCTAGCTACTTTCTTAATGCTTTTTATCATCATCATCAACATTATCATTATCATCATTATTATTTTGAAAGTCTCTGAACATGGATCTGGCTAACAAACTAGCTTGATAGGGAGATTCAGAATATTCTTATCACTGTGCTATCAGCACTAAGGTTTCAGACACTCGCTGCTCTTTCTGGCTGTTTAAAGAGGAGCTCTGTATTCCAGTTCAGGTCCTTCTTCTTGCACATCAAATACTTTATCTATTAACGCCACCTCCCCTGCTACTGCTGTTTTAAAGCAGATAAAAATATACATATATGGAGTTTCATTTTATCAAAATCACTAGATGAATGGTAGCCAAAGAAAGCGTCACTCGACTGCTTCCAAATCATTTTCTCCTCCATTGAAATATTTGCATATTTATTCCTGGTAATATTGTTTGTTATGAAGTGAATAACCCAATTCACTTTCACAAACTGATCGAGGAACTCCATTATTACATTCACCCAGGTAGCATATAAACCTATTTAGAAATCTCATATTTCCACTTTTGTTAGGATGGAGAAAAACTATTTTAAAACCCACCCAAATGTAGTATGTGAATAATATGAAAATACACCACACAGCCTGTGATTCTGTCATGAACTTCATTTTTTTTCTTTAAGCATCAATATATTATATTTTAGCAAATGTTTCACTGATAGAACTTATTTTTTATTAAATTTATTTATTCACTTTACAATCCATTATCAGCCCTTTCTTTCCTTCCAGTACTCCCTCACAGAAGTCCTTCCCCCGTTCCACCTGCCCTTCTCTTTTGACAAGGGGAAGCCCTTCTCTGTGTGTCAACCCTCCACCCTCGCACATCAATTCCCCTTGTGACTAGATACATCCTCTCCCACTGAGACAAGGCTGTCCATTTGAGGGTTCAGGACCCACTGGCAAGCAGGCAGGCAACAGGTTCAAGGACAGACTCTGCTCTGGTTGTTAAGGGACCCACATGAAGACCAAGCTGCTCATCTGCTACATATACGGAGGGAGCCTAGCTCCAGCCCATCCTCATTCTTTGGTTGGTGATTCAGTCTCTGGGAGTCCTCAAGGATCCAGGTCAGCTGTCTCTGTTGGTCTTCCATAAGGCTTCCCAGGCTCCATCTAATGTTTGGGTGTTTATCTCTGCATCTCTTCCCATTGGCTCCTAGGTGGCGCCTCTCAGAGGGCAGTTTGTTCATAAGCAGCTTTAGTCTTAAGAGTCAGAAACTGGAAACAATCTAGATGTCTTTCAGCTAAAGAATGGATACAGAAACTGTGGTGCATCTATACTGGAATACTAATCAACTATTTAAAACAAGGACATTGTGAATTGTTCAGGTAAATGGATGAAAAAAAAAAAAACATCCTGAGTGAGGTAACCAAGGACCAAAAGGACGTGCATGACAGGAACCTAGCATAACTGTCCTCCAATAGACATTATTAGCTTAGGCTTTATATAATAAAAAAGTACTATTAATCAATGACTCCAAACTAGTTATAGTGCTTTGTAGAACAATAGTTATTTTATAATATTTATCAAATGAATGAAAGCTAACTAAAGGCTTATGGAGATGAGAGTATCCATTATGAAATGTCTGCTATCTTTTAAATCTGAATTTTCCCCTATTGGGAAGCTGCTATTTTAAAAGTTATGTGGTTGTGGGTCCTTGTCTACCTTGTCAAGTTTTGTAGTGATGTCAAATTTTCTAACTCTGGGGCTGTGTTTCTTTGATAAGAAAGATAAATTGACACCACCTAAAGAATAGGTACATGCCTAGTCTTATTGTAATTTGTTATGTCCTATTAAGTTGATACCCTTGGGAGCCTGCTCTTTCCTCAAGGAAACAGAGGAGAAGTAGATCTAGGGGAGAGTGGAGGTGGTGGTGGGGACTGGGAGCAGTAAATGGAGGGAAAACTGAGGTCAGGATAAGAGAAAAATAAATAAAAAATGAAACCCAAAGCAGTAAAAATTTATAGATATTGTAATCAGATGAAATGGCTATGTGCCTTTTTAAATTTAGTATCAATACTAATTAAAATTTTTATGGAAAGGATTTACTTAGATTTCTAGCTACTGCATGCATAAATAGGGATCTCTGAGTTATTTCATTTTGGGATGATATATTGAAATATTCAAGCCTTTATTCTATTTTATTTATCATCTTTCAATTATAAATACTATATAAGACTTATCCTACATAAGTAATACAGATAACTGATGAGAGACTTTTAATATAAAAATGTGCAGGAGGATAGCATTTGGGATGGAGGTAAAACACGATTAATACAATTAGAAGAAGGCTCTGTCTCTGTCAGAGAAGGATATGACATGTTAAGGGAGAAAAGCACTCTAAAAGCCTGACAATTACTGATACTAATACAGCATCAGAATACTCAGTTAAAATAAGAAAGTATAATAAAAGTCTTATAAACATAGATTGTGGGTACCAACTATATACTAACCCATCAGGATCCTCAAGGAAGACAGGGTAGATCTTAGAATGGAGCTTTTCATAGTGTAAAGTGAATTGTTTCCAGGGAAATTAGACTTATGATGTAGACCCAGAAAGAGACAAAGGAACATTCCAAACTTGAAAATTTCAAGGGAATGATCATCAAAGCATGTTGTTGTGGTGTTATGGCGAGATGAACTTTCAAAGACAGACAGTGACTGTGAATTAGAATCCACTCTTTCCTCATCTCAAAGACCAACTTCTCAGCAACCATGGGGCTAAAGTGTCAGGAAAGAAAGGGTACCTAAAACAGACCATATTGGTGAATACATTCTATGGGACATGAATTGGATTTGATAAAGAAGGAAGACAAGACCCAGTTGTTACTTCATGTTGTATCTATCTATCACAGGCACATTTCTGCACCATAATTGAGAATCATTTTATGACTCAGATTAATTTAGAGTGGTACATTGGATGAAGACTTGACACAAAAAACTTGAAAAATACTAACAATCTTTCAGGACTTATACTTTATGATTTTAGAACTCACTGAAATATGACAATAATCAATATAACATATTAAAATAGATTTATAAATCAATGCCATCAGATGTAGGGTCTAAGAAAATCAGAACTTTTCACTTTTAACCAACTAAAATTTGAAAAATGTCCAACTGAATATTTCTGGGATGTCTGGATGACTGCATGTAAGATAATGAGATTGGAGTTCTTCCTTACATGACATTCACATACTGACTCCAATCGGATTATGACTTTGCATATAAAAGTTAAACCCACTAGTTCTCCTAGAAAAAATATGAGAACAGATCTCCATGCTTGGGTTTAGTCTTGAGTTTTTGTATATGACATCAAAAATACAAAGACTGAAATTAAATGTTGTTGAATAAGTTTCATCAAAATGTAAACTCATGTTTGAATGAGAATCATATATATATGTATATATATATATACATATATATATATATATAATTATTAAATGGAAGAAAAGCATCTTCAAGCCATTTATCAGTAAATATATAAAGTGTTCTTACAACTGAACAACAAAAATATTTTCATTAAAAATAGTAGACTTGAATATGATCTCTCCAAGAAAATATAAAAGTAACCAACAAGTACATGAAAAACATGAACTTTTATAGATAGTAACAAAATGTATATTTAAATCTATATTTCACATGTCTGCATCAAAAGTTACATTATAAATGTGTACAATGTTTTTATGTTAAGAAAACCAAATCTGTTTAGAAATTGTATATTACATAACTTATTAAAATTATGATTTTAATAAAATCCTCTCACCTCTTTGGACATGTATCCTTTTGACTACATCAAAGATATGGTCATGAAAAAAATACAGAGATAGAGAAATTAAATAAAAAAGCAGGAAGATGAAGAAACATTTCCCCCCCCTCAGGATGTATTTTCCAATACTTGCCCTATCCAGTTTTGTTGTCGATATTTTATTTATTTACATTTCAGATGTTGTCCCCCTTTCCAATTCTCCCACCTTAGACCCCCATCCCATCTCCCCTCCTCTTTGCCTCTAGGATGGTGTCCCCCAACCCATCCACCCACTCCTGCCTCACTGCTCTAGCATTCCCCTATGCCAGGGCATCAAGCTTCCACAGGACCAAGGGCCTCCCCTCCCATTGATGGCAGATAAGGTAATCCTCTACTACAAATGTAGTTGCAGCCATGGACATATCCATGTATACTCTTTGGTTGGTGGTTTAGTCGGTGGGAGCTCTAGGTGTTCCAGTTAGTTGATATTATTGTTCTTCCTATGGAATTGCAATTCCCTTCAACTCCTTCAGTCCTTCCCTTAACTCTTCCATTGTGGTCCCTGGGCTCAGAATGATGGTTGGTATCTATCTGTATTAGTCAGGTGCTGGCAGAGCCTCTTAGAGAACAGCTACACCAGCAATAGTGTCAGGGTCTTTCCAATTTTTTTAATAGGTCCATGAACACTCCCATTGTGTTCAGTGAGCAGATACTTCTTCATGATGCCAATAAAGGGCTACCTGGTTTGTTTGTTTGTTTGTTTGTTTTACTTTTAGGAGGCAATGGCAGGAGAAGGAGGTAGTAGGATCCAGAGAAAATGAGGACAAGGAAAGTTTTATGGTCCTCAGCATTGGACACTCTCAGCAGTCTGGCAGAAGGATCTGGAGTTTCATGATCTGAGGGTTTTAGAATGGAAGTCTAGCTTATCACAAATTTTTGTGAGAAGAATCAACTGGATACAGAATCTGGATCTGCGTACATGCATGTGTTCTCAATTTCTTTGTGTGCCATATTTTTGAGAAAATATTCATAAATATACTGATCATTTGGCTCATTTTTTTCGTCATACAGTATTTTGGCATAGTTTTTTTCATAGAAAAATTTAGTTCTAAAATGCTTTCGACAGTATCTTCAACATTTGATTTCTTAAATAAAAGCATTCTCTATATCTTTAAAGAAAAATCTATAGCTTCATACAAGTGGAATGAAGAAAGTAAAACTAAGTCTGGACAAAAAAAATTTTTCTGTTATTTACTAGTGCTTCCATGGTGGTGGCAAAGCCATGGATTTTTAGATTTGATATACCTATAATGAAGAAATTCTTACTTTAGAATGTACTTAAAATACAATCATAAAATTCCTGATAAATCTCAAACAACACTGCTATTTGAACAAGTCATATATTTTTCCTAAAGCAAAAAGTGAAGGAGACTGGCCCTATGTCTCAAGGGTTAAGACCATATTCCACTCTTCAGAGTATCCCAGTTCTCCCGACTCACATCAGCATCTCACAATTGCCTGTAATTTCTCCTCCAGGGGATTCAATACCTGCTTCTGGTTTCCTCAGGCACCTGCATCTGTACAGATACCATCACAAAGACATACTAGACACACACACACACACACGTGTAAAATAAGTGTTTACAAAAACAGAATAGAAGGACTAGAGAACAGCATAATTATGCAAATTCAGACTATTTTTGGAGATAAGATCTCTAGCCCCCAATTGGTGTTGAAGTACTGATGTTGCAAAGATGATCTCACAGTTATGATTATCCTCCTGGTACCTCTCACATGGTAGAACTACAGGTGTGCTCCAACACATCTAATTTATATGGTATTGGTAGAGTGATTCAAGCCAAAGACCTCATGCACACCAAGAAACCATACTACCAAATAAGCTATAATTCCAGACCACCATTTTTTTTCTATTTTTAAATGTATTTTGAGAGAGGGGATGAGAAGGAGGATCTGAGGGGTGAATACAAACAAGATAAAATAATGTATATGAGTCAATGTCACAATGGAACCCACTCTAAATCCCTTTAATTGAATAAAAAACAAAGCATAGACGTGAGAATGTCACCTTATACTGTAATGCCTTGGGCCTTGTGTTCTAAGGTCGTTTGAAACTATTATAAGTGTATATCCCTTAGTTTAGTGTTAATTGAACAAATGTGTAGATTCATTATTTAGGACATGCAAGGGTGAGAGAAAAATCAAGTTACACACTTTGCCTTTGATTAACCTTGGGCAAAATGTCTAGGCAGAGGTCTAAATAAAGCCTCCTTAGAACTGTGGTTAACTTTAGACAAGAGAGGAAATGATTCTCACCTGAGACCTTCAGCAAATGAATAAACAGCATGGGGTCTGATTGGGAAGCTGCTCTGTCCTAGTCAGAGAGCAGCAGTTATTAACCAGTCTTTGAAGAGATTATGTTATTTCCACCTCTCCCGATGAGCAGAAAAATTGATGGAAAAAAAATGAGTTGACCATAATAGAGCCAAAGACGATGTTATTTGCAAGGTTCTCAGGTGTAAATGGAATTGGTGACAGACTCCATTGTGTCTGGACACAGCAGAGTCGAGCTCACAGACAAGGATATGAGCCTCTTAAATGCAGTAATGAGATGCAGCCCTTGCTCATTTGGATATGAAATCTGAGCTCAATGGAAAGAAGAGGTATAGATAGAAGCAGCCACCACGTTAGAAGTTAGAATGTGAAGGCTCTCTTGTTATAGGTAAAGGAATTACAGTGATACATGACAAGTTTTTCCTTTTGCCTCACCACCATGGTTTTCAATTTGGGCATTTTACATTTATGGATGTAGATACTTAGCAATGTTTGGGAATACTTTTTGACATTCCAGCTGACAAAGAAGGTTCTACTGTCATTTAGTGTGCAGCCTCAGGATTGCTAAATATGATGACACAGTGTCACGCCACTAGTCTTCTCTATTTTTGCTTTTTGTCCTCAAGAATAAATGTAGTAGGGCTTAAGGAAAGCTCAGCCAGAAGAGGGCTTGCCCTGTGAGCATGAGGACCTCAGTTAGGTATTAAAAAAAGGAAAGTGCAATACATGCATAATGGATGTCTTGGTTTTACTGCTGTGAACAGACACCATGACCAAGACAACTCTTATAAGGGCAACATTTAATTTGGCCTGACTTACAGGCTCAGAGGTTCAGTCCATTATCATCAAGGCAGGAACATAGCAGCATCCAGGCAGGCATGGTGAAGAAGGAGCTGAGAGTTCTACATCTTTATCTAAAGGATGCTAGCTGGCTTCAAGGCAGCTAGAATGAGGGTCTTATAGCCCGCACCCATAGTGACACACTTACTCCAACAAAGCCACACATTATAATAGTGCCACTACCTGGGCAGATCATATACGAATAATCACAGTGGCATATTCTTAGAATTGTAGCACTGGGGAGGCAGAAACAGATTGAGTCTTAAGGTCTGTTGGCAGCTTAGCTCCAAGCTTAATGTGCTCCCCATGAACTGACTTCCAAGCCAGTGAGAGAGAACCTGTCTTGACAATTAAAGAAATAACACACAGAGACATGCACACACACACACACACACACACACACAGAGAGAGAGAGAGAGAGAGAGAGAGAGAGAGAGAGAGAGACAGAGAGAGACAGAGAGAGAGAGGACACACACAGAGAGACACACAGAGAGAAAACTGCATGGACAACTATGGAATGCACCCCTCCCTACTTAGAGTGAATAGATAAATTTTAAAATTAAATTACTATAAAATCTTAAGACAATGCAGTATCTTGAATTAAAAAGGAGATACTCAGTATGGCTTTTGATATCTCTTGATGCGTTAGCCCAGCATGTCCTATGACTCAGTGTATGCTGGGTAGGTTTTTCTCTGCTATTGCCCAACTACAGTGCAATTGTGGAAGATTCCATATGGCCAAATTAGATTTCCTGATATTTGAAGAAAGGCTAATGATGGACTGTTGTCTTATCCCACCTGCCTAAGTAATAAAACCGCATAATGTAACTTGTGGTGTAGGTATGTTTCTGTCTTACTAGACTTGAAACAATCTGTAACCAGTTCACAGTGAAACTCACACAATAGAGTGAGTGAATGAATAAATAAATACATACATACATACATTTTTAATAAATAAATACATTTTTAAATTGAATTACAATGGAATCTTCAGAAAATGCAAAACCTTGAGGGAAAAATGGAGCTAATAAGTGTGATTACAGTGAGTAATGCCTTTAATTCCAGCACTCAAAAGGCAGAGACAGAGGCAGGCAGATCTCTTTGAGTACCAGGCCATCCTGGTCTACATAAGTTTCAGGCCAGTCAGGGCTACATAACATGTTTTGTTGTTTGAATGAATGAAAACAGCTCTCATATGGAGAGCTTAGTCCATGGACGCTTGACCTATAGATCTGGGCATATTACAGCACAAGGGGACCAAAAATGAAGTATCAGATGAAATCAAATAAAATATAACTTAAACTTCTGTTATGTTAACAAGTCTGGGCACTGTAAAGTTAAGTCAATTTTCCGTACTCTAATGACTGACAAGATGGCAGGAAGCATACACATGTAAGCTGTTTGAGTGCTCAAGAATATTATAGTTTTATAATGTGCCTTTGTAATAAATATAGATAAATGCCTTGCCATTCCCTGGTACCCAAGACATGTAATTGAACAGGTTTCCTAAAGTCAGTTCTAAAGCTTTTCTGTCTGTTGCCTTGTCACTGTTGTCTTGTCACTGTGTCAAGGTGTGTTTCATAGTAATAGTATATCATTTTACCAAATTGCAATGAGTCATTTGTCTTGCTCAATGCTTCTAGCTTCTGCTACACTATCAATACTGAATCCTCATCAGGAATCCTCAAGGGTATCCTGTTGTTACCCTGTGTCCTGGAGACCCTGAAACTTTGGAATAGCAAGATCAGCCCGTTCATGTTCTCCAGCAGTTCATAGATGGAGTAGATGTTGGGGTAAGCCAAGTCAAAGCCCTGAATGAGGACCTGTGTAGCTGAGTTGGCCAGCCTGCCAGCCCTCCTGCCCTCATGCCCTTGGGGCCAGTCCCCTGCATCCATACCATTCGCTCTTTGCATTACAATTTATAGCAGTAGGAAAATTCTAATTGTGAAATAGCACTGAAAATAATTTTATGGTTGAGGGTCACCACAATATGAGGAACTGTATTAAAGTCTTACAATATTAGGAATGTTGAAAACTATGGTCATAAATTATTCTGTATTGTTTTGTTTTCTATGTATAATGTTAGGAGTGAACTCTGATATTACTTAATCTGTCTTGAATTACTAAGAATGACCATAACAGCATTTAGCTATATAATCTTACAAGATTATTAAAGACACAATACTTTATAGACATTGACTGAGATCATAATATTTATTATTTATGTAGCTTTCTTCAAGCATCTACAACAAATAGACATTATATACATTGAGTTTTGTTTTACAGTATAAATATTGAATGGTTGTGAATAATTTATCCATCTCTATGGTTTTGTGGTAATAGTTTTAGGTAATTCAATTTAAATGTGTTTGAAACATTTAAACTTTATTTTCTTAAAGCCCTTTTAAAAGCTGATGAGAGAATTCAGCATGAAATTACACTTTTTAAGCTTGATGAATTGAGTTCCATCCAGGCATCTATATGCTGTAAGGAGAGAATGCTACATGCACACCATGTCCTCCCTCCCAAGACACCACAATCTGAGGGTTGTTTATTATTTTGTTTGTTTGTTTGATGTCCAATGTATATGACAACCACTCTGTAATATCAAAAAAGACACTCCTGGCCATGCCTGGGGTTAGCTGTTGAATTTTCCATTTCTGATTTAACTAAATAAATGTGCTGATAGGGTTTGCAGAAGATAAGCAGCAAAAAATATTATGAGAATCCCAAGTGGGAGGTAAATAGAGGCTTCTTAAAGATACTGTTGAAAGAGTATTAAAATATGTAGATGCTGTAAATATTAATAGCATTTCTATTGTTCAAATTAAATGCACTATCACAATCATTCCACTTCTAGAGTTTATTATTTTCTACTTAAATACAAACTTTCTTAGGCAGTGACATGTGATATTACTTTTCCACATCACTCTTCGCATGGGAAATAAAACTGCATTATGTACTGAGTAAATAAATGTTGTATAAGCTAACAAAATGCATGGAAATAATTTCATAAATAAATATTAGGCTTAAATTGTTATGGATTTCTTTATTTGCAAATGTTATAAATATTTATAACATAGATTAGTTTATTACAATAAAACATGCCAATATAAGATAAAAATCACATTGACAAACTATTAAACTTTAAAAACTACCTTTAGAAGGAAAAGCTGGGAACTCTAAAGTTACTGGAGATAATTTTCTCATTATAGTTGACTTGACTGGTAATGCCTGACCTTAGATCATTTAAAGGCTGCTTCCAGTTTCAGTTTACTTGCATTAAAAGACTCTATCAGAATTGCAAGGCTTTGAATTCAAGTTCCTGAAGTCACAATTGTAGACTTGACTTTGTTTAATATTAAAAACATAAACTATGTTACTTCTTTGTCAAACCTCATCGGCATTATTTTTTATTAGAAATTATCAGAAATAGTCTGTGCATCCCAAAGTATTTTCTGACATTGTTAGCAGATTGCTTCAAAGTTTTTAGACCACTTTGCTTTGTCCCAGTATTATAATGAAATTCAAATTCAGACACTAAGGCTGAATGTCAAAATGCTTAATTGCTAATTAATTTTATACTTCACAGCACTTAATAACACAATATTTGTAGCTACAAAGTTTCCTATACCCTTCTTATATATCTATAGATATCCCTATATCTAAAGACAGAGCTGGATTCATTAGCAATTAATAAAACAATTAATTCTGATTCTAATTGCAATTTTGAAAACATTTCATATATCTTTTTATAGGATTATTTAACAACTGTATGTTGCTAGTGGGCTACTAATTAACTGGGAAACTGTAGAGCATGTGTCTACAATCATTCAGATTATACATTCACAATTTATTTGCTCTAAACTGAATACAAATTCAACAACAAAGGGAAAAATTACTTAAAACTTAGCCTTGGCATAATTGATAAATGTCAAGCATTGATAATGTAGAGTCTGTTGAGTTATGATCTTCAGATATATAGAATTCAGCATTGGCTATTGCTACTATCCTCCAAACATCCTTCTTACAAAACATTTGCTGAGTTCTGATGCATTTACTTTTCTGAAATACAATTCATTTATTCATTTATTATTTAGCAAAATAAATCAAGTTTCTTCTCTATGCAAGGCATTCTATAAAGAGCTATTTTAATAATACCATCTTGACGAACACATTTCCCAAAGTAATCTTTCAGTGGTTTTTCATTTATCTTAAATAATGCACAAGTGCAATTACAATATTGTATAGAATATGGATCCTAAATTTTATAATGTGTATGAATCCAATCTCAATCCTTCTTCTTTTCACTTTTCTTTTTGCAGTTGTCATTAGATAAGAATAGTTAATTTTACACATGGTTTCTTGATGTTCCTTGACCCATCTACACTTTTACAATCATGTCCTACCATTTTTCTATTTGAGGATTTTGTGCATGCCTACAATGTGATTACAACTAGTCCACCCTTGATTCTCTCCCCTCCCCTTCTTCCTCCATCTCCAACACAACTGTTTCAACTTCACATTTTCCTTTTCTCTTAGCTCAGAGTTCACACAGTGCTGCCAGTATGTGTATGGGTATTGAAGCATCTCCTAGAGCATGAATAGTCCCTCAGAGGCCACATCCCTGAGGAAAACCATCTCTTCCTTCTCCAGCACTCACCAGTTAATAGATACCCAGCTAAGGGTAGAACTTCATGATTCTATTCCTTCTCCAATATGGGGATTTTGTCTAGCTTGAACCTGTGCAGATTCAGTGCACACCACCACAATCTCAGGGAATTCATGCATGGAAAGCGCTACACTATTATGTCCTAAAAATACTATTTCATTGTCTCTTCCAGTGCCTCTGGCTCTAAAAATTCTTCTGTCTACTTATGCACAATGATCTTTGAGCCTTGTGAAAAGGGAGTATGATATAGATGCTCCATAGGGAACTGAGAAGCTCTCTTTTCATGCTAGTCAGTTGCAGGCCACTGTGTTAATTGGCATCTATCACTAAAAGAAGCTTATCGGGTAAGGGTTAAGATCTGCACTGATCTGTGAGTATAAGGATAAGTCATTAGGAGTTAGCTTACTATTATGTCCATTTGTCAGAAATTAGTTCATTTGATTCTCTCCTCTGGCATATGACCTATTTAGCCACAAGTTCTTATCCCTGAAAATGGTCTTACGTATGGGTTAACTCATGCAGGTAAGGCCATGTATCTTTTCAGAAAGTGGTTGGTTCCTGGCATAGCATTCATCTACTATGGCACCAATGGGAACATTTTATGAGACTGGTCATTGTTGACTTGAAGCAATTAAAGACTGAAATACAGGAATTTTAAGAAGAAAGTGGTTGAAACTGGTTGTAAGGGGTAGGGGTTACTGGTGTCAAGTCACCAAGCAGCCACATCACTATGGCAAAGTTGCAATGTTTTTGAACTCTTGTTCTCAAAACACACTCCCACAATATCTCTTCTACTACTGGTAAATCCTTCCCTCCTTTCCATCTTGAGGCAAAATTATGTGACATATTGTCCATTGAATTCCCACAATTAAACTCTTTCTCTTCAATGCATTAAGCCAAGTTTAAAGTTTTCATATTTAAGGTTTTGTAACATTGATAATAGAATGCAAAAAAACAATTAAGAAGAAAAAATTACCAGTAAGGATTTTTAAAATTTTGACTTTAGAGAAGTGGATGAAATGAGATGATGAGAGATGATGAGAATCAAGCAGACAATTCCCTTCCATTAACCACGATGCACCAGTGAGCAGCCATTTTGCTACCAGCAAACTTCAAAAATTCTAATAGATCAAAAATTTAGATATTCTTCAGGTGAGAACTCTTTGTTTAGCTTTGTACCCCATTTTTAATAGGGTTACTTGGCTCTCTGGAGTCTAACTTCTTGAGTTCTTTGCATATATTGGATATTAGCCCTCTGTCGGATGTAGAGTTGGTAAAGATCATTTCCCAGTTAGTTGGTTGCCTCTTTGTCCTTTTGACAGTGTCTTTTGCCTTACAGAAACTTTGTAATTTTATGAGGTCCCATTTGTCAATTCTGGATCTTAGAGCATAAGCTATTGGAGTTCTGTTCAGGAAATTCTCCCCTGTGCCCATATGTTCAAGGTTCTTCCCTAGTTTCCTTTCTATTAGTTTCAGTGTGTCTGGTTTTATGTGGAGGTCCTTGATCCACTTGGAATTGAGCTTAGTGCAAGGAGATAAGAATGGGTCAATTTGCATTCTTCTGGATGTTGACCTCCAGTTGAACCAGTACAATTTGTTGAAAAGGCTATCTTTTTTCCACTGGATGGTTAAAACCATCCTTTGTCAAAGATCAAGTGACCATAGGAGTGTGGATTCATTTCTGGGTCTTCAATTCTGTTCCATTGATCTACATGCCTGTCACTGTACCAATACCATGCAGTTTTTAACACTATTGCTCTGTAGTACAGCTTGAGGTCCAGGATATTGATTCCCCCAGAAGTTCTTCTACTCTTGATGATAGTTTTAGCTATCCTGGGTTTTCTGTTATTCCAGATGAATTTTTGAATTGCTCTTTCTAACTCTATGAAGAATTGAGTTGGGATTTTAATGGGGATTGCATTGAATTTGTATACTGCTTTTGGCAAGATGGTCATTTTTACTATATTAATCCTGCCAATCCATGAGCATGGCAGATTTTTCTATCTTCTGAGGTCTTCTTCAATTTCTTTCTTCAGAAACTTGAAGTTCTTGTCATACAGATCTTTCACTTGTTTGGTTAGAGTCACAACAAGATACTTTATATTGTTTGTGGCTATCATGAAGGGTATCATTTCTCTTACTTCTTTCTCAGCCTGCTTATCCTTTGAGTATAGGAAGGTTACTGACTTGCTTGAGTTGATTTTATATCTGGCCACTTTGCTGAAGTTGTTTATTAACTGTAAGAGTTCTCTGGTGGAGTTCTTTGGGTCGCTTAAGTATACTATTATATCGTCTGCAAATAGTGATAGTTTGATTTCTTCCTTTCCAATTTGTATCCCTTTAACCTCTTTTTGTTGTCTAATTGCTCTAGCTAGAACTTCAAGTACTATATTGAAAAGATATGGAGAGAGAGGGCAGCCTTGTCTAGTCCCTGATTTTAGTGGGATTGCTTCAAGTTTCTCTCCATTTAGTTTGATGTTGGCTACCGGTTTGCTGTAAATTGCTTTTATTATGTTTAGATATGGGCCTCGAATTCCTGATCTTTCCAAGACCTATAACATGAAAGGATGCTGAATTTTGTCAAATGCTTTCTCAGCATCTAATGAAATGACCATGTGGTTTTTTTCTTTGAGATTGTTTATGTAGTGGATTACATTGATGGACATCCTTATATTGAACCATCCCTGCATCCCTGGGATGAAAACTACTTGATCGTGGTGAATGATCGTTTTGATGTGTTCTTGGATTCGGTTGGCAAGAATTTTATTATTTTTGCATCAATATTCATAAGAGAGATTGGCCTGAGATTCTCTTTCTTTGTCAGATCTTTTTGAGGAAAACAACCCTGAGATTCCATCTCACACCAGTCAGAATGGCTAAGATCAAAAACACAGGAGACAGCAGTTGTTGGCGAGGATGTGGAGAAAGAGGAACACTCCTCCACTGCTGGTGGGATTGCAAGCTGGTACAACCACTCTGGAAAGCACTCTGGCGGTTCCTCAGAAAACTGGGCATGACACTCCCGGAGGATCTGGGTGTACCACTCCTGGGCATATACCCAGAGGCTTTACCTTCATGCAATAAGGACACATTCTCCACTATGTGCATAGCAGCCTTATTTATAATAGCCAGAAGCTGGAAAGAACCCAGATGTCCCTCAACAGAGGAATGGATTCAGAAGATGTGGTATATCTGCACAGTGGAATACTACTCTGCAATTAAAAACAATGAATTCACGAAATTCCTAGGCAAATGGTCAGAACTTGAAATTATCATCCTTAGTGAGGTAACCCAATCTCAAAAGAACACACATGGTATGCAGTCACTAATAAGGGGATATTAACCCAGAATCTCAGAATACCCTAGACACAATTCGCATATCAATAGATTTCCAAGAAGATGGAAGGAGAGACCCCTGGTCCTGGAAAGACTGGATGTAGGGGAATGCCAGGACAGAGAAGCGAGAGGGGGTTGAATGGGAAAAAGAGGGAGGGAAGGGGGCTTATGGGACTTTCAGGGAAGGAGGAAATGGGAAAGGGGAAATGATTTGGAATGTATATAAAAGAATTTAGAAAATAAAAAAAAAAGAATTTACAAACATGATCCTTACACAATCAGAGTAGCCTAAATAGCTAAATTATTCTGTCTGTTTTGAATTTGTTTACAGTGTTCTACTATTAAAGCAACCTTGTTTTCTCAAGCTGTAATAAAAGATTCAGTTTGATTCGCATTGTAATGAATAAAATATTGACTTCAAAACAAAAAGATTTAATTTGTTTCAGTTAGCAATTTTGTTGTGTTTGCAAAGTTTCGCTTAATCATTTTAATATGTCATATTTTGAATACGTTAAATGAATGTTGTTGTTTAAATAAATATAACTGCAGTATTTTCCTGTGGTAAAAATATTGAAAGTAAGCTATATTTTATATCTATATATAGAGAGAGATAGAGACATATTATATGGAACTATGATTAGGATAACTCAGAAAATCAAGTCTGTCAAGTCGTTGAGTTCTGAGAAGTATAAGTACGAATGGAAAAATGTAGTTACTAACAAACATCCAGTGGGATGTTTGTGGATAAATCCATTCATTATCAGCAAAAAACAATTTGGTTAAATTGTTTTCTTATCTCTGTTTGTTTATCAGAAAAGTAATTTGACTTTTCTATTCCAGAGTTCTTGTACAATGATAAAATTAAAAGATTGACCATATACTGACCTAGGGTTTTGTTTTTTGGTTTGGTTTTTGTTCCTTCCTCTATGGCTTCTGTCTCTAAGTTCCTGCCTGAAATTCCTGCCTTGACTTCCTTTTATGAAGAGCTTACAACTGTAAGTTGAAACAAGCACTTTCTTCCCCAAGTAGCTTTTGGTCATGGTTTTACTTTTTCTTTCTTTGTTTCCTTCTTCTTCTTCTTTTTTTTTTCCAATACAGGGTTTCTCTGTGTAGCTTTGACTGTCCTGGAACTCACTCTGTAGACCAGTCTGGCCTCGAACTCAGAAACCAGAAATCCACCTGCCTCTGCCTCCCGAGTGCTGGGATTAAAGATGTGCGCCACCACTGCCCGGCTGTTTCCTTCTTTTCTTCAGTTCTTTGTTTTCTTTCTTTCTTTCTCTCTTTCTTTCTTTCTTTCTTTCTTTCTTTCTTTCTTTCTTTCTTTCTTTCTCCCCTTCCTTTATATATTAGTTCTAGAAACCCTAAGATCAACCTTAATGTATGTAAAAATTTTATTTCTGTAGAAAATCTGTTTTCTACATTGGAATTTTGCTCACTCATATTTGGCATTGATTTACTTCAGGAAAGAGAAGATTTATCTCATCTTGAGTTTCCACTTTCTCTGATTTGAGTGAATGCAGAACAATCTACTATATTTTGAACCACATTAAGATTCAAAATTCTTAATATTATACTATTCCTACTTTTTGCATAAAAGAAAATCACTAACATATTTTGAATTAGCTTAACTAAATAGATACATGATAATTTCTGAGGAATTTAATAACTCACATTCTAAACGTTAAATAAATTTAGGATTTATAAAATACTAAGACAGCATTTACCAGACACAGCAGGACAGGTGCACATATAAACTTATAGTGGTTGTGAAGACTTAAACAAGATCTGTACAAGCTAAAGCCAGATACAATCCCAGCACACACACACACACCACACACACAGAGAGAGAGAGAGAGAGAGAGAGAGAGAGAGAGAGAGAGAGAGAGAGAGAGAGAGACGTGAAGTCCCACTCCTAGCTAGGAACTTGTGATTGACAGCTGCTGGGAGCAGAGGTGTCCATTGTCTTTAAGCACATGCCCCCTAGTACACTGCCAACCTAGCTCCAGTGTAATGCCACACATAAAAAAGTATGTGGGCAGCATGTACTGTACATGATAAACAGTAAAAGAGAACATAAAGTTGGTTGAGAAGGCAAGGTAGGGTGGATCTAAAAGAAATTGAGGGAAGGGGAGAAATATAATAAAAAATACTGTGTAAAAAATATTAAGGAACTAAAAAAACTCACAAAATAAAATAATGAGCAAAAAATTAATTTAAAATAGGGAAGTTACCAAATTTTGCTTCATGGAAAATATATCTCAGTGAGGCCTCAAACATCAAGGATGTAAGTACAAACCTGCAAAATATTCTGCAGCTTTTAAACAATGGAAAGTTTAATTAAAAGTATGTTGAGATTTCTCTTTTCTGTTTTCATGGATTCATTTAATTTTGCCAAATTGTTCCTATTTTCATGGAAAATTTAATAATGCTTTTTCTTCCAAAATGTATCTGGATATTTAACATATTGCCAGGAAAAAATACTAGCCAGGAAAAAATACTAGCTGGATTTTGTATAATATATACAGTGTAGATATATAGAACAAATTCTAAAATATATATGGAAATTAACTAAGTAAGAGAATCTGAAAAAAAAAAACCTCCAATACAGTAAGTAGGCTATGTATCCATATTGCCTAGTTCTAAGGTTTTCTATAAAATCCCTATTATCAAGACAATATGTTATTGGAGCAAAAATAGGCATTGTGGACTAGTATTATAGAACAGAATAGAGACCAGAAATTGGCTAATAGAAGTGTAACCAACTAAATATATTATTAAAAATGTTTGTTCTGTTGTATCCTGTTGAGTTTCATGTAGACATTTTTTTCAAATGTATCATGTACTGTATTTTTCTTGCATAAGAAAATATATAAAAAATGGAAAACTTTCCTGAGCTCTTTAGAATATAATCACTAATCATTTAAATATTTAAGATGGGAGTTCTCCTGCAGAAGAGTGAATGGTTTAGATTTTACAATAACAGAATACTTCATGTTCTTGTGGGTGTAATTCCACAGGAGACATTATCACATGTTCAGTTAGAAACTTGGAAGTAGTTATTGTCTCAACCTTTCTCTTTTCAGGTAATGGCATTTTCTGCTCTAAGCTCTATTATCCTCAAAACACTATAATCAGTTCAAGGATATGGTCATTATCCAGGTTACATAAAAGAAATTAAATTATTCAGATCTTCCAGAACAAATGAAAAGGCGCACTAATCCAATAAAAACACAGGCTTGCCAAATTTGTAAAAGAACTTTACTTAGCTGTTAACTGTTTTCAAAAGTATAACAATATAAAAATAATGTATTATCACAAAAATTTCTAATCTATCTAACAAGGAAACAATGGAAATTTAACACAAAGAGATGCATTTTTTAATTTTTACTCAAAGACATGACTAAAAATCAATGTAAATATGTATTTTAAAATTATTTATTATCAAACTCATTATTAGAGTGGGAAATGTTTGTTAATACACATTATTAGTACTTATTCAAACATGAATCTAAGTTGTTTGCATCCTAAGTTGGGTTAGGGTTTGAAGACCCTGGAGTCAGGAGACAACTCACATTGCTGGATCTCAGAAGAACTTACAGAGATGGGTAGTGCCCCTTAGAGGGCTTCACCTGCATGGCTTTTGATCTAAACACAACAGAAATGAGGCTTTCCGAGAAAGGTTGTGAGGGTTTGATTTCTGACTCCAGGCATTCTGATGTGACACTAGCTGTCTGGTTTTGGAAATCTACCTGAAAGTCCACATCACTATCTGTAAGAGCAAAAACAACTGTGGTTGCCATAAGTTGATTGCTATGTATGTAATTCAATGGACCTAGGGCAGTATTTGCAGATAGAAGTAAAGATAAAACAAGTATTAGTATTACAATTTTTTATTTTCATAACCAACATTTATAATAAAATCACATTATATTTTAATATCCCAATATTGTTCATGTAAAGACACAAAATGCTGATTATATAAATAAATACAAACTTAAAGGAGCTTTATATTCCATTCTCAGGGAGCAAATATTTATTGTCCTGTAAAGTGTTACTCAACCTTTAAGTCATGGATTCTTTAAAGAATGAATTTAAGGTCACTTACATTCTTTCTTACCTGAAAGAAAAGTGTCCTTGTATGTGCATTTAAATCTATTTTGAGGACTCACAGGGCATCATGTTGGTAATACAATTAATATAGGATGAGTTTAGGATATTATGGTTTTTTCATGCTGAAGTCAACAGTGTAATTTCATGTATTGGCTAGAATGTCATTTCCCCATCTCTCATCTCTGTGTCAGTACCTGTTTATGTTATCATCATATGACAGATTATAAATGTCACATTTTTCTTACCTCTTGGGATCTCAAAGATTTTAAATTAATTGAGCTTTATGGGTAAGAACTTGACGCTAACCAAGTCTTGGCATGCTAATTAAAACTTTAAATAAATCTGAAGGGAAAGGCAAAGTGTCCTAACTGCAAAATCAGAAACATCATTTTGATCCACACTAAAGGCATACCCAATGGCACTCCTGTAGTGTCTGTTCAGATTAAGCATGGTGTAAATTTTCTTTTCTTTAGAAAATTAATACCTGCTGTGTGTAAAGCATTTTATCTAGAATGTCTTTTGCGTTATTGGTACAGCCTTAATATTTTATCTACTAAAAATAAAATTCTCATCTCATCACTTAAAAAGGTAATACTGTGTACAATTTAATAATTGGATGGTTTTTTACTTTATTTTAATGTTTAAAAGTAGACTCATTTATTATTTATTTATTTATTTATTTATTTATTTATTTATTTATTTTGTGTACCTATATATATATTTGTGGCATTTTGTGTGTGTACAGAAGTAAAAGGGCAACTTGTGGTAATCTGTTATCTCTTTCTACCATTTAGACTCTGGAGAGCCAACTCAACTTGCCAGGCATTGTGGCAAACACCTTTATCTGCTAAGCCATATTGCCTGCCTATGTTATTATTTCAGAGGCTGTGATGGTCTATAAAAAAATGAATGTGCAGAAACTCAATATCTTTTCTTTTTTTTAATTCTGGAATATTTTCTTCTAAATATTCCCTCTCATTATTATCAAACACTTCCTTTGGAAAATCAAAAAGTGAGTCTCTACAAAACTGCATCTGTTCATGGTATTGTGAATATAAACATTCTTTGCTTGGTATTATCACTATGGCATATTATGACAACTAAATTTCGCTAGTTTCCCATTTTGGCCATCAAATGCATAAAGTATCTGTATTCACATTAGAATAGAATTACATGTGACAGGTTGAGCCCTGAAAACAGAAGATTATAAATTCTGTCTGTCCTTGAATATTAGACGTTAAATGTAAAATTCGCTGAGGTCTACAAAGTCTTTATTATTCTAACAAACTTGAATATGCATATTTGTAACCAGTCTTTCTCCTTGCCCATGGTTCTACAAAGCCACTGGTCTGCTGTCACTTATGCTTTTGCTTTTAATTTAAAATTGGGATTTAATTTAGTGGAGTCACAAAATATTTTATAACTGTGACTTTTCAGTTTGTGTACTTGGTATGAGGTGCATCCTTGTTTTTATATACATTAGTCATATATCCCTTCCTGTGGCTGGGTAATATTCTATCACATACATAGTAAGTTGGCTTGTTGATAATTATTCTATTACTTTCTGATTTTGACCTTCAGAAACAGATATTTTATGTAAAAAGCATGTCATCAATGTTTTGTCACTCATTTTTTGAGTCATTCTTAAGGCTGTAGTTACTGGAATGCTAAGACATTGTATGAGAAACTTAATATCTGCATTTTATTTTATTAAGGGATAAAATGAAGGAGATGTAAAGAAGGAAATGCAAACAATAGAGCAGGAAGGGTTAGATAGAGTGAGAGACGGGAGGACAAGGTAGAGAAGGGAGTGGTATAAGCAGTGGTAATTAATAATAAACACCTATTTAAGAGTTCTATAGAGACTTACTACTGAAGAAGTTTCATATATATACATATATATGCATATGTAAAAAGGAGTTCAAAGTGTTAACCTATAAAGGAGGCAATGAATATCCCAGACATCATAAACTATCAAATAAAATTCCTGGTGACATTTATGAGTTACAACTTTTTGAGCTATATCTCATGGGGTCCTATGAAGTTTTCTAAATATTTAAGACCATTGATGTTGCTTTTTATTACCCTCCAGAACTTGGTAGTGAAACCCTATTCTGAAGACAATATATCTTGAGTCATAAGATGTGGAGAAATCAAGCTGATAAGGGCCTGACAGTTTCACCATACTGGCTAGGCTTCTTAATGCTAGAAGGTTCTACTCATATTGCCAGTGGATAAAAACAGTCAACATTTGTAGCAGATGTGTAACTTGGTCTTCATCTGGGTCTCCTAGCAATTGGAATGGGAGCTGTCTCTGACTCTGTTGCCTGCCATTGAATCCCCTTCATCTTACTGTTCTACCTATTTGGGCTTCAGTGGGAAAGAATACACTTAGTTCTACTGCAACTGGATGTCCCAGGGTGGGGCAGTACCCATGGGGGCTTCCCCTTCCCTAGGCAGTGGGAGGACAGTAAGGATGGGTCTGGGAGAAGACAGAGGTATTGATTAGGATATAAAGTGAAAGAAAAATTAATTAATTAAAAACAAATGATCAACAATGCAATCTTAACCAGCTGTGTAGCCTGTGAGTCACAGTAAAGACTGGCCAAGAAAGATAACACCTACTGGTGTAATCATCCACTTTCTGGTTTGATTTATTACCCATTTCACAAAACAAAAAATCATGCCATATACTATTAATGTGGCCTCAAATGCTTGTCTTCCAAGTTCATAGAGCCTAGGGAAGAACCTAATACTATTATTTTACCAAATGGTCATAGTATTAAGCTGCCCTCTAATTTTATATCTTTATGCCTATAGTATATCACTAAACTCCTATTAGAGCAGCTTCTATTTTCAGTAGTGGAAAACTAATATTGGATAAACAGGCTGAGAAAGAAATTAGGGAAACAACACCCTTCACAATAGTCAAAAATAATATTACATACCTTGGTGTGACTCTAACCAAGCAAGTGAAAGATCTGTATGACAAGAACTTCAATCGAAGAAGATCTTAGAAGATGGAAAGATCTCCCATGCTCATGGATTGGCAGGATTAATATAGTAAAAATGGCCATCTTGCTGAAAGCAATCTACAGTTTCAATGCAATCCCCATCAAAATTCCAAATAAATTCTTCATAGAGTTAAGAAGAGCAAGTTGCAAATTCATTTGTAATAACAAAAAAACCAGGATAGTGAAAACTATTCTCAACAATAAAAGAACTTCTGGGATAATCACCATCCCTAACATCAAGCTAAATTACAGAGCAATAGTGTTTAAAAACTGTACGATATTGGTACAGAGACACATAGGAAGATCAATGGAATAGAATTGAAAACCCAGAAATGAACCCATACACCTATGGTCACTTGATATTTGACAAAGGAGCTAAAACCATCCAGTGGAAAACAGACAGCATTTTTAACAAATGGTGCTGGTTTATCTGGTGGTCAGCATGTAGAAAAATGAAAATTGACCCATTCTTATCTACTTGAACTTGCTCAAATCCAAGTGGATCAAGGACCTCCACATAAAACCAGATACAGTGAATCAGCTTATAGAGGAGAAAGTGAGGAAGGACCTGGAGCACATGGGCACAGGGGAAAATTTCCTTAACAGAACACCAATGGCTTATGGTCTAAGATGAAGAATTGACAGATGGGACCTTACAAAACTGCAAAGCTTCTGTAAGGTAAAGGACACTGTCAATAGAACAAAACAGCAACCAACAGACTGGGAAAAGATCTTTAACAAATCCTCCATCCTCTCCGCCATCTTTGCTCCAGTGACTGGGAGGTTGGGACAGCCAGGCTCTGAGACAGACAGGCATAATATCGCTTGGGTCTCCGGCGGCTTGTGTGTGTGCAGCTCCCAAGTGCTGGACTGATCTGCAGTAACCAGCTCGCCAGCTCTGCTGTGGGACTTCTGCCTGGCAGAGGGACCCCACACTGGGCGGGAGCCTACCAGCTTTCCTTCCATGACCTCTGTTCCCGCAGACTGCGCTGAAGAGACAGGTACCCAGGCTCTCTCTCCCCAATATAACATCACTTGGGACACGGCCTGTTGGGGCTTCCATCTGCGCCCGAGAACGGGTCAGCGCTGTGGTCGTCTGGGTGCCAGATCGGCAGGCCATCGCGTCTGCAGGGTGAGCGGCTCCACGGAGAGTGCCCTCCGCCATCTTTGCTCCAGTGACTGGGAGGTTGGGACAGCCAGGTTCTGAGACAGACAGGCATAATATCGCTTGTGTCTCGGGCGGCTTGTGTGTGTGCGGCTCCCAAGTGCTGGGCTGATCTGCAGTAACCAGCGCGCCAGCTCTGCTGTGGGACTTCTGCCTGACAGAGGGACGCCCCCTCCACCCCGCTAGGAGAGATCACACACCCCTGCACAGGGCAGGAGCCTACCAGCCTCCCTTTGGTGACCTCTGCTCCAGGAATCCACTAGGCTGAGCCTTTGGATGTGCAAGGCCTCCCCAATATAAGATCACTTGGGGCAAGGCACATTAGGGCTCCAAAGTCACTCAGGAGCAGGCAGGCCCCAGAAATCGGTGCCAGGGGAATCCTGGTAATCCAGGGGGGCAGAAATAGCTTTGCAGGCTCACAGGAGGTCCAACTAACAACCAGTGGCAACAGGACCAACTAACACCAGAGGTATCCAGATGGCAAAAGGCAAACGTAGGAATGTTACTAACAGAAATCAAAGTAATGTGGGACCATCCGAACCCAACTCTCCAACAGCAGCAAGTCCTGGATACCCCACCACACCTGAAAGACAAGATCTGGATTTAAAATCACTTCTCATGATGCTATTAGAGGATCACAAGAAGGACACAAATAAATCTCATAAAGAGTTACAGGAGACCATGAATCAACGGTTAGAAGCCCTTACAAAGGAAACACAAAAATCGCTTAGAGAAATGCGGGAGAACATGGACCAAAAGATGGAGGCGCACAAGGAGACAACACAAAAATCGCTTAACGAGATGAATCAACGGCTAGATGCACTCACAAAGGAATCACAAAATTTGCATAAAGAAATGCAAGAATATGGGTCAACAGATGGATGCCCATAAGGAGGCAACACAACAATTGCTTAAAGAAATGAATCAACGGTTAGATGCCCTTACAAAGGAAACACGAGAACTGCTTAAAGAAATGCAGGAGACGATGGATCAACAGATGGAATCCCATGAGGAGGAAACACAAAAATCGCTCAGAGAAATGCAGGAGAACGTGGGTCATCAGGAAGAAATCCTGAAAGAGGTAATGCAAAAATACCTTAAAGAAATACAGGAAAATACAAACAAACAAGTGAAGGATCTCAGCAAATCCATCCAGGAACTAAAAAAGGAAGTAGAAACAACTAAGAAATCACAAAGGGAGACAACTTTGGAGATAGAAAACCTTGGGAAGAAATCAGGAGTCATAGATGCAAACATCAACAATAGAATACAAGAGATGGAAGAAAGAATCTCAGGTGCTGAAGATTCCATAGAAAGCATCGACTCAACAGTCAAAGAAAATGCAAAATGCAAAAAACGTGTAACCCAAAACATCCAGGAAATCCAGGACACAATGAGAAGACCAAACCTAAGGATTATAGGTATAGATGAGAGTGAAGATTTGCAACTTAAAGGGCCAGTAAACATCTTCAACAAAATTATGGAGGAAAACTTCCCTAACCTAAAGAGAGAGATGCCAATGAACGTACAAGAAGCCTACAGAACTCCAAACAGACTGGAACAGAACAGAAATACCTCCCGTCACATAATAATCAAAACACCGAATGTTCTAAACAAAGAAAGAATACTAAAAGCAGTAAGAGAAAAGGGCCAAGTAACATACAATGGAAGACCTATCCGAATCACATCAGACTTCTCACCAGAGACTATGAAAGCCAGAAGATCCTGGGCAGATCTCATGCAGACACTAAGACAGCACAAATGCCAGCCTAGACTACTATACCCAGCAAAATTCTCAATCACCATAGATGGAGAGACCAAGATATTCCATGATAAAACCAAATTTTCACAATATCTTTCCACAAATCCAGCCCTGCAATGGATAATAGGTGGAAACCTCCAATACAGGGAGAGAAACAACACCCTGGAAAAAATGAGATAATAACCTTCTTGAATCAAACCCAAAAGTAGATAACCACTCAAACATAAAGATAGCGTCAAGAATGGCAGATGGCAATAATCACTATGCCTTAATCTCTCTTAATATCAATGGTCTCAATTCCCCAATTAAAAGACATAGACTAGCAGGCTGGATAGGTAAACAGGACCCAGCATTTTGCTGCATGCAGGAAACGCACCTCAGTGTCAAAGACAAACACTACCTCAGAGTAAAAGGCTGGAAAACAATTTTACAAGCAAATGGCCCCAAGAAACGAGGTGGAGTAGCCATCCTAACATCAGATAAAATTGATTTTCAACCTAAAGTCATCAACAAAGACACAGAAGGACACTACATACTGATCAAGGGAAAAATCCACCATCAAGAACTCTCAATTCTGAATATCTATGCTCCAAATGCAAGGGCACCCTCATTCGTAAAAGAAACTTTACTAAAACTCAAAGCACACATCGCACCGCACACAATAATAGTGGGTGACTTCAACACCCCGCTCTCTGAAATGGATCGTTCAGGAAAGCAGAAACTAAACAGGGACACAGTGAATCTAATTGAAGCCTTGGACCAACTGGAACTAACAGATATATATAGAACATTTCATCCTAGAGCTAAAGAATACACCTTCTTCTCAGCTCCTCATGGTACCTTCTCCAAAATTGACCATATAATTGGTCACAAATCAGACCTCAACAGATATAAGAAGATAGAAATAATCCCATGCCTCCTATCAGATCACTATGGAATAAGAGTGGTCTTCAATGGCAACAAAAACAAAAGAAAACCCACGTACACATGGAGGCCGAACAATGCTCTACTCAATGATAACTTGGTCAAGGTGGAAATAAAGAAAGAAATCAAAGACTTTTTGAAAGTTAATGAAAATGAAGGCACAACATACCCTAATTTATGGGACACAATGAAAGCAATGATAAGAGGAAAATTCATAGCCCTGAGTTCCGCCAAAAAGAAACGGGAGACAGCATACACTAACAGCTTAATGGCACACCTGAAAGCCCTGGAACAAAAAGAAGCAAATACACCAAAGAGGAGTAGAAGGCAGAAAATCATCAAACTCAGGGCTGAAATCAATCAAGTAGAAACAAATAAAACCATACAAAGAATCAACAAAACGAGGAGTTGGTTCTTTGAGAAAATCAACAAGATAGATAAGCCCTTAGCCAGACTAACCAGAGGGCACAGAGATAGTATCCAAATTAATAAAATCAGAAACGAAAAGGGAGAGATAACAACAGAAACTGAGGAAATTCAAAAAATCATCAGATCCTACTACAAAAACCTGTATTCAACACAACTAGAAAATCTTGAGGAATTGGACAATTTGCTTGACAGATACCAAGTACCAAAATTAAATCAGGATCAAATAGACCATCTAAACCGTCCTATAACCCCTGAAGAAATAGAAGTTGTCATTGGAAGTCTTCCAACCAAAAAAAGCACAGGTCCAGATGGTTTTAGTGCAGAATTCTATCAGACCTTCAAAGAAGACCTAACACCAATACTCTTCAAACTGTTCCATAAAATAGAAACAGAAGGAACACTACCCAACTCGTTCTATGAAGCCACAATTACACTAATACCAAAAGCACACAAAGATCCGACAAAGAAAGAGAATCTCAGGCCAATCTCTCTTATGAATATCGATGCAAAAGTACTCAATAAAATTCTTGCCAACCGAATCCAAGAACACATCAAAACGATCATTCACCACGATCAAGTAGGCTTCATCCCAGGGATGCAGGGATGGTTCAATATAAGGAAATCCATCAATGTAATCCACTACATAAACAATCTCAAAGAAAAAAACCACATGGTCATCTCATTAGATGCTGAGAAAGCATTTGACAAAATTCAGCATCCTTTCATGCTAAAGGTCTTGGAAAGATCAGGAACTCAAGGCCCATATCTAAACATAGTAAAAGCAATTTACAGCAAACCGGTAGCCAGCATCAATCTAAATGGAGAGAAACTTGAAGCAATCCCACTAAAATCAGGGACTAGACAAGGCTGCCCTCTCTCTCCATATCTTTTCAATATAGTACTTGAAGTTCTAGCTAGAGCAATTAGACAACAAAAAGAGGTCAAAGGGATACAAATTGGAAAGGAAGAAGTCAAACTATCACTATTTGCAGACGATATGATAGTATACTTAAGCGACCCAAAGAACTCCACCAGAGAACTCCTACAGTTGATAAACGACTTCAGCAAAGTGGCCGGATATAAAATCAACTCAAGCAAGTCAGAAGCCTTCCTATACTCAAAGGATAAGCAGGCTGAGAAAGAAGTAAGAGAAATAATATCCTTCACAATAGCCACAAACCATATTAAGTATCTTGGCGTGACTCTAACCAAACAAGTGAAAGATCTGTATGACAAGAACTTCAAGTCTCTGAAGAGAGAAATTGAAGAAGACCTCAGAAGATGGAAAAATCTGCCATGCTCATGGATTGGCAAGATTAATATAGTAAAAATGAGCATCTTACCAAAAGTAATACACAGATTCAATGCAATCCCCATCAAAATCCCAACTCAATTCTTCATAGAGTTAGAAAGAGCAATTCAAAAATTCATCTGGAATAACAGAAAACCCAGAATAGCTAAAACTATTCTCAAGAGTAAAAGAACCTCTGGGGGAATCAGTATCCCGGACCTCAAGCTGTACTACAGAGCAATAGTGTTAAAAACCGCATGGTATTGGTACAGTGGCAGACATGTAGATCAATGGAACAGAATTGAAGACCCAGAAATGAATCCACACTCCTATGGTCACTTGATCTTTGACAAAGGAGCTAAAACCATCCAGTGGAAAAAAGATAGCCTTTTCAACAAATGGTGCTGGCTCAGCTGGAGGTTAACATCCAGAAGAATGCAAATTGACCCATTCTTATCTCCTTGCACTAAGCTCAATTCTAAGTGGATCAAAGATCTCCACATAAAACCAGACACACTGAAACTAATAGAAGGGAAACTAGGGAAGAACCTTGAACATATGGGCACAGGGGAGAATTTCCTGAACAGAACTCCAATAGCTTATGCTCTAAGATCAAGAATAGACAAATGGGACCTCATTAAATTACAAAGTTTTTGCAAGGCAAAAGACACTGTCAAAAAGACAAAGCGGCAACCAACTAACTGGGAAATGATCTTTACCAACCTTACATCCGACAGAGGGCTAATATCCAAGATATACAAAGAACTCAAGAAGTTAAACTCCAGAGAGGCAAGTAACCCTATTAAAAAATAGGGTACAGAGCTAAACAAAGTGTTCTCACCTGAAGAATATCTAATGGCTGAGAAGCACCTAAAGAGATGTTCATCATCCTTAGTCCTTAGGGAAATGCAAATCAAAACAACCCTGAGATTCCATCTCACACCAGTCAGGATGGCTAAGATCAAAAACACAGGAGACAGCAGTTGTTGGCGAGGATGTGGAGAAAGAGGAACACTCCTCCACTGCTGGTGGAATTGCAAGCTGGTACAACCACTCTGGAAAGCAGTCTGGCAGTTCCTCAGAAAACTGGGCATGACACTCCCGGAGGATCCGGCTATACCACTCCTGGGCATATACCCAGAGGCTTTACCTGCATGCAATAAGGACACATGCTCCACTATGTTCATAGCAGCCTTATTTATAATAGCCAGAAGCTGGAAAGAACCCAGATGTCCCTCAACGGAGGAATGGATTCAGAAGATGTGGTATATCTACACAATGGAATACTACTCTGCAATTAAAAACAATGAATTCACGAAATTCCTAGGCAAATGGTCAGATCCTGAAAATATCATCCTTAGTGAGGTAACCCAGTCACAAAAGAACACACATGGTATGCAGTCACTGATAAGGGGATATTGACCCAGAATCTCGGAATACCCTAGACACACTCCGCATATCAATAGATTTCTAAGAAAATGGAAGGAGAGACCCCTGGTCCTGGAAAGACTGGATGTAGGGGAATGCCAGGACAGAGTAAGGAGAGGGGGTTGAATGGGAAAAAGAGGGAGGGAAGGGGGCTTATGGGACTTTCGGGGAGGGAGGAAATGGGAAAGGGGAAATGATTTGGAATGTAAATTAAAAAAAATAAATAAAAAAATAATAAAAAAAAAACAAATCCTCCATCCAATAGAGGGCTAATGTCCAATATATACAAAGAACTCAAGAAGTTAGACTCCAGAGAGTCTAATTCCATTAAAACCCCATTATTATAACCCCATTAAAAAATGGGTTACAGAGCTAAAAAATGAATTTTCATCTGAGGCATATCGAATGGCTGAGAAGCACCTAAAGAAATGTTCAGCATCCTTAGTCATCAGGGAAATGCAAATCAAATCAACCCTGGTATTTCAACTCACACCAGTCAGAATGGCTAAGATCAAAAATTCAGGCGACAGCAGATGCTGCCAAGGATGTGGGAAAGAGGAACACTCCTCCATTGCTGGTGGGATTGCAAGCTTGTATAATCACTCTGGAAATCAGTATGGCAGCTTCTTGGAAAATTGGACATAGTACTATCTTAGGACCCAGCTATAACACTCCTGGGCATATACACATAAAATGCTCCAACATGTAATAAGGACACATGGCTCCACTATGTCCATAGCAGCCTTATTTATAATAACCAGAAGCTGAGAAGAACCCAGATGTCCTTCAACAGAGGAATGGATACAGAAAATGTGGTATATATACACAATGAAATATTATTCTGAAATTAAAAACAATGAATTCATGAAGTTCTTAGGCAAATGGATGTAACTAGAAAAATAACATTCTGAGTAAGGTAACCCAATCACAAAAGAACACACATGGTGTGTACTCATTGATAAGTGGATATTAGTCCAAAAGCTCAGAATTCCCAAGATACAATTCACAGACCACATGAAGCTCAAGAAGAAGGAAGACCAAAGTGTGGGTGCTTCGGTTCTTCTGAGACGGGAAACAAAATACTCACAGGAACGAATATGGAGATAAAGTGTAGACCAGAGACTGCTGGAAAGGCCATCTCCAGACTGACCCACCTGGAGATTCATCCCATATACAGTCACCAATCCCTGACACTATTGTGGATGCCAACAAATGCTTGCTGAAAGGAGCCTGTTATGGCTGTTTCCTTAGTGGCCCTGCCAGAGCCTTACAAATACAAAGGCGGATGCTCACAGCCAACCATTAGACTGAGTGCAGGGTTCCCAATCGAGGAGTTAGAGAAAGGACCCAAGGAGCTGAAGGGGTTTGTAGCCCCATAGGAGGAACAACAATATGAACCAACCAGACCCACCAGAGCTCCCAGGGATTGAACCACCAACCAAGGGGTACACATTGAGGGACCCATGTCTCCAGCTGCATATGTAGCAAAGAATTGCCTTTTCAAGCAACAATGGGAGGAGAGGTCCTTGGTCCTATAAAGGCTCGATAGATCCACCAGTGCAGGGGAATCGAGGGTAGGAAGGTGAGAGTGGGGTGGATGGAGGAACACCTTCATAAAAGCAGGGAAAGGGGGTTTCCAGGAGGGGGAAACCGGGAAAGGGTATAACATTTGAAATGTAAATAAAGAAAATATCCAATTAAAAATAAGAAAAAATGAGCACATAAAACTTGTGGAGAAGAATGAGGAGAGAAGGATAGGAGAGAACTTTGAAAGGAAGATTCGATCAAAATACAATACCTACAGAAACGAAACTCTCAAGCAATATAAAGCATTTAAATAAATAAACAGAAAGTCATAAATGCTAAATAGTCAATTGATCAAAACTGCAATAAACTGTTTTCAGCCAAGATAGAATTATATATGTGTGTATTTGAGTTGGGACAGAAAATAGATATATAAATCTCCCTTTCCACAGTAAAGCATAGGGGTATAAGACACCTGAAATTACAGAGATAAAAATGACAAAATGAACATAATTGAAGACAATGTGTTACTCCATATTTGGGGTTATAGAGTTGATGCCAGTGTCTCCTGTAAGAGAAAAAAACAGGGATACAACAAAGTCGACTTCTTTCTTTTTCTCTTTTTATTTGTGAGATTATAATTTAATCACAACATTTATCTCTTTCCTTTCCTCCCTATCCTCGACATAGGGTTAACTTTTTAAATTTTACATTTCCTACATTATTACTTAACCTTGCAAAACCATGTATTAATAACATCACAAAGAAATTAATTTGAGGATGTGGATGAGGGGAACATTAACATCTTATCCTGGTTCTTGAAGCCTTAGTTGAATTTCTTAATTTTTAATTTTTATTAGTTATTTGAAAATTTTTTATCCACTAAAATTTTTAAGTTAAAATATAATTTCATCATATATAAGTTTTTCAGTTGATACACACACACACACACACACATGCATATATATGCCTAAATATATAAGCACAGCTGGCTCAGTTCCCTTAGTGTTACATGTATGTATATGATTTGAGGGCTGACAATTTGGTAGAGGATCACCTATCAGGAGGCTAATCCTTGGGGAATTACTATTTTTCCTGCTTGAAGCATTCCTTATTGGCCTGCATTTCTTTCGATGTGTTTTGATCTCATTCATCCCTTCTCTCAACTCCTAGATCCGCCTTTCCCTTTTCTGTGCAGTTTTTCACTAGAGTGGTTAACTCACCAGGAGCTACGGTTTTAAAGCAAAAAAAAAAAAAATGACTCTTTTTCTCTTGGCAGATTTTAATTACCAATAATCCCTCATCTAAGGGTGGAGCTAAATTCCCATTTCCCCTCTTCATGCTGGGATTTGAATGAACTTAGGCTGATCTTGTTTGAGCTGTCATAATCTCTGTGAATTCATTCTGGAAGCATCCCTGCTGTATCTAGCAGACACCATTTCCTTGTATCCATCTACATTCTCCATCTCTTCATCTACAACTCCCTCTGCTCCTTGGTCTGCAATAATTTCTAAACCTTGGGAGGATAGTGTGTGCAATAGATGTCCAATTTAATGTTAAGCACTTCATAGTCTTTTATTCTCTGTACAGTGGCCAGTTGTAGGTCCCTGGGCTAATCAGTTGTCTACTGACAAAAAGAACTTCCCTGATCCACGTTGAAAGATGAGTTATTATATAAGTACAATTATGTCATAAGGTTCTCTGATCAGGTTTGAGAGATCAATTATTACATAAGTACAATGATGTCATTGGGAGGCATTTAATACAATACTGATTCGGTTAAGTAACAATATTGAAATGTATTTACTTGATACATGTTATAGATTTGTTTCTCAAAATCAATACCTCTCTACTTCCTCTATACCTTACACATAATAGGAAATGCAAAGGACTGTGATAAAAAGAAAATCTCACTTCCATCTGAAACAGAATGGGAAACTCTAAGAAATACTGAGAAACTTGCTATAGAGTTATCAAGAATGGGCTTCAGAAACTGAGAAGTTTCTGTTTATTTTTTGATAGATTAAGGGACAGGAAGAAAACAACTTTGTTAATTGCCCACTTAGTACCAGGCACTGTGGAGAAATTTTACTAAGTTTTCTCGTGTTTCTTCACGTTAACACTGTGAGACAGATTTTTTTAAGCCCTAACATTAGAGGAGATAATGAATAATATGAGATTATAAATAATTTATTCAAGCATGTACATTGCAGCTTAGTTCTTACAAAATATTTATTCCCTGACAATCATGTCTACTTTATGCTAAATCTGATGTATTCTCAAATAAAGCAATATTATTACATTGAGTTCAGATATTTAAAGAAAGGTACATTTTTTCTAAATGTTTGATTTAATATGTAATTTTTAGTTAATCAGATATCTATTTGCTATATCTGTGATAATTGATTTAAATTTTACACTGTTTTAATAATATTTATTTAATAGACTAATATGCATAGTAGTTTAAATAGATCTATAGGTGGCTTTGCAGATTCTCTTTTTATAAAGACAGCATTTATTGCTACTGTCTTCTAAGCATTTCATATTTTCTGTTGCAGTTCAAACGTGGCATGTGCATTTTCAAGAGAATCTTGAGATGGCGTTTACTTGTTCATCCTTCTCTGCCATTACATCAATGACGTAAGTAAGGATGCTGTTGCCACAGTGAAGCCAGAAAGTCATGAGGGGATTAGCAGTCCTTCAGGGAGATGTTGCTATTGGCCACTTCATTGTCATAGGAACTACTTTGATAGTATATAATGGGAAAAATAAACACAGTGCTGCATTGGTGACTATCATATCCACACTTTTGGTGTGCAACCAGAAGATCATGAGAGGCTACACTAGCTGGATCTCCCTGGGTTTTCTTGCCTTCATCTCTAATGATGAAGTCCAGGACAACATTCATGCATCCATGAGGGTGTGTTAATTAGTAGCTTGACATTCTCATTTTGACAAAAAAAGAATCATGTGTTTTGGTAATAACTGATCAAATCCTCATACTAACAGTGGTAGTATATACTTAAAGCTTTCATGAGAAACGGAAGCAAGGGAACTTTCCCTGCCTAGTAACAAGTACTTGTTTTGTGATAACATCTGCTATTTCATAAAAGGATTTCTGAATATGTTCAAATATGAAAGGTACAGATATACTTTCCTCAAGCTGTGACTCTGATATTTACTTGGTGTGCATGGGTGTATTTGTCTATGTTCTTACACATACAAGGGAATGATTCTTGTGCATTAATGTGGAAAAGGATTTTTTTCATGCTCAATCAGAAACTGATATCCATATAGACACCAACCAGCTTAATGGCCTCCCTGCACCCTCTTTTCATATTTCTTAGGCAGGACTCATTTAACTAAGGCATGATGGAGGCAGCAAAGAGCCCAGCTGAGCCTTCCCATCTTTGTTTAGCTTAACAGGACAGGTTAGTGCTTTGCAGATGGTGCGTTTTCAGATTAATAATCCTGTTGAGGGCATCTAACAGCCGTAGCTATTAGATGATGTCATTTGAAATTTGATTTGCTTCCTAGGTTAAGAGACACAGATCTCATTTGCAGTGTAAAATACCTAACATCATGAACAGAAGGC